>JAUMJJ010000251.1:600000-1146117 GCA_033556795.1 Tapera naevia
AACTATGGAATGAGTGAGGGTGTGGCTGTTGGCAACGTCCGAGCGGCCAACGGAGAGCCAGCCCTGCACCCCTACCTTCGGACCTTCTCCACCTACTTCCATAACTTCGTGGAGCAGTGCCTCCAGCGGAACCCCGATTTCAGGTAAAGCCAGGTGGAAGCTGCTCTTCACAGATTTGCTCTGTTCTAGGGCTGTTTAAACCATGAGAAGCAGCAGTTGTTGGAATTTTCCTTTCCAAAAGCGTGGCAGAGTGAGGAGGTGCTCTGCTCCATGCACTGAGAAGAGCAGTCCAAGTGTGTAGAGTAAGAGCAGCGTTAACGCTTCCAGCACGTTCTATAAGACAACCTGATGAACTACTTTGCAGCCTTCTTAGGGGGATGGAGTGGTTCTACATGTCAGGAAAACAACAACTTGATTTTCTGGTCCCTTTGAAACTGTGTTTACCCAGTTTCCTTCACCACCAGTGTCTGCTGCTCACCCAGCAGGGAATAAGAATGGGGAGTGATGCAGAACTGTAGTTTCCTCTGTAGGAAGTGTTAAAGCTGTCTGTAGCCATGATGAACTTCCCAAGTTACCACGCTGTGCAGAAGCTTTCCCTTGTCCAAGTGTTGGGGTGTGCAGGTGGGCAACTTGTGCAGAAGAAGCCTGAGCTGCTTGCATAAAACAGTCCGTGAACATCACCAACAGTGCTACTGGTAACGAAAGGGAAATGCCCTACAGCTGAGAAATTAGAGAGGCAGGAAGGACATTTTCTTTCTTCCACTACCTGACTTTAAACACTGATGCATTTTCTTGTGTGCTTACTTTATCATAATTCCCTTCTACAGGCCAAGTGCAGCCACTCTGCTTAATCATCCCTTTTTCAAGCAGGTAAGGAACTTATTTAATTTGCAGATAAAGAACAGTGACTTCCGTGTAGTTTTTGCCTTGCTGTGTCACTGAACCTGCAGGTGGGAATGTTAAGTTGCTGAGTTTTTTGTGATTTGAAAGGATTAAGTTAGTTTGGTGACATTGTAGTGCAGCTTGGTGATCCTCAGATTCTCCTGGGACATGGACGAGCTGTTCTTACACAATCATAGAATCATGGAATGGTTTGGCTTGGAAGGGACCTCAAAGCCCATCCAGTCCCACCCCCTGCCATGGGCAGGGACACCTCCCACTGGATCAGGGGGCTCAAAGCCCCATCCAGCCTGGCCTTGAACACCCCCAGGGATGGGGCAGCCACCACTGCTCTGGGCAACCTGGGCCAGGGCCTCCCCACCCTCACAGCAAAACATTTCTTCCCAAGATCTCATCTCAATCTCCCCTCTTTCAGCTCAAAACCTTTCCCCCTCATCCTGTCCCTGCACTCCCTGATCAAGAGCCCCTCCCCAGCTCTCCTGGAGCCCCCTTTCAGTCCTGGGAGGCTGCTCTAAGGTCTCCCCAGAGTCTCAATGCATCTCTTCCTTATCTGAACAGAGGATGTAAATCTCCCAGTCCGAAGTGCCAGAATTTTTTCACCCACAGACAATCAAGTGCCGTGTTGAGGCTGTTCTAACCTGATCCTTACTGAGACCCAACTGAGGTGACCTCTGCACTGCTGCCATCTCTGTGGTGGGCTGGTGAGCTCTGGCCCTGGCACGGGATAAGGTAGAGGCTCTCCTGCCCCTGAAGTGCTTGCTCTGAGCTAGGACTCAGTGTAGTGCTTCAGTGAGGGCAGCATTGGGACCACAGCACCCAAGGGCTGCTGAAAAGGAGCGTGTGAAGCACTTTCTTGTTACAAGATGTAGTGCGAAAGCCCTGCACATCTCTCCGTGCAGGGGGGAGGATAATATTGTGTTCTTTTTGCCTGGATCTGTACATTGTTCTGTTCCTTTGGGATAGGGAAGCGTTTCAGCAGCTGAGTTCTCTCCTTTCTGTGCAGATCAAGCGCCGAGCGTCCGAAGCACTCCCTGAACTGCTGCGCCCCGTCACCCCAATCACCAACTTTGAAGGAACGCGTCCCCAGGATCCCAGTGGCATCTTTGGGCTGGTGTCAAACCTGGAGCAGCTGGATGTGGATGACTGGGAATTCTAGAAAAAAACAGGGACTATACCTGGTTCTGGAGGAGCTTTCTGGACATTGTAATTTATTGGTCCTGTTCATAAAAGGTGATGAGTGTTACACACAGAAAAGTTTACAGGTCCTTGGAAAGGAATTTCAACTGCATGTTCATTTAGGAAGTACTCTGGAAACAAATGGACAGACTTGAGCTGGAAAAGGATCAACCCCAAGGAACTGTGGAGTATTCCTGGTGTGCAGTGCCCAGAGTCCCTGTGCTTGCAGCTGAGCACTGGTAGATCACTTGAGTGAGTTGAGTCTGTTTCAGTCTCTTATTTATGTGTTTCTAAAAATGACTGGCTTCCTCACATCACAGTTGAAGGCTGCGTGTCCCTCCCTCTTTGGTTCTTTCTCTTTTAAGGGTGCCTTAGAGTTAAGGGGAGGCAGGCAGCTCCTAGTTTTGGGCATTCTCTTAGAGCTGGTCCCATTACTGTTACGGGCTAACTCTGGAGGGTGGGGAATAAAGGGATTGTGTTCTTCAGTTGCAGTCACTGCTTTGTGGTGGAAAATGTGAGATCAAAGGTGACCAGACTCTGTTCCAGGCACATTCACTGCATTGTGTGTTCTTCTACAGCACTGGATTCTTCCAGTTCTGGAATGAGCTGTGGAAGAGGCTCAGAGGCTGAGCACTCTGAACTCCAGGTCAGACTGGGCAGTGCAGCCTCTCTTCTGCTCCCACAGCTGCCTGGGTCACCAAAGTGAGCTTCTGCGCCTGTGCAAGGGACCAGCTGGAGCCTCCCGTTAGCTGGGCTGGTTTCCCAGTGTGTAACACTCACAGCAGCTTGTTCTCAGTGACCTACCCTGGCACAGAGGAAAAGCAGGTTGACTTTCACGCTGAAGCCTCTTGCTCACATCTCCTCTTCGAGCATTATGTACAGAACTGATCCTAAGCCTTCTGTCACCATTGCTGTTCTGCCTTCCCTGACTGAATGGCAGGTAATAGGTTGCTTCTCCCGTGGATTTACAGGTGGGTGACTGCCCTGCTGCAGTGGCAGCTCTCCTGTTCCGGGGGGTTTGGTTTTTTTGGAGGTGTAGCTCAGGTTTTTAGTTTGACCCTTCCAAGGACCATTGGTGCCGAATGTTTTTCTCCTCTTTCATGAAGCCCTGCGAATCCAGTCCTGTAGGTGTGGTGGAGGGGGTAGAGGTGCTGGCAACAGGTCCTTGTGTTCACGAGCTGTACTTGAACCCAGATCAAGTTTGTTACTCTAGTTTTTTTGCCAAAACAAATAAAATATTTCTGAGGTTGTTTTTTTTAAGCTGCTGTTGCTGCAAGATGATGGGAGCGGATCTCAAATGATGACACAGGCTGGCTCTGTGTGCTTTCTCTCTTCTCCCTTCCTTGAAAGGCTGCTGCTTGCACCCAGCTGGCATTAGAACATGCCCAGATCAAGGCAGTTGTTATTCACAGCTCGCTGCAGCAGCACTGCTGCTTGTTTCAAAACCAGTTTTGTTTCAGCTAAAGCAAGGAGATGCACACAGCTGCTCTGGAAAGTTTCAATACAATGCACTCCTGCTCCCAGCACAGGGCTGTTGGTATGGGCAGGCTACACGGGATGGGGCAGGCCTGCTTCTGCTTCCACTCTAGGATCACAAGACTCATGATTTAATTTTATTATAGAAAGCAGATCTTAATTTCCTGGCTGTCATAAAACCTGCAGCTTGCAAAACTCCTTATCTCTCTCCCCCAAGCCTGGACAGGGGCTGTATGGGTGGTGCTTGGCAGCAAGAAAAAGCAGTACCACAGCACAAAGGCCTGGGGAGGGAGTTAGTGATGCTGCAGCTGATGGGGTTGGAGATGGGTTTCCTTGCAGAAAAGGGATGATCCAACCAGTGTTGCCCACTGAAGTTCTAAGCCTCTCTTAAACCAAGATGCAGGCAGAAAAGACAGGAGAGAACAAACTGAGCTATAATAAATCACTGGTAACTGCAGCACTCCTGAGCTTCCCTGAGTTTGCATTTTTAGGGTGAAGAATGATTTTTAACTCCAGCTAATATTTCTCATCCCTTTCCATGCTTTCAGCTCATTACATGCTCAAAGATCATGGACTTAAATTAATTCAGAGAGCTTTGCTTACACAGCAGGAGGAAGCAAGCAGGATCAGTGCAAAGTTAGGAGTGAAACTCAAAACTGGGAGTTATGAAGTAACTGAATGCCTTTAACCCATCCATCCCCAGGTGCTGCTGCACTCACAAGCACTGCTGGCAGCGTGGTGGTGGGAGCCTCACCTGCTGTCTTGTGCCTTCACAGAGCAGCAAACAGGCAGGACATGGTTTAGTGGCTGCAGCTTGGATACAAAGGCACTGGCTACAGCTGCTGGCCCCGAGGTGACTGCTGTGAGCTTTTCTGTTCCCCCCACAGAAGCTTTATTCACATAGATACAAAACAGGATGCTCTGCTACTACGGATCCTCTCCGTGGTCTGAATGCTGCTGCTCCTCCTCCTCTTCCTCCCCTTTGTGTTTTTCCAGTTTTGCCATGAGCTCTGAAAAACAGGAATAGGCAGGATGGGACTCCAGGTGCAGGGGCCATCCCACACCAAAGCCAGGTCCCCATGTCCTGTAACTGCCCATCTCCAGCAGAACCAGGGCAGCTATCAAAAATCACTTGCCTACACAAAGGACCGCTGTTTGTTGAGTCCAGGGCATCAGATGTCACCTTCAGGGCATCTATCAGTTACCGACCTGGCAGCTACAGCATCAACCGTGCTGCTGCCTCTACTCCCATGGCACATATTCCCTACCCTCACCAGTCAAACTCTCCCTGTTTCCCATATGGACAAGCTCAGATGCTCATTTTGCATCTACAGAGCCACTGAGGCCACTATTTGGCATCTTCTGGCACTAAAAAGAAGCTCTGCTGGCAGCCAAGGGCTGTGAGCTCCTGCTTAGGGCCAGGCCCAACACCAAGAAGATATATCAGGAGCTGGTGCCTTTGCTGCTGCAGATGTTCCTACTGGAAGCCCTTTCTCCCAGTGGTGCCCATTACCTTTTGCTGGGTTGAAGACTCCATTGGTTTGTTTGTCACAGACGTAGCAGCGCTGGGATTTGCGGTAGTGCTGGAGGGCACAGCTCTCACAGAAGTAGTGCCTACACCTGTGTGGAGACACAGACACCACAGCAGATACAGTCACTGTGTCCAGGAGTTAAGAACTATCGGCTGCTGCTTCCCCAGGGATGCAAAAGTGAGCTGCATGCAGAGCTTCCTCTGCATCATTTCACCATGAAAGGTGTTTCAGCATTCCTTTGCTGTAGTGGAGTGATGGCACAGAGCCAGAGAGAGCACTTCCAGGCACCAGGACCTCAGCAGCGTGAGAGCAAGATGGCCACGTGTCACGTCCACCCCTCAGCCTACTCCTCATCCTTGCCAAGCTCTTGGCTTCCCCATCCTTCTGCTTCTCTGCTCTCACAAAGCCGTGTGCCATTCAGTGCCCAGGAGGAATGAAGGCATGAAAGAAAATCTCGAGGTTAAGGGGAAAGGTGATGTAATGAGGTGGCATCTGCAGAAATGGAAAAGATGCTTTGGCAACAAAGCCTTGAGATCCCTTCCAAGGAGATGTTCCAGAGGGACTTTCGAGACTGGTTATCAGAGGATTTCTCCACCCAGCAGAAAGCCATGGCAAACAACAAGCAGGTTCCACCCACCTGCCTGTGGGCAGTGTTTGTATTTGCCTCGATGGTGACTGAACTGGATTGAGAGCAGACACTTGGTCACTTACTTGGTGACGACAGGGTTCTTGAAGGAACTTCTGCAGATGAAGCATTTGAAAGGCATATCCTCCTCATCACTGCTCACCTCATAGTTTTCCTCATCTACAGAAGAGAAAGTTAACCTGACTGGAGCAGAAGCAGAGGCAGCCAGACCAGCCCATGCGTGGGGCACGAGATATTAAATACAGAGAAAGCACAGCAGGTGGGACTGAATCTCTACTGAAAACAATAGAGCTCTGGCATCTGGGTGTTGCTGATGTCAGTAACACATGTAGGACTGAGATATAATTAGGTCTAATGAACCAGTGCTTGTTGCTCATCTCACAAGAGCAAGTTCTTTCCTTCCCCACCCCCTCACTGCTATAAAAAGACCCCTATTTTTTAGGTTTTCTTCCAAACCAGCTGCCACCAAACTATTTGGCTCCAACTGAAGAGAGACCACTCTCTCCCTCACAACTGCACAGCAGTTTGTGAGCAAAACCCACGAAACTTGGGCCACAGATACGGATGCTGTGAGTGAGAAATACTGAAGTGAGGTAGCACAAAAGCATCCTGGTTCCTGGGCAGCTGGGGCAGGAGACAGTCACATCTCCCCAGCTCCACACACCTCACGGCTGGGACCCTGCAACAGCAGTGCTCTTCTTTTATGGAGAGCCAGAGGAAATAATTCCTTCTGGTGGCAGCCAGAGGTTATCTGAAAGCAGCCAATTTGCTCAGTACTGTCACCAGTTACTGGCCTTAAGGTTATTCTGCAGCAGAGTTCAACAGCTTTGGAATAAGAAGTCCTTTCTAATATTAATTCAACCTGTGGCCCGTAGTTTGAGCCAGCAAAGGACCCATTCCATTCTCAGTGATCCAAGATCCCTAAGTCACATTCACTTTAGAGCACAATAAGAAGCAGGAGCTGGAAGCCTCCTCCACCACTCGAGCAGGGGGAGGGAGAGCAGGGTGGTGTCGTACCGTTAACTCCGTACCGGCCTTCATCCAGCTCCCGTTCGATCTGCCAGCCGTGCTTGTAGTCCGAGCGGTCGTGGAGGAACTTGCAGCTGTCTGAGCAGCACAAAGGAAGAGGAATTAACAGCCAGGCTGGGTGGGGTAAGGTGTAAAGAAGGTGAAACCTGACTGCTTTCCAGCCTGCTGTCCAGGGCAGCACCAAGGTCCTGGAACAGGCACAGGAACCCTCGTGGGGCTGACAGGCTGTGAGGATCGTGCTCTGTGTGCCACAGGGTTCCAGCATTTACACACGTGGGAAGTGGGATAAGGAACAGGAAATCCCATCCCTCACATGGCCACGGCAGCCAGAATACCTCTGGGAATATGGGTCACTGGAACATGCCAAGGGTCCCTCCTGGGACTCTTGCAACCCCTGATTTGAGGACATCACCCTTTAGAAGGGCTGACACAAACAACAAGAACATTACATAAAACAATTCTGTGACAGCACCGCACACCAGCTCTGCAAACAGGTGCCTGTACATCAGTAAGGGCACACCTTAGTGCCACAAACACAGGGTCACAACTGGACTGGAGCCCTTTGTAGGTCTGACAGGGCATGTGTTCAGCTACAGGTGAGATCCACTCACCTCCAAAGCCACAGAACCCAGTTTCTTTGTAGTCCTTGCAGATGTCGGGCTGGTAGTCCCATCGCACCGTGGCCCGCAAGTGCTCCGGAGCTCGGATGGGTCCTTTTCTAAAAGGGTGGGAGAAGGCTCAGGGCGACTGCAGTGGAGAAGGCCCCTGGGGGCCTGGTCAGAACCAGACACTGGACTCATCATTCAGAAGGAAGAAGACAGGAACAGCAAAGTTCAAGCCTCAACAGATGCCTTTGGGGATGGTGCCTGAGCTCCTCTGCAGTCCCAGTGCTCTGAGGCTCATCCCAACCTACCTGACCATTCCTGAAGAGGCATTTCCCATTGATGTGTCCTTCGGCTTCACATACTTCTGGTAGTTGTTAATACCACGGTAAATTTTATCATCCTCCTTTCCTCTCAGCTCCTAGGAAAGCAAAAAAGGAGGTGATGAAAGATCAGGAAAGCTTCATGATGCACATTAGCTTTCACCACCGACAGCAGTCTCCATTCTGAGTTCTGCCTTCCTTCCTTAATACTAAGATGCCAAAAAAGCCAGAAAATTCCCCTCTTTGCAAGGGTTACACTCTTGGTTTCTCAGATTTCCAGGGAGGAAGAGACTCAAGTTCTTCTTTGGTGAGCAGAAGGGGATGAAGCACACATATTCCTGCTGTAGAGCATGAGCTGCCTCACCTCCTGGATTTTCTGACTGCGCTCGAAGATGGCCTGGGCATCCTTCTCCTTCTCTGTGTCCAGTTCATACACTGCTGTGGCTCCCATGTCTTCTGGGCCAACAGGTTTCTGAAAAGGATGAAGAATTTGTGACAACAGTGAAAAGAAAACCTGTACAAGACAGAGCTCCTTGGCTACCTGAAGGGTGGTCACAGAGCAAGTACCAGACATGGCCTGCTTTCCCTTCCAGCAGTTTCCACTGCCCCTTAGCAACTGCCAGGGAGAATCCCCCATGGGCCAGATCCAGGCTCGTTCTTGCAGAGTGCTAATTATCCACTGCTTTCAAGTTTTAGCCTGCAGAGTCAGCAAACACTTGTCCTTACTTTACTCCTTCGCACTCAGCCTCAGCTTAGCTTGAAGCTGAACTCAGGTCTCCCATGTCTGACACCTCAATCATGCGAACGTCCCGCCTACAGGCAGGATGTTGTGTCCAAACTTTTAACCCAGCTGTGGGTGGCTTAAATTCCATTTTAGCACAGTACTTCAGTTTAGATTCCTCTTTAATGGACTGAGCAGACACCTATTCCTAGGTTTTATCAGATCTTCAGTAACAGCGGCACTGAAGAATAATTACAGCCAGCCTCAATTAAAACCAAATCCAACTTAGGTGCCAAAAGCTCTGGAGTCCCAAAGCTCCTCTTCCGCCTCTCCTACAGCAAGCAGGGCTAACAACATGCTGCCCCCCCTTGGCAGCAGCCAAAGTAGTGAATAATTAAAGTATGAGGTTATATCCAGATTAATCTCTAATGTGACCAGGAAACCTTGGTCTGACCCTGCACCTGTGACTGGGGATGGTTGGGCTTTATTCCTATTCCCAGAGACAATAAAGAAACAAGTCTGAAAAGGACCACACGTTGATACCTGCTCCTAATGCTACTTATATCCTGCCCAGGCTCGTACTAATGAGCAAAACTTCACTGGATCAAGAGGAAAGTTAAGAGAAAAATCTAGTGGGAAGAGGAATTTGAGCTGTGTTCAGACCTCCACAGCTGATTTCTTTCCTCTCTGGACGTTAACAGGACCACGCGGACACCCCCACCCATCCATTCCAAGGAAACAGTAACCTCTCTCCGTAGCTCCTTCCTCATCACTAATGACAAGGATTAAGACAGGAGCACCTGCTAAGTCACCTTGAATTCTGTGAAGGAAGATGGTCTAAAAATGAAAACACAAACCCAGCAGCAAGGCAAACCTGCATCAATTCCTCTCTCTCCTGAAACTTCTGTGTGATGTTGGGAAGTGGCATCTTGGGGTTTAAATTCCCACCTTTAAGAGGGAAAGGTCAACATTAAATGGCCTCCTGACAACACAGGAAGTATCAGAAGAATAAACCCAGCACAAGGTGCTTGAGGAAACAGGGAACTGTTTCTATAGATAAAAAAAGAAAGACAGGCTGAGAGAGTCAGAGCTGTTCAGCCTGGAGAAGGTTCACAAGGAGACCTTAGAGCAGCCTTCCAGTACTGAAAGGGGCTCCAGGAAAGCTGAGGAGGGGGTCTTGATCAGGGAGTACAAGGACAGGACAAGAGGGAACGGCCTGAAGCTGAAAGAGGGGAGATTGATGAGAGATCTTAGAAAAAAAACGTTCTCCTATGAGGGTGGGGAGGCCCTGGCCCAGGTTGCCCAGAGAAGCTGTGGCTGCCCCATCCCTGGAGGTGCTCAAGGCCAGGTTGGATGGGGCTTTGAGCCCTCTTATCCAGTGGGAGGTGTCCCTGCCCATGGCAGGGGGTGGAACTGGATGGGCTTTGAGGTCCCTTCCAACCCAAAGCATTCTGTCATCCTATGATTCTATGTATGGCTGATCCCACATTCACACAGGCAAACTCTCTGTACCAGGTGTGGGATCTGCCAGTCCCACCTCAGCACACACCCCAGCACCACGTTCCTGCCCCATCCTTACCGCCGACCTTGTCGATTTGTAAGTGACTCCGATCTCCTTTTTTGCATCCTCATCGTCACTGCTGCTCAGCGCGTACGCAGGCCTCTCCTTTGTGCATCTCTTGGTCTGAGGGGCAAGAAGACAGAAGCTATGAAGGACAAAATCTTCCAGCACTGTGTCTGGCTTCAGCTTGGCACATCGTTGCGAATGCAGCTCAGATGCTGCTTCTGTGTCTCTCTCACCTTCTGGACCATGGGGTTGGGGATCTCTCGCCGCCGCTCCTTTCGCACCACTGTGCTGCCCTCCTCACCGCTGCTCTCTGAGGGGAAAAGCCCAGGAGTAAGGATGTGTCAGGGGAAAAAAAAACAGAGAGTAGTCAGGCATTGGAATTGCCTGCCCAGAGAGGGGGTGGATTCACCATCCCTGGTTTTTAAAATAAGACTGGATGTGGCACTTAGTGCCATGATCTAGTAATCATGATAGTGTTGGAATAAGGGTTGGACTTGATGATCTTAGAGGTCTCTTCCAACTCAGATAATTCTATGATTCTACAGAGTAAGGATGTGTGGGGAGGGAGAGAGGCCATGGGGTAAGAATATGTTATAAATCATGGAATGCTTTGGGTTGGAAGGACCTTAAAGCCCATCCAGTTCCAACCCCTGCCATGGGCAGGGACATCTCCCACTGGATCAGGGGGCTCCAAGCCCCATCCAACCTGGCCTTGAACACCTCCAGGGATGGGGCAGCCACCACTGCTCTGGGCAACCCGGGCCAGGGCCTCCCCACCCTCTTTATGAAGATTTCCTTCCTAATGTCTAATCTAAACCTTCCCCTTTCCACTTTAAAGCCGTGTCAGGGGGACAGGACCGCGGCCCAGGCTGTGCCGGCAGCTCCGCGCTCTGCGGGCCGGGGAAGGGCCCTCCGCCCCCTACACCCTAACGATGCCCGGGGCGGCTCCAGCCTCCCGCTCACCCAACCTCTCGCATCCCCAGGGGACGGTAAGCGGCACCGGCGGCGCTCACCCTGCTCCTGGTCGCTGCCGGGCCGCTTGCGCCGGCCCCTGCCCGCCGCCAGGCCCCGCTTCTTGAAAACGAAGCTGCACACCGAGCCCTCCTCCGCCATCTTGTACCGCCGAGTGCGGGCCCGCCCGGCCAGAGCGGCCCCGGGCGCCTGCAGCGCCCTCTGCCGGCCGGGAGGACCCCGCGCTCACAGGGTAAAGGCGGGACTCGGGGGAGGGCGCACCCTGGCGGCGGGAGGACTCTGCACCGTCATCAGAGGGGCGGGGCCCGGGGCGGGGCGCCCCCTGGAGGGGGGGTGGGAAGGGGGGAAAAGAGGGGATAAGGGAGCAGAGGGGGCAGAAGGAGGAGGGTGTCCCGGGATGCTCAACCTCCCCGGGCTGCCCCGCACTCCCTGCTGCCACCCCCTCTTCTCCCCAGGCACCCCTAGAATGATCCCAGCTCCCCACTGCACCCCCTGTGCCTGGGGACCCTGGGTCCTGCCGCCCCCCGGCCTCTGAGCTCGGTAGTGGGATGGGTGAAGTGAGAGGCGAGGGTTGCAGCCCCCCATTTCCATCCCCATCGCCATCCCCATCCGCGGGCTGCTGGGGCCTTCCACGTCGCCATAGCAACGGGAAAAGGAGAGGAGTCCCAGCATCCCCCAGCCCTGAACCCATCCCGAGCCCAGTGCACAGGTCGGCAGCCCCCAGCCCCTGTCGATGCTTTGCTGTGCAGGCACGAGTGTGTGAGCATGTGTGTATATCCATGTACAGGCTTGGACATACATGTTTGTGTGTCCACGTGCATAGGTGTGGGGGCACGGGCATGTGCGGGTGTGTGTGCTTGTGTGTGCACACATGAGTGTGAGCACACTTTTGTGCATGTGTGCACACATGTGAAAGTGTGAGCATGCTAAGTGTGCATGTGTGCATCCATTCATTAGTATGGGTGTGTAGACATGTGTGCATGGATGGGTGTGCATGGATGAGTGTGCACGGATGTGTGCACATGCATGGCTATGCATACAAATACATGCCTCTGTGTGTATGCTGACATACAAACACGTGTGTGCATGTATGTGCATAGGTATAGAGGCATATGCACACTTGTGTGCACATGTGAGAGTGCAAGCATGCATGTGTGCATATATGGGTGTGCATGTGCATGTATGTGCATACATATGCATGCCTGTGCATGTATGCCCACATACATACATGTGTGAGCACGCTAGTGTGCATGTGCTTGTGTGTGTGTTTACACGTGGGAGAGAGTGTGAACATGCTGTTGTGCATGTATGCATGGGTGTGCAGGCATATGTGTATGTGCATGTATTGTGCCTACATATGTGTGCCCATGTGTGCATGCCCACGTACACACGTGTGTGAGTGCCTGTGCCTATGCACACACATGGCAGGGACCTGCAGCGTTCCCTGCAGCGGGCAGAGCAGCCACAGGATGGGCTCCGGGTGCCAGGGGCGCTCCCATGGGACACGGGCTCAGGACCCAGCTCTGCACCCACCCTCCAGGACGAGCTCCCACCCTCCCTTCCTCCAGACCCCATCCCCGTGGGGCGATGCCATGGGAAAGGGGGGGCAGATGGACCCCTTTGCAATGTACTCATGCCCAGAGCCCGGGGGGCAGCACACGGGTACCATGTTTGCAGTGGGGTTCATTCGTTTTGGCGCAGTGTGGCGATGCCTTGGACTCCTTTCTGCTCTTCCCCATGCCCAGATGGACACTGGTTTTGCAGCCCTGCCAGTCTCCTGCTGCACAATCCGGATGACCATCGCTGGGTCTGGATCTGCTCAGCAACAGCTGATTTTTTACTATCGAGTCAAATTCCTCTTTCATTTGCTCTCGGTTGGCCGCAAGCCTTTTAGTCACAGATGCTATTTGGGCGACGCAGAGTGACAGAGGTGATAAATCATATCGCCGCTGTCTCCTTGGCCAGTAAACACCACCATAAATTCCTTAATTGTATTTTTCATGTGGGGAACTACAGTCAAGCACAGCACACGAGCCACCTGCCTCTGCCGCAGGGCTGGGGCACCGAGCTCAGACTCAGGGCCATTTCCAACTGGTGTTTGGCTCTTTCCAGCTGCACCACACTGCATTGAGGGGCCCAAACAAGAATATTTATTCCTGCATCAAGCTCACTGAATACATTGGAAGGTGGCCCTGCCCAAGGCAGGGGGGTTGGATCTGGATGGGCTTTAAGGTCCTTTCCAACCCAAACCATGGTTCTCTCTCCTCCGCTCCATCACATGTTTTGGCCCAATTTATTCCCCATTGGAGGGATTTGGGAGGTTAAGATGAAGCCCTCAGAGCCACAGCATCCCTTCTCAGAGCCATCCCAGATTCCTTGGCTGATCCCAAACTGCTTTTGAATTCCCTTCAGGTTTTAACTAATATTTAACCTATTTATTTCTAACATTTTGCCCTGTTCCTTGGGAAATCCCAGTCCCCTAAACGTCAGTCGCAGTCCCAAACCCCAGGGGTTGAGCTGGGGAAGCTGCCTTTATCACCCAGGCAGCAATTTTCCTTGCCCCAGGAGAACCTACCCTGGCAGACCAAGCGACAACCTTACACAGCACGACTCCGACACCTGGCTCATCACATCCCTGTGGAGTAACACCTGGATTTATGAAACCATCACAGCTCAACTGTGCCACCTCTGTGGGGTGAAGAGCTGGTGGCAATGGGATCCCCTTTTCCTGCTGCTGCCTGATACGACCCTTCCTCTGCAAAGAGTTTGCTGATGGGGAAAGCAATTACACAGTATCACAAGGTTGGAAAAGACCTCTGAGATCATCCAGTCCAACCTATGACCCAACACCAGCACCCACTCATCATTTAAACCATGGCACTAAGCGCCTCATCCAATCTGTTTTTGAACACCTCCAGGGAGGTTTCTGCATCTCTGGAGGGGTGGAATCCTCCAGGATGCTTGCAAGAAACCTTCCACGGGTGGGTTAGTGCCACGTGGAGAGAGCTCAAGGCTGTGTCCAAAGCCTTTAGATAAGCCCATCCGCACACACAGGGGGGAAAGGTTGGGCAAAACCTAATTACACCAAAGGGGGTAATTGCATTCAGGCTGTCGGAAAACAGAGGGGAATTCTTGGGGTTGGGGAAGCTGTCGGGGTCTGGAGGGTGGCTGGGAAGACGGAGCCAAGGAAGAGAGGGGCTGGGGAAGGTTTGGGGTTAGAGGTTGGCTTCACACAAAGGAGAGAGCGGCTGGGAGACGGTACGATCCGGAGAGCCAATCACGGCGGCAGCCCGGCGATAAAAGGGCTCGCGAGGCGGCCGTGGGAGCCCGCAGGAAACGGCTCTCGCTCCCACAACCCCGGCCTCCGCCAGCGGGGAGAAAGGGAGCGAGAGCATCCTGCCAGCGGGACGGCCCCGCAGCGACCGGAGCCACCCTGCCAGGGCGAAGCCCTCCCGGTTCGGCATCGCCGCGAAGGAGCCCAGGCGTATGGTGAGCCCTTCGCTCGCGGAGAACAACAGAGCCGAGAGGCGGCGAGCGGCTCGGTGGGAGACGATGGTGATGGTCCCCGAGATGCGGGGAGCGACGGGGGTTCGCCCGCCGTTGGGTTCGTGGCTGATTGTGGCTTTGCTCAGCGCTGGGGAGGGAAGCAGAGGCAGGAACCCAGGGGAGAAAGGGATGGAGAGGAGGGAGGAATGCAAAGAGCCTCGGGATGCAGCGTGCTGGCCAGGAGGTACCCAGCAGATGGGGGTTCACTCCACACACACCCCAACTCAGCCCCCCCCACCCCACCCCAGGGGGCAGCTCCCACCCAGATGCGCCGGGAACTTCTTTGCTGTGGGAGGAGGCTCGGGCGAGGGGGTCGCGGGAAGCAGATTCAAGGGTGGGGGGAAACACAACGGGGTCTGTTCTCAGCCCTGGGTGGCCTCGCCGGGGTCAAGCCAGGGCAAGGAGACGCTGCCTGAGCTCCAGGAGCCCTTTGGGGAGCGATGCTGCTTGGGGGGGGGGTGAGCACCCCGTGCTCTGCGTGAGCTGGGAGGGGCAAGGGGGTCGCACCCAGTGCATCAGGGGGACAAGAGCGAGGGCAGGGCGGTGTTTGCTGGATGCGCTGCAGAGGGCAGCTTGGGGTGTGAGGTTTCAGGGTTCACGTTTGGGCTGTAATTTCCTCTTTGTTTTGTGCTGCAGAACATGCTGGAGTGGGGGGGGGGGGAGCTGTCCAGGTCCATTTTATTGAGCTGAGCAGAGATGGAAGAAAACCTGTTAGAATCTGACTCCCTCGTCCCCCTTCGTTAACAAATTCTCCATGGGGTGTTTCCCACTGCCTCATCCAGCCTGGCTTTAAACCTTTCCAGCGACAGGTCTTTCATCACTTCCCTGGGGAGGCTGTTGCACGACTGTGAGATTTAATACCAACACAAATACCCTAAGCTCTGACATAACCCTCAACAGCCAGGGATCTCCCAGGGCTTCACAAAGGAGAGCAGCTCTGTTGTCATCAGGGGGTGTGAGGCGGGAGGGAACAGAAAAAATGAAATTATTTGTCCATTCTCACCCAAAAATTAGCAGCTGAGCTGGGATTCAAGCCTAGGTCTCTTGAGTCCCAGCCTGGTGCTGTAACTCTCACATTTTGAGACAGTCTGATCTGTCTAATCCTCTTGAATCGCTTGAGACCAGCTAAGCTACCTTGTAGATCATATTTTTGATGAATTTTCTGCTGATTTTTGTTCATAGGGTGGGCATCAGTTTTGAAAATGCATGATAATTCAACAGCCTGGATCATGCCTTGGAAACTGGGCTTTGTCCACTGAGGACATCGTGTGAGGGCTCTCGCAGGGAAGACATCTGGTGCCCCAGCTGAGCTGTCGTGTATTTAAAGCCAGGAGGAACACATCTGCACCATTATTAACATAGATTACAAAAGAATTGCAGGGCAAAGCTAGTCCAAAACGGCTCCAGCATTAACAGCCTTTTTAAATGGAAGCCCTGCAAGAAAGCAAGTTCCCAGTTAAGAGGCAGGGTCTGTCAGAACCAGCCTCTTGGGCTTTGCAAAGTGACTGGATGCATCTTCTTTTTCACACAGCTCAAAACTAAGTCCCTGACCTTTTTTGGTCAAAAAAAAAAAAAAAATCCCATGAGACTTCTCATGAGGGAAGGGAGTTCCTCTTCTGGTTTCCTTCAGCGAGTCCGTCCTGTGAGCCTACAAGCACCCAACAGGCTCCTCCATGGTGATGGTTTTCTTTTCCTCTTCACCCATCCCCAGTTTTTGCAGGGTTGTTGGCCATTGTCAAGCAACTGCTGTGTTCCCCCAGAAGTGTTTACCTTTTGCTTTCCAGTTCAATCATTTTTATCAGCCATCTGGGGGTGTTGCAGAGCTTACCTAGCAGTCAGCAAAAGCTCTGGCATGGAAAACATTAAATCTAGGTGAAGGGATTATTGCAATCAATATTAAGCACACTTCAGGCATATTTCTCACTCCTCTGGTGGGCCCATAAGCCTCTCCATATGGCCAGCTCAAGGGTTCTCAGACACAAGGAGCCTTGGCAACATCCAGTGTGCCTCTCCAGGGCTTGTTTTCCCATCACACTCATCGCTCCACTGAAATCCTGTGGCTTTAAAAAGCACCAGGTCCTCTACTGGGTTGTACAGCATCTTGGATCCTAAGTACAGAGGTTAATGCTGAAACAGAGAGGGCAGCTCAAAAGGAATGATCTTTTGAGAGATGTAACCTAAGCATATGGTTTTTGGTGGCTTGTTTTCTTGATGCAATCTCCATGTTGTGCAGCAAACACAGGAGGACATGGCAGCTCTCACAGGGGTGGGGCAGAGGCAGGGACCATGGAAAGTGGCCATGTTGTGTTTTGAGGTGTTTGGGGTGGACTCACTCCTGCTCCTGTTGCATCTAAAGGTGATGAAAGAGCAGAAGCTCTCAGGAGGGGCTGGCAGGGCTTTCTCAGAGCTTTGCTTAGGATACCCACATAGAAAATGCAAGTCCAAAGCCCAGTGTTTTACAGGTGATATTCCATGAAGGGAGATCAGCCAACAAAACATTTACAGGTTATGTCTGGGGAAAGGGCAATTACAGGTCCATTAATTGGAGTGCAATAAAAGTGAGTTTCTAGAATAGCTTTTAGAAGAGTAATCAAAGACCCGGTGTTGGGAAGCAGAACAAAATGCTGTGTGGTTTTAATTCAGTCACATCAAGTTTGCTCGGTATCTTCCTTGGATATGATAACTGCCTTCTGAAACAACAGGGCCTCATGAATCTGGATTTAAGGAAAGCACTTTATACAGTGTCCCAAGGAAATTGTTATCTTAGGTGGAGACAGGAAAGAGGATAGGGAAGAGAGGGCAAAATGGAACGACACTTGGATCCTTCCACAAAGCAAAATCAAGGGACTGAACTCATCAACAGTCTCTTTAGAAGTCAGGAGATTTGCCCATGATGAGAAAAAAACAGGTCAGCAAAAAGGAAGATGAGACTGGAGTCCCAGAACTGGCTGGAGCTGTGCTGGAACAGGCACTTGGGGAGCAACACGAAGCTGCTGTATCCTGGAGGGACCTCAGCAAGTGGGGGAAACTCAGCAAACGGAGAGCACTGAAGAAGAAAGAGCATCTAGGATTTCTGGCAGATGTGACAGAGGAAGAGCACGTCAGGCCAGATGTTTTCAGGGGTGCCAGAGAATTATTCATACCAGAATATGAAGCTCTGAGATCTACTTCAGTCTTCTGCATCCAGGCCAGCTCACCTACTTGCAGCCAAGGTGGCTGAAGGAAGAGAGAACCCACTTTAGGAGAACAAATTAAATGGAATTGGCTTCTCCTGCTAAAAAAAAAAAAAGACTAAGAACTGTGATTACTCTTTATGAACCCCTCTGAGAGGCAAATATTATGGTGGGAGAACTAGGAACATTGTGCCAGTGTAATGGTAAAAGGACAAATATTTATGTAGGAAAGCAGCAGGTGAAGCTTCCAGGTGTTGCATGGTTTATGGAAGAGACTATGGAAAACATGAAAATCACCCGTTGTGATTGTTTGCACCAGGTTTCCTTTGCACTTCATTGGTGCCATGGTCCCAGTTTTCCCTGATGTCCAACTTGAACCTCCCAATCTGGACTTTTTGGCGATTGCCGCTTGTTCTGTTGTCTGGCACCACTGGGAAGGGTCTGACTTCACCTGGAGAAGAGGCTCTGCAGGCTTTCTGGTGTATTTGTCTGCTCTATCTGGGCTCCTAGCAGGATGGGAGATGCCAGGGAGCAAAGATTCATGGAATCATAGAATTGCTTGGTTGGAAAAGACCTTTGAGATCAAGTCCAACTCTACCTGTCCACTACTGATGATCACCTCATCTGCCCATCTTTCAAACACCTCCAGGGATGGTGACTCCATCACCTTCCTGAGCAGCATCTGCCAGTGCCTGAGAACACTTTTAGTGAAGAAATTTTTCCTGATGTCTGGTCTGGACCTTCAGACCGTGATATTTAATGGATGCCATTAGCCATGGTCCCAGTTTCTGATTCTGGCAAAAGGATGAAACCCAGCAGCATCTTCCCACCTCTTCACTGAGATACAGGGGATGGAGACCAGCCCAGACCATGCACCTCCTCCCCAGGAGGAACAAGCCGAGGCAGGGACTAAGGTGGGAGAGCCCTGTTTGTCCCCACAACTATTCCTTGTCAGCATCCCTCAGCATTTTGGCTGCAGATTTCCTGCCCACTGGCAGCCTTTCAAGAGGCAGCTTGGGCACAGAAAGTGGATGGGTGGGGCAAGCTGGTGGAAGGTAGCTCCATGCTGTGGGGTTTAGGCAAAAATAGGTCCATGGGGTGGGGTTGCTCTCTAGAAAACTGATGACCATGGAAGTGGTGTCTGCAGAAATGGCTTGGCTGCTTCTCCCTGGAGTCCTCCACACTGCATCAAGCCAGCAGGGACCTGCCCTGGGTTTCAAGTACTGGAGAGGACAACTGGTTGGCTTGAAGCCACACAAGGAGACCTTAGAGCAGCCTTCCCATCCTGAAAGAGGCTCCAGGAAGGCTCAGGGAGTGCAGGGATAAGATGAGCGAAAGGGTTTGAAGCTGAAAGAGAGGAGATTGAGATGAGATCTTAGGAAGAAATGTTTTCCTATGAGAGTGGGGAGGCCCTGGCACAGGTTGTCCAGAGCAGTGGTGGCTGCCCCATCCCTGGAGGTGTTCAAGGCCAGGTTGGATGGGGCTCTGAGCCCCCTGATCCAGTGGGAGGTGTCCCTGCCCATGGCAGGGGGGTGGAACTGGATGGGCTTTAAGGTCCCTTCTGACCCAAACCATTCTATGAAGAAGTCAAGATCTGAAGCTGAATTGAGGTCTTCCATGGCTAAAGCTGGAGCCACAACCATCAGGTTGCTCCACTGTCCCCTTCAAACTACACCTCACTGTTTCTTTCCACGCATGAGAAGCTGAAGTGGCTCTGGCATCCCTGTGCCCACTTCCCTGGTGACACTGTGCCCGGTTCTGGCACTGGTCCATTTGACCCTGACTCTGCACCACACTTTGCTTCATGGTGTAGATTGGCCACGAGGCACCAAGGCTGCAGAAACAGTGGCCAGGGATGCACTGAGCTGGGTGATTCCCAGGCTCAGGAGACGAGCTCTTCCAGCTCCTCTTCACCTCCTTCCCACATGGTCGTGCAGAGAGAGCCCAGAGGCTGAGCTGGCCGTAGGGATGGGAGATCAGCAGCCATCCGTGGGTGTAGGCTGCACTAATCCTGCACACGGTCTGGGGGCCATCAGCCTCCCCCAGCAGTTGGCTCAGCCCATAATTTCCTGGGGGAGAGGACCAAGAGCCTCTCCGAGGTGTTGATCCCCTGCCCGTGCCTCGCCGTGTCCCTGGGGATACTCCGCACCCTCCCAGGCTGGAGGAGGAAGGGGCCTCCGGATCCTCCACGCTGCACTTTGCCTTTGGGAAAGCCTCTTGGAACGGTGCAGTGATCCCAGCTGCAAATATAAACTTCCCTGGGGCTGCTAATGGGAACCATATGGCAGAGAGGGGCCTCTCGCCCTCCGCAGTCGCGTTGCTTCCCTGTGCCGGAAACCCCTCGGCTTTGGGGGAGAGAGGCCCTCGGGCAGCGCCGCGCTGGGGGCAGCGAGGGCAGCTCTGCTGCTCAGGGCAAGGGGGCAAAGGCTCCCTGCCCCCAGCCTGGGTCCTGGCTGCTGGGAACGTGGTGGTTGCTGTTGGCTGGATTGGGGAATTTCCTTGAGGAGCCATCCCAGGTGGTTCCTTCTCCCTGCATCTGCGCCCAGGGTCAGGCAGGAAGGGGAGAGGGGATGGGAGAGGCTGCTGGGCAAAAGCTCTGAGATTCGTAGAGTCACAGAATGGCCTGAGTTGGAAGGGACCCACAAGGATCATCCAGTTCAACTCCTGGCCCTGCACAGGACAACCCCAACATTCACACCGTGTGGCTGAGGATGTTGTCAAATGCTTCTGGAATGTTGTCAGGCTGTGACTGCTTCCCTGGGGAGCTGTTCCAGTGCTCCACCACCCTCTGGGTGAAGAACCTTTTCCTAAAATCCAATCTAAACACCCCCAGCACATCTTCCTGCAGCTTCTGGGATGAATGTTGCCTTCCTCACCCCAACCAACCCCTGTTCTGTGCTAGAAGACAGGCTCAAGGGAAAGAAGGTGGCTGGGGTAGGGGAGGAGGATGAGCTGTGAGGGAAGAGGAAGGGAAGCTGGGGGTGGAGAGATGCTTGTGGCAAAGGGGAGAGGGTGAAAGGCAGGTGAAAAGGTTGTGCATCTGTGGTAGGTGTAGAGATGCCACATTTTCTGGGTTGCCAGCTGTTCTCTAGCTACTCTCACACATTCCCTGTGGATGCTAAACAAGCTCCAAGGTCCTCAGCAGAACACCCTTGCTGAGGTGACTAAGAAAAGCCCCCAGAGCAGGATGGGCAGCTCCTGGGATGACCTGTGGGCTGCGAGTGCATCCTGCCAGTGCATCCTGCCAGCTGTGGTGCCACGTCTCTGGAGCACATGGAGATCCACCACGCTGCTGTCAGAGGCTGCTCTGCCTCCCTGGGCAGAGAACACAAGCCCAGATACCTTTGAGAAAGGTTTTTTTTGTTTACACCAGCCACCAGATGCTTCCAGCAGGGGCAGGAGGAGGGGAGGCTGTAGAAGCAAAGGGGTTCTCACCTTGTGCTAAGCCAGATGCCTGGAATTGCTGCCTGCATGACTAGGAGAGGAACAGTCCTCAGACCTGCTCTTCCTAGGCTGTGTAGGTAGCTAAGAGACTTAAGGAGCAGAGGTTTGGAGAGTTCTAGCAGTCACAATGCCAGCTTCCACTGTGGATACTTGGAGCTGGCTTTGTGCTTTGTCACAGATGCCCTCTGTGCTCCTCAGACACCCCGTGAGCCTCCCCTGTGTGCTGGAGGCTGCCCTAGCAACTGTGAAGGCTTCATAACATCCACGTGGCAGCATGTCCTTAAGAAAACCCTGCACCACTGGGATTCCTCTGCTCCTGGAGGCTTGTGTTGACTGCCTTGGGCTCAAATCCCATCCTGTGCAGGCTAATGCCTCCTTGCCAGAGCGAGGACAGTGGCTGAGGGCCTCCTAGAAACCCTCCAGCAGTTTCTGACTTGTTTGCCTTATCGCTTCAGCACACCCTTCCCTTTTGAGGTTTCTGCTCTTGCCTCCTGTCCTTCAGCAGGAAGGATGTTTAGCAACTTCTACTCATGTGCCTGTTGGGCAGCTACACCAAGAGCACCTCTGGTTTGAAACGAAGGCTGGGAGAGAGTGGGCAGGAGGCTACAAGCAGGGTACATGCACGGAGGGGAAGAGGGAGGTTCAGAGGAAGGAGACCTGGAGGATGGAGCTGGATGGAGAACATCAAGCCATGGGGTTGGATAAGTGGGATGGCATTGAAGGCAAAAGGGTTTTGGGGCAAGAGAAGCAAAGGAGCAAACAGTAGGTGGAGGGAGCCAGGGAGTGTGTGCATATGGGGAAGGGCAAGAGGGGGATGATGGGGAGACCAAGCAAACCAAGGCAAAGAAGGTGGCTGGGGCAGGGGAGGAAGATGGGCTGTGAGGGAAGAAGAAGGGAACCTGGGGGTGGAGAGATGCTTGTGGCAAAGGGGAGAAGGTGAAAAGGCAGGTGAAAAGGTTGTGCATGCACATTAGAGGCCTATGCTGGGTAAAGATACCAAGTTTTCTGGGTTCCTCAGTTCCCCTTGGGGTCTGCGCTGGGCTGGAGGCACCATACAGACCCCAGAGATGTGAGAGGGAAGGTTCTGTTCCAGGGAACAGGGGTAGAGAGGGGCTGTGGCCTTGGGACATGACCCCTGCTGCTGGGGCTGCTCCTCAGATGGCTCTGCCCAGAGCCCCAGTGCCCGCCGGGTACCCCACGCGCCCCTCGGCGAGCAGGAAATAACAAGCAAAAACCACAGAGGAGACAGGAAGTGATTTAGGTAAAATCCAAGCCATATTCTGAGATGAGGCTGTGAAATGTTGGCAGCAAAGGCCGTCCAGTCCCCTGGGCTTGTGAGAGGGAGCCCAGCTCGCCCCTCGCTGCTCAGGACCTGGAGCCTCTCAGCTATGAAAGGAGCCACTAATTTTAGGAGGGTTGCAGGGCACAATGCGAGCCTGGTGTCAGCTGCCAGGTGTTGGGACTTTTTACCCAGCCAAAGAGCCCCTAAAAGCCAGAGCATGTTTGCAAATGTCACCATGAGATTGGCATTGCCAAGATAACCCTGCCCCAGGCCCTCCACTCCAGCAGAACTCCTGTTCTGGGCCTTTCTCAGGATCTACACTGGTCCTTGGGCAGCAGAAAAGGACATGGATCTGTGGGAGTGAGTCCAGAGGAGGCCACAGAAATGATCCAAGGGCTGCAGCACCTCCTGTACGAGGACAGACTGGGAGAGTTGGGGTTGTTCAGCCTGGAGAAGAGGAGACCTTAGAGCAGCCTCCCAGGACCAGGAGGGGCTCTTGATCAGGGAGTGAAGGGATAGGATAAGGGGCAACAGTCTGAAGCTGAAAGAGGGGAGATGGAGATGAGATCTTAGGAAGCAATGTTTTCCTGTGAGGGTGGGGAGGCCCTGGCACAGGTTGCCCAGAGCAGTGGTGGCTGCCCCATCTCTGGAGGTGTTCAAGGCCAGGTTGGATGGGGCTTTGAGCCCCCTGATCCAGTGGGAGGTGTCCCTGTCCATGGCAGGGGGTTGGAACTGGATGGGCTTTGAGGTCCCTTCCGACCCAAGCCACTCTATGATTTGGGAGTGACATTATGAGAACAAGAGGCTTCAGGAGAAGAGGAAAGCAGCCCCAGAAAGGAGCGTGGGTGGTGTTGGTTTGTCAGCCCCAGCACAGCAAAGCTGCACACACGCCCCTCAGCCCTCCTGTTCCCTGCTCTGCTCCTCCCTCTACATCATTTGCTCAACCCCACATCTCTTTTTTGCATATGCAAAACAGGGCTCATCAAGCCTGACCTTTTATGGGTGTTTTGAAGGCAAGGTGCACAGGGGAAAACCCCCTGAGGATCTGTCAGTGCCTTTTCAGCTGAGTTTTACCAAAAGGGGTGATTTGCAATGCTGATGTTTCTTTTCTCTGCTGCATTAGAGCTGGTCTGAGACCTGTCAAACCCATCCTCCTGTGCACTCAGCACATCACACAGAGGCCACATCTCACTTGTCTCAGCTGAAAGGCAACTTGGGCTCCCTAGAAAAGACAAAAATCCTCGTCACACGCTCCGCTGAGCTGTGATCTGCTCTGTTCAGCAAGGCTTTTCTGGGCTAAAATTAGACCAAAATCACAATTCTTGCTCTAGCAACACCAGGTCCTTTAGTGGCTCTATTAGTGAAACACTGGGTGTTGGTTTTGTTGCAGGACAGCATCTCTGGCTGGGAGTTGTAGCCTTGCTGCTAATGGCTTGGCCATTGCCTGGCAATTGCCTTCCACGCAGGGGGTTGGAGCAGAAGCCATCACATCACCTTCTTCTGCTCATGTTTCCAGCAGCCCTCTCCCCTCCCCTCCCCTCTCCTCCCATCATCTTTGTATGAGGCTGGAACTGCTGAGCTGAGTGCCCCACATCACCTGCCAGCTTCCTAAAACCAAGCAGCATTCCAGACCTCTATCTCCTGTCTGTCAATCCCATCTGGTGTGCCTGGATCCCTGAAGAAACCCCTTGACCAACGAGGCTGCCCTGACCCCGTGGAGGAAGCTTTGGGCACCCCAGTGTCATGCAGCAGCTCCTGCAGAGCTGTGCAGCTGCCGGGGTTGGGGTGATGAAACCAACCACGCTCATGTGGACATTTCCTTTCTAGGTGTTGCAAGAGGTCTGTCTTAGACACCTCCCCAGGGAACATCGACCCACAAACTTCAAGCTCAGGATTAAACAGACAGAGGAGGGGAAGGAATCATGTTCCAGGCCACGGGACCTGCCAGCCCACCCCCAACTCATGTACGTAGCATCCCCTGTGGTTTGTATGGGAATTTCAACCCGGGTTTTGGTTCTCAGGGATGGAAATTGTGTGCAGAAGCTGGAATTCCAGACTTGACATTTTAGGATGATCAAAGGCAAAGTCACTGCTACTCCAACAACAAAACTGGGGACAGGAATGTTCCAGCAGAAGGTGCTGTTTGCTGAGCACATTGCACCGCCAGCCTCCAGGCTCTGGTCCATACAGAGCCGCTCACCCCGCTCTCCTCTGGAGCTGCTGTCTGTTTGTTTGTGTTTCCATGGCTTCCCCTGATCACAATCGAGAGCATTCGAGCTGCTTGGGATTGGAGTGATTGGAGATGGAAAAAAAATAAAGGCTGAAGAACATCTCCTGCTGGGACAGGATATGGCCCTTCCCCGAGGGAGGATATCTCAGATATGAAATAGATAAGTGTGCCTGATCGGAGCCAGAAGGCTGCCGAGAAGTGACGAGCACCAGTGGATTGCCTGGAGCCTTGGGAACGGATGTATTCCAGCTCCAAAGAGGCAGCATTTTCCTTAGCTCTGGTCAGCTGAGCCTGGAAAGAGTCTATTAAATCCTAACCCCAGGAGAGCACCTGTGGTTGTTTTACCAGTGCCGAGGGATGCAACTGGTTTTACACGGCCCGAGCCTCCTCGCTGCCCACGCCCCTCTGTTGGCTTTGGCTTTGCTCTTCCAGCTTTGTGGGAGGGAGAGGAAAATCGTGTCCCTGACCTCAGTCAATGAGAGCAGCTGGGAAACGTCTGAAGAGGCAGCTCAGCAAAGTGAGAGTTTCCTGTGCATCTCTAGGCAAACTGTTTCCAAAAATACAAAGGAGAAACGATGGGGAAGGACGAAGCAGGGGGAATGAGGATAGAAGATCAAACTGAGGGCAGAAAGATGGGGCAGAGCTGAACCAGCAGCAGGAGGAAGGACAAGGAGGCAATGGGGTGATGTTCTAGGATCAAACTGCCCCAGCCTTGGAAGCAAAGAGCACAAGAGGGTGAGCTGGTTTGTTGTAAAGAGTCCTGGCTGGTCCATGCTTGCTAAAAGTGTGTTTAACGCTTTGATCCTGACTGTTTGAGAAAAAGAAGGGGGCATTTTAATCAGCATGATGGCAGACAGTGATAATTGCAGGTGGCTGCCTGGGACCCAGTGGGTGCCTGTGCAAAGAGTCAGCTTGGGGAGGGTCCAGGACTGCAGGACAAGTGATGAGAAGGAGCGGGAGGTGATTTGGAAAGAGATGAGTTGTTGCAGCTGCAGAGAGAGCATGCAGAGACCCCACTTTGAAATGAGGGGAGACCTCATCACTGTCTAACACTGCCTGAAAGGAGGTTGTTAGTGAAGTGGGTGTTGGTCTCTTCTCCCAGGTGATAGGACAAGAGGAAATGGTCTCAAGTTGCAGCAGAGGAGGTTCAGATTAGACATCAGGAAAAATTTCTTCACTGACAGGGTGGTCAGGCCCTGGCAGAGGCTGCCCAGGGAGGTGGCTGAGTCACCATCCCTGGAGAGGTTTAGAAGAGAGGCAGATGAGTTTCTCAGGGATATGGTTTAGTAAAATAGACAGGTGTGGTTGGACTCGATGATCTCAAAGGTCTTTTCCAACCAGATGATTCTATGAGATGCTGGAGGCAGAGGTACAGACACCTCAGTGCTTGGATCCCTCTGCCTGATTGCTCCTCTGGCAGCTGCAGGGTCCAAGCAGCATCCATCCCCATCAAGCTGCAGAATGCCACGGAGCATGTCTACAACTCTGACCATGCCTGGCTGCCCCTCATGCCCGAGGGCCCTCCCACAGAGCCTGCAAGGACTCGAAAAGGCTTTTTGATCTCACTTACCGTGCAGGCATTTCCTGTGATGGGCTGAACACGGGGCTGGCAGGGGAACTCCAAAACAAAACATCTGCCCCAGGCAAAGACCCACACGCTGGCAGCATCACTTGAGCCCTGTGCACCTCCAGCAAGAGAAGAGTTAATTGTCACTCTCCAGCCCTGTTGGGTCGATGTTGGCTGGAAGGAGCAGGAGCAATGCCTCACAGGGAAGCAGAGATGCTGTTGGCAGATGCATAAGTCAGCAGTAGCGATTTGCCCGTGCAGGTCACAGAGGGGGCTTGGGCTGCAGCAGCTCTGCAAAGCCCTTTCCCCCTCTCTGCCCACTCAGGGTCGTGGAATCAGAGCTCCTCTGCTTTGCTGTTCCTCCTGAGGGGCAATGCTGGCAGTGTGGGGCCAAGACACACGTGGCCATAGCCAAGGGCAGTAATTAGGGCGAGAGGTGCTCCTCAGTGGCTGCTGGGAACAAGGCAAAGTTGTCACCGTGGGGCTCTGCTCTGCCATGCCTACACCATGCCATCTCCTGGATCTGTGCTTGGGTGCTGCCACCTCAAAAGAGCTCTGCTATACCTTGACCATGGAAGAAGCTAAAGCCAGGACACGCTCCTGTGTCCGAGGCAGTGAGCGGTGCTGGATGCGAGCTGGCTGCTCTGTCCCCACAGCCCTGGGCAAGTTCCTCCTCTGCAAGATGTAAATGTGTTTTTCCTCTTTTTCTATTTTCCTCTCTTCCTTCTCCTCTCTTTGGAAAAAGTGTGACAGCATAGGAAGAAACAAGGACCTGATAGAGGTCACGGCCTCTGAGCAAGTGAGTTCAGAGACGGTCACCGCGTGCCTGAGACAGCCCCGCAGAGGCTGCTGGCATGGCCCAAGGTCCTGCAGCTCAGCTGCCTGTACAAATCCTCTGCTGCTCCTCCTCAAGCACAGCTCAGCACCAGGTTTGTCAGTCCAGGCTCTTATTTTCATTTTCTCTTCTCCTTCCATCCTTAGGAGGCAAAGAACAGCTCAGGAGGCAGCACAGTGCAGCGCTCCAAGGTACCCGTGACTTCACTCCATTCTATTGACTCATGGTGAGGAGAGAAGGACCCAAAGCCTAAGGCTCAAGCACCAACCAGCATCAGGGAGGGTGAGGGGAGATGGGGCTGTTTCACACCAACCAATGCTCTAGCAAATGGAGCAACCTGATCCAGCAGAAGGTGCTTTGCAGGGGGTTGGAACTGGGTGGGCTTTAACGTACTTTCTGATCCAAGCCATTCCATGCTTCTACATTAGGGCTGTGGTGGGAGCCAGGCACAGGATCCTTTCCTCACCCTCTCTCTCTTTGGTCTCCTCTTGCCCAGTCCTTCAGCCTGAAGGCACAAGTGAAGGAGATGTGCACTGCCTGCCAGAAAACTGTCTATCCCATGGAGAGGCTGGTGGCAGATAAATTTGTCTTCCACAACGCCTGCTTCTGCTGCAAGCACTGCCACACCAAGCTGAGGTGAGCGGGGCCGGGGGGCTGAGGTCCATGGGTGCCACCACAGCTCTGCCTCGCCTGAGCTGGGGAGGCCCTTCCAGTTCGTGCAGCCACCCAACACAGCCCTTCCTCCTCTTGGGGGGCAACTAAAGACCCCCAGCTCACTCATTATCTGTCCACCCGGGCCCAAGTCTCAACTAAACTCACCTAGCGTAGAAGAAGAGGCTTTTTCCCTCAAGAGCAGCCCCAAGGTAACAGGGAGCTGAGCCAGGGCTTCCTCCTGCTGACACAGAGCCAAAACTGAGCTGCCCAGTGGGACCTCCCTCTTTACAGACCTTTAACTTAAGAGACCCCAACACCCTGAGCTGGCTGGAGGGAGCGACTGGCCCCTTCCAAGGGTCCCGTCCTGCATGTTCCCTCCTCCTCTCTCCCCTGTCCTGGTGTCCCCAAGCCTCACTTGCTCCCCACCAGCCTTCAGGTGACTCCCCATGCCCTGCTAACCCTGCCCTCCTTCCCCAGCCTGGGCAGCTACGCGGCTCTCCACGGGGAATTCTACTGCAAGCCCCACTTCCAGCAGCTCTTCAAGAGTAAAGGCAACTACGACGAGGGTTTCGGGCGCAAACAGCACAAGGAGCTGTGGGTGCACAAGGAAGTGGAGAGCGGGACCAAGTCGGCGTGAGCAGGGCCAGCCCAGCCTTCCCTGGAGCCCAGCAGAGAGGGCAGGGAGCAGCGCTGAGCCAGGGGCTAACTGAGCTGATGTAAAAACAAAAAAGGGACCAAGAGCCTGTGGGTGGGAAGAGAAGCAGCCCAGGCCTCTTTGGAGGATGCTCAGAGGGGTCCATAAGGACAGGGTAGAGCTCACATACCTGAAGCTCTCCGCAGGTTCATGAGATCAGACCAGAAGCACTTCCCCAGCCCTATTCATACACTCCAGGGCTGCCACAGTGGAAAAGGAGATGATTCAGGGGCTTTACCTCACCTATAACTCACAGCAGAGCTCCCAGCTCCTGCCCCGCCAATCCTGCCCCAGCAGGGGCTCCAAATAAGGAGGGTCCTTGGTTTACATCAGCTCAGTTCAGCTGGAATTGTTCAGCCTTAAGGATGTTGCCCTGTGACTGTTTAACAGTGTCTGTCTTTTTTATATCTGCCTTTGACTGGTACGTTCTGCGCTGGCGCCCGCCGCGTCAGCCTCACGCGCGACACCGCGCCGTGCGCTCTTTTATTTTTGTAATACAAGGTTTCTGAGCCTTCCCTGCCTTGTCCTGTGTTCCCAGGGGTCTGGGGAGGTGGGAGTAGCAGTCAGGTCTCCCTCTTAACTGTCCAGTTACTGTGGAAAGACCATGCAGGATCAAGAAACCATTCCTGGAAAGAATCATAGAATGGGTTGCGTTGGAAGGGACCTCAAAGCCCATCCTGTTCCAACCCCACTGCCATGGGCAGGGACACCTCCCACTGGATCAGGGGGCTCCAAGCCCCATCCAACCTGGCCTTGAACACCTCCAGGGATGGGGCAGCCACCACTGCTCTGGGCAACCTGGGCCAGGGCCTCCCCACCCTCATTGTGAAGAATTTCTTCTTGATGTCTGAACAGCTGTGTCTGTGACTGAGGCAGATTGGTCCTTTGGGGGTCAAACCCAGGACTTCAAACTGCACACCAGCATCACTGCCCTGTGAGCTGCAACACCCCAGCTTCCACATGGAGCCTAGACCACCCTCAAAGGGAATCCACCATCCTGTCAACCACATCCACCCCTTTGCCCTGCATATATTTTGTAGCTTACTCGCTTCTCCCTGCCAGTATCAATAAACATCGTGCCCTGCCTCCACAAGCAGGTACCAATTTGCTCTGCAGCCAGCATAAGGGGCAGGATGGGCATGAGAGCAGGGCTGGCTGGTGCAGCTCAAGGTCTGCTTTGGATCAACCCCATCTGCTGAGCTGTGGTGTTTGGACAGCAGAGTCCATACAAATGAATGAGCACAACAAGACCTGCCAGGCTGGAGAGCCTAATGCAGAGAAACCAGGGAAGGCAGGTGAGTCTGGTTTTAATTATTATTTACCTCCCTCTTCCACACTAGCTTGGAAGAATAAGCATTCAGGAACCTCATGTCTTTCAAATGCTAAGCTTTTTGGAGCACAAAAACTACCAGCAGAGCAACAGCCTTTGAGATCCACAGCAAGAGTCCATATTCCATCAGTGACTGAGCACGTTGTGCCTGGGAGAACCCAGACACAGCCACGAAAACAGGAGCCTAAGGATTGAAGAGGGAAAAAGATGGCTATGGGTAGTCCATAGGAGTCCCAAGAAGAACAGCTGGTGTGTACACAGATGTGGTGTTAACCCAGGTCACTGTGGTCCTTCTCCCTCAAGTCCTTTCGGGGGCTCTGGGTGGGCACCAAGCACTGGGCAGCCTCTCCACAGCCCTCCCTTGCTGGCCAAGCTGGCTGCAGTCACACCTGATCTTGGGGAAGAGAAGTGCTGGATGACCCCAGGAGCCTGATGGCCCCCTTGTTGGGCAAGGTATTTCTTAAGGGTTTTTTATAAAGGGGCTCTTCTGGGTGGGGATGGCTCAGGGACTCACAGTGCCAGCAGAGCAGGGACTGCATACAGACAACCCTGGCAGGGCTCCAAGTGAGTTTCAGCCTCACCAAGTGCTTTAATTGTCCCCACCGGGCAGGTGCTGCCCCTCCTCACACCCACATGCAGATTTACAGCACGACAAAAGCTGCTTCCCTGCAGCATTCCTTGTCCCAAAGCAGAAACCCAGCGGTGGCTGCTCTTGCAGCGAGGGTCTTGTGATGCTGGGGGGGGTTGTGGCCCCTTCCTTCCCAAGGCTGGCTTAGAAAACGAAAGGAAGCTCCTCGCTTTCGCTTCCTGTTTCTTGCTGGGCTCACTTCCTCCTCTTTTCTGCACATTTTTATCTATACCAGATGATTCTGGGGTAGGGGACAGAGAAAAAATTGTAGCTTTTTAAATATTGGAATTTCAGTTAAAAAGAGAACATTAAGAAGAATTACAACACTGCTCCATTTCTCTCCTTGGTTGGACTTGATTATCTTAAAGGACTTTTCCAACTAAAAACATTCTATGATTCCTCCCCCCCTAAAAACTGAAATCTGGGATTCTGCCTAAAGACAGTAGCACTCATCATTCTCCTCCTACCCCTTCTCACACGAGCACAGCAAACTCTTGGTGGTGCAGCACAACCGGAGGGAGGGTGTGCAAGCACTAGGTGTGAGCTCTCCAGCCTGCTGTGTGATCATTTTCTGGTTTTGAGAGCAAGAAACCAACAGCCAGGATATTTCTGACCAAAAGAGGCTGCAGCAACCTGACCCAAGCCCTGCAGTCCAGGGGAGGGAAGAGGGTCTGAGGAACATCGGGTTGGCGTGGAGGAGAGAGATGTTCGATAGAGCCACGTTCCACAGAATGGCTGCTGCACACAAAGCAGCCAACCCAGCTCCTGCTTCCCTGAATAAGATACCCTGCACACAGGGAAACCCTAGTGGTAGCACAAGTGAGATGTGCACACGGGACCTGGACAGACTGGAGAGCTGGGCTGATTCCAATGGGATGATGTTTAATAAGTCCAAATGTCGGGTACTTCATTTTGGACACAACAACCCCATGCAGAGCTACAGACTGGGGACAGAGTGGCTGGAGAGGAGTCAGGCAGAAAGTCAGGAGTGCTGGTGGCCAGGAAGCTCACCATGAGCCAGCAGTGTGCCCAGGTGGCCAAGAAGGCCAATGGCATCCTGGCCTGCATCAGGAATAGTGTGGGGAGCAGGACCAGAGGAGTTATCGTCCACCTGTACTCGGCACTGGTCAGGCCTCATCTTGAATATTGTGTCCAGTTCTGGGCCCCCCAGTTTGGGAAAGATGTCAGGATGCTGGAGAGTGTCCAGAGGAGGGCAACGAAGATGGGGAAGGGGCTGGAGCACAAGCCCTACGAGGAGAGACTGAGGGAGTTGGGGCTGTTTAGTCTGGAAAAGAGGAGGCTCAGGGGAGACCTCATTGCTCCCTACAACTCCCTAAAAGGAGGTTGTAGTGGGGCAGGGGTTGGTCTCTTCTCTCAGGTGACCAGTGACAGAACCAGAGGGCAGGGACTCGAGCTTCATCAGGGAAAGTTTAGACTTGATGTTAGGAAAAAGTTCTTCACTGAAAGGGTGATTGGTCATTGGAATGTGCTGCCCAGGGAGGGGGTGGAGTCACCAACCCTGGAGGGGTTTAAGGGGAGACTGGATGATGGGTTGGTGTTAGTGTTGGGTTATAGGTTGGACTCGATGATCTCAGAGGTCCTTTCCAACCTTATGATACTGTGAATGCTTTGAGCTTAGCTCCTGGTATGTTTCAAAGGTGATGCAATGCACAAATGAGAGTGCACGCTTTCCCAGGGTGTAGCAGAAGAAGCAGCAATACAGAAAGTCCAGCTTAAATTGTCTCTGACTGCAAGATTTCTGTAACAGTCTGGAAAAAATGCCAGAGAAGCAGCAAAAGCAGCAGCCAGAGCAGAGGATTGTACTAGAGCTCTCTCGGGCTCCAAGGGGATGCAGTGGGGGCTCAAGAACAGCAGCACAAGGGCTGTCCAGGGTCCGTCGACGCCTGCTGTAAGGCTTACACTGGCTGTGAAACACAGCAAGTGGCACAGTTCTGCCTGCACTGCCTCTCCTCCAAAGCACAGAGCTGGTCTTGCCACCAAAGAAACAGTACAACTGAGGGGCAACAAATAACCTTAATTTGTAAAACACACCCCTCAACTTTGTTTTGCGTTCCCACACAAGCACGAGGCTCCCATTTCCAGCCGGCCTTTAAGCTCAAGAGAGGACAATTTACAGACCCTAAGAATTCAAGCCAACAGATTCATGTAATAAAAACTGTTTTGGAGAAAAGAAATCAGTGAGAATTCATATCCATCCATAGCATTCAGATGTCCAGTTTTGGACAAGGCACAGAGCACTGGGCAGAGATCAACACCAGAAGAACAAGGGACACGACAGTCAACTGTGCCAGCATTTCCTGGAGATAATGCAATACATCCACACCCAAGCAATATTAAATCCAGAAGACATTGTTCCTAGTTTAGATGTTACTAACCTAATAGAAATACCCACAGCAGGGTAACACAGCCAACATCGTCAGAGGTTTTAAATTATATTTGCTTCAGAACTGTTTAGCACTGGATTTTAGAAGAAAAGTACCTTAAGTCACCTTCCCCCGAGCCACGATACACACGTAACACAAATTACCAGGAATAAAATAGGCTGTACAAGTTTTTAGCTGCTTTTCTTTTGAGTATTGAGTGTTTCATGGCTGTTCATTTCCACCTTCAACCCAAGCCTCTGGACACTTCCCTCTCTCAGCCCTGCTTCAACCACCACCTCTGGGCACGGTGAAGATTCAAGTCAGGACCACACACTCCGTATTTATGGAAACCAGAATTACCACAGAGGTCCTTACTGCTGTGAGGGGTGTGTGGGAGGGGAGTCCAGGAGAAAATAAGCCATCATACAAACCTATCACATTCATAAAGCAAATGTTACCACTGGACACAGTGGGAAGGAGAATGAAGGCTTCAGCTTTGGGAAGGATCTCCTCAAGTAACACAAGGAGGGGGTCAGGGAGCAGTGGAAGGTGGTTCTTTCTGGTTCCACACAACATTTTTTGTTCTGGGACAATATCAGTTGTCTGGTTCTCATCTGTTCTGGAGCAGCACGCCAGCACTTGTTTCATGTGCAGGCGTTTCTATTGCATCAGCTTTTAACCCATTTATTCTTATTTGTTCATATATTACATGAACAACTAATTCAGTATTTAATTGACATAGCAACCACCCATAGCATGGCCTGGGAAAAGGAGATCACAGGGAAGATTGTGGTCAGGGCCCGGGGAAACCAGCATCTCAAGGGACCACGGTGGCTATAAAACCACTGCTTTTCAGACTGTGATGCTGCAGAGTAGGAGCTGCCTAAACAGACAGAGCAGTACCAGGAAAAAATGAGCATTTCAGCAAGTAATGCAGATGAATTTTATAGAGGCACTATTTCTGTCTGTTCCTAAGATAGTCTGCTGGAAAAAAAGTACAGCTGAAAATATTTGGCAATGTGGTTCCCCATTCCCTTGCCCTGCTCTGGGCCAGTGAAGCTTATCCTGTCCCAAATCCCTCATCAAAGCAAGGCTACTCAAGATTCCTCCACTTCTGAGAGGCTTCAGTTCTGGAAGGGAGAGTATGATCTCTCACATTTGTCTGAAGTCCTTAAGTCTTACCTCTCCACATTTTTGCTTTCTAAAATCATGAGACAACACATTCAAAGGAGAAACAATTCAGGAACATTTAAATGTTCCCAGATATTCAGAATAAATATATTTTCAAGGAGCCTGGGCTTCACAGCTAGAGCTGGAGCTCCCCACTTAGCAGGGTGTTTCCTGGAGTTTCCAGCTGAAGAAAAATACAGCAGGTAATCAGACATTATCACAGTAACCATCTCCTCCTGGTGACCTTCCCAACTGCCTCTTCCCCACCTAATGATGATCAACTCTGTTCAGCACTGATGAATTGAGAACATTCACAGACCAAGACCTGGAGTGAAGAACTCACTACCACAGCAAAATCCAAATCCAAACCTCAGCTCCTGCTCTCCATCAGGACCATCTCCACATGAGACCATCTCCACCATCTCCAGCTTCTCTCCTGCGAGGTGAAATGAAGATGTTGGTATTTTTACACATGACAAGAGGGACAGAGCCATTCCACCTCTGTCTTTGAAGAGTGAGAACGGATGAATGTGACCTTGCAGAGGACACACACTTACCTCATCCAAGCAGTAATGCTTCGCAAATAGGACAATTCTCCCTGTCCCAAAGAATAAATTCCTGAAAGGAAAAATTTCCTCCTTCAGTTAAGGTCCTTGGGTTAAAGTCAAACCAGCTCATTCTCTTATTCACTTATCTCGAGGCACCACTTACACAGCAAGTCAGAGACGCTGTATTCCAAACGACCACCAAAAGGCTTTCATATAAATGATAATTTTATTGTAAATAAAACGATACATTGGCCTGGCTTTGCACTGCAAGCCCCCGGTCGGTATATATAGACTACTGGTTCAAGGTCTTCTGCACAATCCAGGTTAAAGCAATTTCTCCCTGCTCTGCACAGTTCATATCAGACAGGTACTGATAAACTCATTCTCTTCATTTCTCCACGCCCCGAGGCACATCTGCGTTTTCTAACTGGGAAATCCAGAGCTGCTCAGTGACATTTGGCCCTACACAAGGCTGGCATTTAAAAAACTGAAGCCCCAATGCCATCAAATCACAGAGGACACCTTTTTTTTTTTTTTTTTAGAAAACTAATTTTCTGAAATTAAATTTCTGTAATTTAAAGACAGCCTGAAAGCTCCCAGCTCCAAGGGCAGGTACCAAGGTGACAACCACAGGACCGTTCGTATTCAAATATATAAAACCTTCCCAGCCAGCAGCTATTAAGCACAGCACCAGTCACTGGGATCTCACACTGCCTTGCTGTACAGCTCCAATTATCTGGCCTTTGCCCACCAGAGCAATCACACACAGTAGGGTTATTTATTTACTGAGGTTTCACAGGTTATCCTGGCTCTCCAGACACTTGGAAATATCACGTCACCTGAGCAGGTACCGACTTCCCTCTCAATTTGTCGTGGCAATTAATGGTAAAGGGAACTGCTTGAAGCATCTTCAAATCCTTTGGGATATTAATCCAAAAATATAAAAGACAAAAATCCAAATTGCTGCAACCCACCACCACCACTAGAGCAGGCAAAGAGCAGATTTACTGGAGAACAAGCAAATAACCTGGAATGCACAGAATCGTCACACCAAGACCAAAACACCATCAGTTTGTTCCCTCACAGGCTCAGGGAGAGTCAAAGCCATCACTGCTCCAAGTCCTTCTCTGATGGGAATTTCAGGCATTTTCCTGCTCACAGTTTCAACTGTTTCAGGAAAACAGGACTCCTAACAAGATATTTTTCTCCAAACAGAATATTCTCCATTTCTGCAGCTCCTTCCATTCAGGATCCAAATACTCAATATTCACTATTTATCCCACCCTGGAAGGAACAGCAGAGGACACAACATGACATTTGGAGTGGACACAGTAGCTTATTGTTAGCCTGGCACTCCTCTTCCACTCTCCCCTAAATGGGTTTTATCCCAGGTTTTTTTTTTTTCCCCAATTCTGCCAGGATAAGGAGGCCAAAATTCATTCAGCTTAGAGGTATAAATCTATTTATGTCCACTTGAAACTTTTTTGCCGTGGTACAGAGTGCAGTGTAAGTGTGGGTCTCAAACTTATTCCCTGGAGCAGTGGACTTAGGAATCCAGATCTTCCTTTTCCATAAACCAAGAGGGCTGTGAGGAAACAAAGAACGCATTTTGGTTTGGCTCTACTCGTTATAAACCATCAGCAAATTCTCTGCAAAACCAGCTGCTTTTTTTTTTTTCCTTTTTAAATTCATAAAGGCGTCAAATTTATTTCCCATCCTCCCCCCCCAACCCCGTAACAGTCGATATATATAAAAATCACCAAATATGATCTTTTACCATATAAATAAAAAAAAAAGTATGAGGCATCACCGTTTACATGATGTAAAAAGAGCTAAAAAAGAGCGATATAAACTACATTCATAAAAGTGCATCTCCAAACATACAAGTAATGCTTTGGCTTGTTCCTGTGCCAAACGGGTGGCATTGGGTCAGGTACTGGAATACAAGAAGTCCAAGCTGGCACCCCTTGTTCTCTGTCACTGTACAATTCCTATTTACTTTCTTTACTACAGACTGGAATACAAGTGTATACACAGAGTAGGCACATTTCAGCATAGGTGGTGGGAAGGACCAGAAGCTCTGGTGGGGAGAGAGGACTGAGGCCACCAGTCCACAATGCTCTTTGCTCTGCTCTGGAACAGCCTTCCGTGACACATATTGAGGTAAAAGCCACAACAGATCCTGAGGATTTAGTTGCTTTGAAATATTAAAAGTGACACCATTTCCTCCTGCCCCGTTCTCCCAAAAGACAACGTGTGGGGATGGCAAGGAAAGGCCGTGGAAGAAGGTCTCAGTTTGGTGAGGACAAGCCAAGGGCAAGGAGAGACCAATGCAGACACGACCACTGCTCTCTCGAGCGCCGCAGGGTAAAGTGTGATGAAGAAAAGATTCCAATCTTTGGCATATTTAGGTGCTAACTGCAAGGCCTGAGGAGTGCTCCCAGGCCCCACAGGAGTGCAGACCACCTCACTTCTGTCATTAAGATGACATTAAGACTTCACACTCCCCTGAAGCACTCAAAGTGGTGTAAAACACTCCCTAAAACAGAGCAGAGGTGCCATGCCCTGGCTTCCCCCCGTGCAAGCGACACTGAAATCAGGCCACGTGCCTTGACAATCTGGAGTCAAAGTTCCAAGTCTGGAAAAGATCAATAGAAGTGCTCTCACTAGAATTAAATAAATTATGGAACAAGGGCTTTCATAAAAGGTATTCCCCTAAGTGCCTGCAACCTAAACAGTGCATCCTTGTAGAAGTGCAGGAAAGCCTGGAAGTGAAGCCAACATGAACTCACTGATTACACATTGCTTGGAGTTTGGCACAGAAAAACCACTTCAGATTGTTAAAAAACCCTTCCAGGGCTTTTGGTTGTTTGTTTTTTTTTAAGGGTGCTTTTTTACCTTTTTTAATTCAACACAGTATTTATCATGTCTTCAAGTAGCTTGGTTTCATTAAAACTTGCCTTATCCTGCTATTAGCACTCATTTTAAAACTTAATTTGAATGCATTATGAAAGCAATTTTCAAGTTTTCTTTGGGGAGGAAGAGTGGAGGTTTGTGCATCCTTAACAAGTCTCTGGCACAAGAGCAGAACACTTACAGTATTGCTCTAAAAAGTAATATTTTAGCTAATAATTAATACAGCTGCTTTTCTTTGTTTCATTTCACACAGTTAACTTATAATAATTATTCCATGGATCCCCAGCACTTAAAAACTGCTGCTCTTTTACAACTGAAACAAGAACTATTAGTGCCCCAGTCGATATACAATATTTGAGGCCTGTAGGCCACCAGGAACTCAGTTTTCAGAGATGTGGTACCTTTTAAATGTGGAATCACTCAGATATGTTTTGGTGGTACCTGTATGGGGATCTCTGGTTGATTTTAGAAATACACTGGCATTACAAATATTCTCTCTGGTCCACTGTTTGACCCAACTTGTATAAAAGCTAATTTAAATTGGGCCCCAATATTTGATAGAAACCCTATATGAACGCCTATAAAAGAAAACACATTGTAGGGCTGAGCTTGATTCTAACTCACTGCACACAAGTAAAAGTTGTGTCCAGCAAACTCTCCCAGCAAACACCTCAATTTTCCCTTAGGCCAGGTCCTCATGAGCTTTTCCTGAAGTAAATTCCTGGGCACCAGATGAACGATCTTTGGTCTGACGGATGGTAAAAGGTTACCAGCCAAAAAGAAGGGTGCAACAGAAAGCTGTTCCGCAGAACTCCCTCCCAGAAGGGTTTTGTTTAGACCCAGCAGTCCCAGGGAGATGAAGCAGGAGCATGGATTTGAGGACACTAACTTAACCTGCACTATCTCAATGCTAGGACAGACCAAGCCTTGGAATTCAAGCTCTGGATTTTCAGTGGAAGAGCCCTTCTCTCAGGCCCTGGAGTGATTGCATTCTGCTGAAACTTTTCTGATTATCCTAACACTTAGCTAGAAAGACCTCCCTCACCCCCACCCCAAAATCCAGGGTTTCATTATAAAATAACACTATTCACATACTTTTGAATCAATATTTTCTGAACACCTTCAGATGCTGAATACTTAAGAAGAAAAATATATCATTATATAGCGAGCGCATGCTCAATGACACATGGCTTTTTGCTGGGTTCATGTACTATAGATGCCTCTAAAGCCCTAGCAGTCTGGAAAACAGTGACCCACATGTAGAGAGCTGCTTTGGATGGCTGTGGCACGTTGCTCTTGCAGTTCCCACTTTGGTTCAGACTTCTATGTTCAACCAGTGAGATGCTTCCATTCCCACTCTCGGGCTTGCAGAACACATGCAGCCAGCTGCAATTTCACATCAAGGTAACTAGGGCAAAAATGCAGCTCTGTTTGGACAGCTGTCGGTAGAATAAACATTAGTCCAGCAAACAAAGGTTATCAGGCACAAGAGCAGACCCTAGGTTCCTTGGCAGAACTTCCCCAAAGGACTAGGACGGCTGAGTTGGCATTTTGAAGATGCAGCACCACAACGGGCTGTTGCAACCAGACCAGACGGGGCACGGAGAGCCCAGCAGGAGCTGCTAGCGAGGGAGGTAATTCAGTACTGGAGCTGTGCAAACTGATGTCTGAGCAGCTCTTCAGCAGAGGGTCTGTGCCTGGCTTCCACAAAGATCTGCTTTAGAAAGTCCCGGCAATGTTCTGATATGTGAGAGGGGAGCTGGGGGTTGGTTGGTTGGGTGGCGATTTTGAAAATGGCAGCCATGGCTTCGTACTCTGCCCAGGGTGGTTTCTCTGTCAGCATTTCCACAACAGTACAACCGAGGCTCCTGGAAAAGCAGAGAGGGGGGGAAAAAAAAAGAAGAAGAAGTGAGAATTGCCTCACGCAATAACGCACGGAGAGAATTTCCAAGCAGCCAACATCAAGGTACTGCTCTGCTCTGAAAAGAGCTATAAAACGGCTTTGTGCTCAGCAGGCCCCATATGTGCACAAATTCTGAGCCAGAGCTGCCAACGTTGCTGCTTTGCTGATTGCCAGGCTAACAGGGAAGTGCTGAGACAGAGAGGATGGTTCCCACCGTGGCTCTCACTGCACTGAGGACTGAGCAGTGCCACCTGCCCAGCTCTCCTTTGCCCGAGCTCTGCTCTCTGTAAACCTTTGCAACAGGGGACAAGAGGTTGTTGAAAGAGCTGTTTGGCCTCAGTGGTATTTCAGGCGCTGCTGCTACTGCTCAAAAGCACTTGCTGACTTCACAGAATCACAGAATGGTTTGCATTGGAAGGGACCTTAAAGATCACCCAGTTCCAAGCCCTCAAGGTTCAGAGGTAAAAGTTCCAAGGTAAAAATACACTTCTTAACCAAGGGCTGGTGAATCAGAGCTGGTTGACCCAAAAAAAGCCATTTTGGCAAAATCCCTTCTCAAGTGCAAAGCCTCTGAATTCCCACATAGGAAAAAGTCCCCTAATACCTCCACTTCATTAGAAATCAAGTATTGCAGACAGTCAAAAAATAATTAAAGCCTTAACAGGCAGAAACTGAGAAGGCAGCAAGATAAAAAGCCAGGAGGGCAGGTGGATCATGATGTAGAGGCAAAACTCCCACAAAAGTTAAAAGGGCCCTGCAGGCTGCTTCAAGGCAGGAACGTGATTATGGGGACGGGGAAGGCTGAGCCACCTTTCAGAAGCAAACGTGACACCAATACCTTCACAGGGTTTCTGCAGTACTGCAGTGATTGGGTTTTGTTCAAAGAGGATTAATTGCTTCCTCCAGGCCACAGATTAAGAAAAAGCAGTTAGCGAACTTCTAATATCCAGTCCTGTGTTTCAATCATGCTGTTGCATTAGAAAGGCAAAACTGCCTCTTTTACCTTTAAAACTAAACCCTCTTTTGAAGTGAAAAGCAAAGAAAAGACATTTTCAGAGGCAGACTTGCATCCATTGCCAAGACAAGGAAGGAAAGGGATTAAATCCAGTGAATATGCAAGAAATGACTTCTTGACAAGGTTTAAAATCCAACGTGAAGATTTTACCCTGGTTTCCAGCCGTTTAAGACTTGCTAGAAGAGAGAACAGAAAATGCAAACCATGTGTGCTGAAGTGCTGGGGGTTTGCTCAAGAGCAAGGAGGGATGTATTATTGTTTAGACTGATTTATACCGTTTAAGCAGATCCGGTTTCTTTAAGATATTCAGCAAACAGCAGGAATGTTTTTCATGTCAAGTCACTCCAGCAATAACAAATAGCTCACATATTCTGCTATTTAGGAAAAAGAAAATTGGAGAGGGGCCTGCAGCAGTGGCTGAAAGCCAGGTGGCCAGAGTCGTTACGTCTTTGAGTCTCCCGGCCATGCGCATCCTCCCGGGGACTAATGCTCCACTGGAAAATTCTGACACTCCCCCCCCCTCAAATAATGGTTGGGATTGTAGGAACTGGAGCCCAGCCAACGGCAGCATCTCTTTGATGGGAATGGACCAATGTCAGCACCAAGAGGAAATCCACAACTGCATCAACCCAGGGAGAAGGGCACGTGCTCCATTCTCTCCCCAGGCATCCCAACTGGGAGAGTCTGCAGAACTTAACTCCTTGCATTCAAGACAAATTGCAGCTGTGTTTCTGCTCACTGCTCACACAGGAACCAGCGTAGGCCTTGCTCTACTGTGGAGATGCAATCACACCTTTTGTTGCTGTCATTTAGTTTAATTTTACAACCTCACCTTTTTAGGGCCTGCCAAACTAACATTTTGACACAGGACCATTTTGCTTTTCCCTTTTGATAGAGGCTGTTTCTTGGCTATGCCAATAATAGCATGGCTCCAGTTTCCATTCACACATACTTCAGATCACCTCTGATCTGACCTTGAGCTTTTGTGTTATTCCAGGTCTGGGCATCTTTCCTTTAAAGCTTTGTCAACATACTCAAATTCTATTCCTTTCATTTCCACAGTGCTATAAGCATTACCTCTCACTTGGACACTCCCTAAACAACCTCCATTCCTTACAAGAGTTAGGAAAAGGATGGAAACCACACACCAGAAAAAGTCAGACAACGAGCCATCAGTTCAAGGGAGGAATGAGTGGAAATTGTTCCTGAGAAACTAAACAAGCAGTTGTGTGTTGACATTTCAAAGCAAGCATGTCTTGAGTTCAAATTAACCACTTCAGTTTGCCTTAAAGTTTTGATCCAGATTTTGGATATGTGGATTACAGAATGTACGTGTCTTACTTTGCTTCAGAAAAACTGTGAAATGATTTATGGACAGAAAGTTAAAGCCTCACCATACGTCTGCTTTTCTTCCATAGCCTTCTCCACTGATCACCTCCGGGCTCATCCAGTAAGGTGTGCCAGTGACAGAGCGGATGCCTGTTCCAGACATACAGATTGTCTGCAGCCTTTTGCTGGCCCCAAAGTCCCCAAGCTTAACATTCCCAGCAGAGTCACGGAGAATATTGGCTCCTGGACAAAAAAGCAAAGAATTGAGACAGCTGTTTTCATGCAATCCAGCTGTTGGATTCACAGCTGATACCCAACCCAGAAATACCCATGCTCATGGTATGGCTTTTCCCCCACTAATCCTCAGGTGATCTGCTAAATATCATTTCTATATTTCATGCTGTAGACAAGCCAATTGCTAATGGCTGCAAATGGGAAAAACTTCAGGGGAAAAACACGAGGAAGTGAAGGGGGAAGGGAAATGAGAGCTGAGTCAGCACCATCATTGTTACACTGCCTGTAAACAGCTCAGCCTATGCAGGGCCTCCAGGCCAATGGCTTGGAGAGCACATTGCTGTGTGGAAAAGGATTTTATTGGGATGCTGCTTTGGTGAGTAAAACCATTGCTTTCTGGTCAGCTGGGTAACAGATGTAGCTAATTAAACCACTTTGAACGCCTACAATAAACAAGTCACTCTCCACTTTACTTGGTCAGAGGTTCGGAACACGAAGCACCAGGGAAAAAAAAGCAAACTTAAGAGCTTAGTTTGTATGTAGACAAAAAGAAAGGCTCAGGCACCAAAGCCAATTCTTCCTCCAAAACACAATCAAGAACCCTGTGTTGCCATGTCTGGTCTGTGCTTACGTGAACTCCTTCGGCCCTCCAATAAAAAGCACTTATGCTGGAAGACAGCGTCACTTCCCCACTGGAAGAGCTGAATTCAGAATAACCAGTCTGCCCAACCAGCACCCTGGGGGCAAGTAAACAGTTTGGCTTAGATGGGTGCAAACCAGATTTCTCACCTACCAGGTAAGAAATCATTTGGTAAAGAAAGAGCACCTCAGGAGCAGTATACAAGGTGTTATTCAAGAATCAGCAGCTCATTTCCCTTCGCCAGCCTTAGAGGGAATGCAAGGAAGATTTATAGGCAGGAATAAGAGGATATTTTTCCTGCAGCAAGCAACCCTCCTGGTCCCTCTAGAGCACAGAGAACTGTGTGGTGCCTGCCATGTCTGTTGATATTAACTCTTGAAGAGACTGGCTGGCTCCATGGGGTTACACTGGGAAGAGGAAGATTAAGGACTAATCCCAGAGGCTCTACATAGAAGATTAGAGGTTTCTTATACAGAGGAAGGAGGACAGTCACAAAAGCCTGAGGTAAGCAGGACTGGCAAGAGCAGGCATGGAGCTCTTATGGCAACTTGTATGTCCACCAGCTGAGAAATGGCACTTTGGCCAAGCAGAGAGGAAAGGCAATCCACAAGGAGAGTGCCTTGTGTGGGCAGTGAAAGTCAGGTGGCAACTCCGCCTCATTTTGCTGGGGTGTGAGAGAAAGAGAAGTTTTCCTAAGAATTAGGGACTTCCAGTCTTCCTTACTAAAACCATCTGCCACACTCTCAGGTCCTGTAGAGACATCAGCCCAACTTCCCTTATCCTGCCCAAAACACAACCTTCCCTCAGGCCTGCACTGGGACAGGAGACCAAAAGACTTGAGTTCAGTGTTCAGAAGCCTCAGCCAGGACACTGAATTCTTAACACTTGGTTTCTTTTTTTCAGAGTTCCTTTAGGTCTACACATAAACCAGCAGCTGATCTCACCCTTTATGTCCCTGTGCACAATCATGTTGCTGTGAAGGTATGAGACTCCCTCAAGAATCTGGCGAGTGTATTTCCGGGTCACGTTCTCCGTGAGAGCACCATACGCCTTCAGCTGGTCTTTTACTGACCCCTGCACCAAAAGCAAACAGAAGGGATTGGCAAAGAAATGACAAACCACAAATCTTGCACTCTCCATTCGAGCTGTGACTGAGTTATACACCCAGCCAGCCCAGTCATGAATTCTGGCCTCTTCTAAAGCCTTTTTGTGAGGTTCTCGGAGCACCTTCCCCTATGAAATTCCTTTTAAGAAAAGCAAGGACATGCTTTACAGCAAAAATAGCCTATGGAGGTTCTGCCTGCTTCCTCCATCTCTGAGCTGTGCTAGTGAACTGCTTGTGAAAACAAGCAACAAAACAGTTGAGCAGATTGATCAGGGTCAGAAGTCCTGCAGGGTCAGTTTTAGGCTAATTTGCTGTACAATATGGCTCTGCAACTTCAGTGAGCCTGAATTACAAGTTGGCCTGAGTCCTCCAAAGTATTTTGTCAGAACAAATTTAGACTGAAGGAAAGAATTGGTATTAGAGACTAATTAAGAGAATATATTTCAAGTACAAGATACTATGAAAAAAAAACCCAAAGAGGTGGTTTGGGCATAAATAAAAAGAAATTGGTGGCATTATAAAGCCAATATGAGAAAGGGGCAGACCTCAGAGGGCATAAGGTGGGTTACCTAGTTAGGGTAATTACAGCAGCTCATTAGTCAACTGAAAAAATCCCTCATTCCACTGCATCTGCCCCTGTGCTGCTCGTGTCAGCTCTCACCCCTGGCATGTACTCCATGAAGATGGTCAAGGTCTTCTCTGCTCGATCCCGTAAGCAGCCGTAATACTGAACGATACGCTCGTGCTGGAGATTCTTCAGCAGCTGAATTTCACACTCCAGGGCACTCACTTCCTATGGATGTTAAAGGAGAAAATAAGGCTCCAGTTCTAGGAAACACCTAGGAGATACCCCATGTCACTGGAAGGGTGAACCACTGAAAATGTCTAATCCATGGCATGGGCTCACCTGTCTCTTGGGAAAGGCAAACATTACCAATGCTTCACATCAATTCTTACTGCATAATAAGCAGGTAAGTATTGGTACAGAAGCTTTTATAGTTAGAAGCACTGGAAGTATCAGATATGGATTTAGTACCAGAAAAACTTCGTCTTGTTTCATTTCTGCCAGCTGAATGGTTTTAACCAAGCTGGTTGAAACCTGATACAACTTTACTTCTCACCATTACGCTGAGGGCTAATTTATATTATGAAAAAGCTCTGAATACAGCAACAGGATTGCTAGGAACCCTTCTGAGCCTCAACCCATTAGAGAGCAAGGCTACAGGTGGTGCTAAGAATTCCAACTTCTTTCATCACCCAGACCTGTTCTGGTTCACACTGATTTTACTTGAATCAACCTTAGAAATGGCTTCTTATTTACTTCAAAGAATCTGCAGCTATGCTCAAGAAACTGGTTCTCTGCTCTATTCCTGCCACAGACAACAGGGCTGCACAGCACAAAGACAACAATTTCTGACTGAATCAGAGGTGTTCGTTGTCCAGGAAAAAGTATCAGGTTCTTGCTGAATCCAGGGAATGAACAGACTGAACATCAAAGGTACCGGAGCACGAGCACTTATGGAAAAATCATGGTTTACCCAAAATTAGTCTCAATTAACTCTCTCCACTCCTGCCACTGGAAGGTGCCAGGTTCCCTTCTCTCACTTTGGGAGAGGAAGCTGCTCTTCAAGAGCAAGGACCTGGTGGCTGCAGAGAGGCAGGGAACAAGAGGAAGTAGCTTATCAGCCAACTGACAGTTTAAGGCTTGGAGTTCCATTGCCTTCAAAATATATTCCAGTCTGTTCTTCCCTGGCTCTGAGTTACTGTCTGATTTACAACAGAGACATGGTAAAATTAGAACTTACCAAGTTAAGACTTATCTTGGCACCAACATCCCATTATAAAATCAGAATAATGAAGCCTTCGTGGATCAGTTATTCCAGCTCAAAGTGAATTTGTTCAATATTGTGGAACTGGTATATCGTTAAAATAATAGCAAAGAACCTAACAGCCATTCCAGCTGGACCCAGCATGCAGGGAGTCGTGTGCTAACCTATAATTTCATGGTGTCCCTTCCCATCTCCACTATTCCTAATACATTGTCACATCACTGTTCTTGATTAATTTACACAACCACTTTTCAATTTGTTTGGAGGACGGGGAGAACCGAGCAGCAGAAACTGGTAATCCATACATTTGCTACAGGACCTAACACACAAACCCAGGAAGTGGGTTTTGCAAGTGCAAAAAAAGGTAAAAAGAAAAAGTTCCTCATCTTTCTGGGTTTAGTTTCATTCACATCCATGTCTAACCAGGAATACAGGGCAGTCTAGTATTCCTCAAGCAACCTGGCCACAAACCAAAAAGCTGAGAAGGGAGAGCCAAAAATGAAGCCAGAAAATGGATTTTAGTTTCAGACAGAAGTTCATAATATGGAAAAGTAATTTTTAAGTGACTCTTATTCCTCACCACGACTTGAAACCCCAATACAAACTAAATAAGATACCAGCTTTCGAGGACAGACAGACACAGGCACTTCACAAGATCTCGGAGTCTGCATAATGAATCTTAGAAGCTGTGATGAGGGTTACCTTGCTTGTTTCAGGACTCTCTGGGTCAAACTGGACCTGCTTAGCTGCAAGCTCTCTGCCCGTGTCCACATCATAGCACAAATACACACGACCAAAGGCACCCTGGCCCAGCAGTTTTCCTCGTCGCCAGTTTATGGGAGCGCTCGGAGCTGAAAAAGAAAAGTAACAATTTCTCTTTTCAGCATGCTGTTAGCAGATAACAGTGATCTTTTCAAAGATTGATCATCATCATACTGGGATTGAAACAGATACTTGGCAGTTGAAGAAACAGACACGAGGCACTCTCCCAGTAGAAGGGAGTTAGTGCCAGAACTCTGAACGGGATCCAACTGTTCAGATTCTCAGGACCTGCTGATTGGTTTCCCACTAAAATGGAACTGTGAAATACAGAAATATAGACAAGTCATTCATCTTTGAAATTCCATTCCATGAGCAGCATGGATTCTACAATATTCCTATCTTACAAGATGGGGCAGCAATTACACAGCATCTTCCAACCCTTGATCTGCAGTTACTTCATGCACCAGATGAAGAAGCGCTGGACCAGCCTTGCTAAATCAATCCCACCCAGCTGGGAACAACTGTTGAGCTTCTGGGACAACCTGAAGGGCATTACTTCCAAGTTTTTTGCCAATGATTGGTTAGTTTGGGGTTCCTTCTCCTTCAGGAAGGACTTCACTGCAAGGCTATTTCTACAGGAGAATAATTAGAAGTCATAATTCCCTGCTAGAAACCAATAAGGTGGGGCCACAATGTAAGCACAGTGCAGGAATATTCTTTACCTACTGAACAACCAGACTCCAATAAAAATACATGAGAACCAGCTAAAGCAGCCACCTCCAATACCCCAGCAGGTTATGGCAGCAGGGAATTAGGACTTCTCCTTGTTCTACTGCACTGGTACGTGCACTGCAGAAGCAGCAGTCTCCTGACCCAGAGATTAACACCCAAGCCCAGTTCTCCAGACTGCACTTAATACTAAAACATATTACTCAAAGACCAGTGCTTTAGCTCCGACTTTGAACATGATACTACCAGATTCATGCAGTGCAATGCACCCAATTATATTGCATCTAACCAGAAATTCTAAAAACAAAGACAGGAACCAGCCATCTGGACAGTGTGAAAATACAGAAGAGCTGAGAGATCAGCTTTGCCATGTCTAATTTAATCAGATTTACTGCCAGTCGGTGTTTTAGTGTGTTGCCTACTCTGCTGCATTAATGTCTTCATTCTGATCCTTAAATTACTACATGGGATATGTGAAGTTCATCAGTAATGATTTATGTTCCATTTCTTTTTTTAAAGTTCCCCCAAAACCAATGCAGGGATGCTATTAATACAAAAGTAAATGCTTCTACTGAGGAACAAGTGAAATAGACCTCAGCTAGTGCAATAACTGTAAAATAACAAGCCTGACAGTGAACATTAACATATCAAGAAAACAAACAAGCTTGTCTGACTGTTTTAAGAACCCTGTAGATCACCTAGATGCAATCAACTTGCAGCTTTTTTTATTTCTTAGCTGAACTGCCAACGCTTTCTAAAGGAAAGACCAGCTCCCAGTGCAAGAGGACCTGTCTTACAGAGGAGACAGACTGGTCTCATTGTTTTGAAGGCTTGTTAAAATTAAGCTTTGGCAATACACTGGGTCTGGAATTCACCTCTAAAAGCCTTCCTTGGCCACAACCCCAGGAGGTCTTTCTCCTGTTATCACCAGGGTGCTCACTGCTTACATTTGGTGGGAATGTTCCTCTCCTGCACACCGAGGGCATTTTCGCTGTCAGCGCTTCGCAGCCGCCCCCGGGGGTCCAGGTACTGCAACGCCAGGCCCAGGTTTTCTCCATTGGTGCTTAAGGAACGACTTGAAGGGACCAAGGTGAAAAGATTTCCTTGGTGACGTCGTATCCGGGGAAAAGTCCTTCGTCCTGGAGGAAATGTGACATTTTAAAATACCACACTTACAAGTGGAAAGCAATGATTGCAGGTTGAGCAAGGAAAAGAGAGAATCTGCTCTGTTCCCATGGAGCAGAATCTACTGCCAAACAGGCAAGATGCAAAAAATGGAACAGTTCAGGATTGATCCTGCTGGAGTTCAGTTCAGCTTTGGATCATTCCCAAAGCAGAAGGGAGAGAACACTTTGTGACGGCCTCAGCGCAGTAGTGCAAGATCTAAACTTGCCTTCCTAGGCAAAAATTTGTTTATTGGCTACCACAGATGCTTTGGAGCTTGCTAATAACTAACTACACAGACACGATGACTTTCTAAATAACATGCTTGGACCTGCAAATAAATCTATAAGCAAAGATTTTGAGAAATTGCATCTCTTATAAAGCTTTGAGAAATTAATTTACATAAAGCCATCTGATGAGCAGAGATGTGACTCTTTAAGTCATTGGTGTATTGAAAAGACCCAGAAGCAATGCAAATTAGCAAAGCATAATGAATCCCTGAGGGAGGAATCCATAATATATGACCAACTATGTCCACTGCTCAACCCTAGCAGTCACTGCTCAGCCTGGATATCCACACAAAGCAAAAACTAAACAAAGATCCATCAACAGCCATCGTGGGCTGACATGAAAATGTGGCAACATGCACAGCACCATTAACTCCAGCACTAACTGGGCACTTCCAGGCTCTTCAGTTAGGAGTTAGGCTTGCTCTCAGAGCTTGCCATTGCCTCACCTTCTTTTCCAAACCTGGAATCAAAGGTTTGAAAACCACTCACCATCGTTGTAGTCTTTATGCTGCATGGAGACGTTGTAGCGTCGAGGGTAGGTCCCACCTTTCCCTGCTTTGTCATAAATCTGATTCTCACGGTCTGCAAGGAGATGCAAAGAAAGAAGTGAGTACACTAACAGAATTTTCCTGTAACAGCAAGTTTTTTTTAGGAAGAGGTAAGTAATAAATAACTTCACAACTTTTCTATCAACATATTCCCAGTTCTGCTATTTACACAAGCCCAGCAAGCATGGAGGGCAACCAGCAGGGAGCAGAAAACGTCTGGATCAAATAATCTTTATACTGGACACTGACATACCTGAGAACTCCTGTCTATTATCAGGAAAGCTTTGTGCCCTTGACATCCGTGACTTCCGAAAAGAAGGACTATTAAAGAAAGAAGGCAAGAATAAGTTTTGCTATCTTCTGGAGAGAAACCTACAAGGACTTTAAACACAAGCTAATATATCTGTACATCGATAGTGGTGATTCTTAAATCTATGTCCCTGCAATAATTTCATGCTACACCTGCAAAGCTGAAGCCAGGCTAAGCCCCAGCTAACTGGGCTGTTTCCCAGTGTGGGCAGTCAGCCTTTCTGTTCAGTTTATGCCATTTCATTCAGCAGTTCTCCAGCCTCTGGTTTGAGACCCAGTGCTTCATTCAGCCATGTGAAAGTTAAAATCAAGGCTAAGAGGAAGAGCAGAACAGAGCTCAGCTTGCAGCACGTTGCTCAGAGGGCAGTAGAGAAGGGTTTACTGTGGAGGGTACGAGTTCCTCTCATGAATACTTAGAATGGTTTGGGCTGGAAGGGACCTTAAAGATCATCCAGTTCCAACACTGTGCACTTTCTACCAACAGCAGATGAGCATTAACACAAACATTGCTTTTAATGCTGATCCCTTGTGCTTCTTCCCAATGAGCAGGGCTCCTCAGGCAAGCCTAAGTACAGCCCCTTCTTTGGCAGAGGGCCTTGAACATCTCTTAAGAGATTACACAAACTCCACCTGTGCCAAAGCCATTTTATTCACACTTATTTTTTGTTACCCAGTGTAAATGGAGTGAGTCTGACGCAGCTTTCAGACTCCCAAATGAAATTCCTTTCTTACTACACAAAAGACAGCAGCTTCCTCAGATGATGCTCACTCCTACAAGGAGTAACCCAGAAGGCTTTTTTTTTTTCTCCCCTGCCCTCCACTCAGGGCAGGGAAAGGGGAAAGAAGGATAGGTAACCACTTAGCAACATCCCCACCCCCAAATAAATGAACGTAGGCATACACAGGTTAATAGTGCTTCCTTCAAACTCCATGAGTTTGTGAATGGCTACAAAACCAAACCTCAAATGCCTGGCATAACCCACACACCACCTACAGGAATCTGCCTGGAGGACTCTTAAAAACATGTGGAAGCCCAACATCACACAGGTGCTGGGAAGCCATTCTTCAAGTCAATAGGTCCTACAGCTGCCCACCAACACCTCAAGCAACACCAACAGAAAAGAAAGGGAAGAAAAAGATCTAGAGTACCAGACTATGACAGACTCTTCATCAAAGGAAGAGCTCCCCATTTACCTTTGGAATTAATATTATATCCTGCAGGACACAGGAGTCCAGTGTACTGATATATTCCTGTAGAAATGTATCTGTAGGTACAGAAATATATTTCTGTAGGTTTTAGAATAGGTTGTTGGGTTTTTTTAAATGAACAAGTAGAGCCTTGTCTAAATGAGATTTAAATGCCCTGCAGCCAGATGTTCTTGGAGTCCAGGCTCCTCACAGACAGCACGCTTTAGAACTTTGAATTTATTACAGAGAGCTACTGAAGCACCAGTTTGTTGATGTATGGTTTTGCCAGAAAATAAAACAGCCTTAAGACATAGTTAATTCTCTCTAAGAAATATATTGGGATATAGACAGGAGATAAGCTCCTATTTCTCTCCAAGAAAAATTGTGAGATTGAAAACACACTTTTGCATAACTACAACTGTCATTTCAATTTAAGCACTCAAGTTCCTACCAGCTTGTACATTTGTACCTGTCTGCTGACCTGTCCAGAGACTGACAGCTTCCTGACACCGAGTTTTCAGCACTGCTTAAAGGGTCCAGCATCTGCAACACAGAAGAAATCACAAAGCAACGTTAGTTCAGTCTGATGCCTGAAAGAGGCTGTGCAAAAGGATCAGAGCCCACTACTGCTTGCTTGGAGGATATCCAGATGAAGAGGAGAGGCTTAAGCTGTTTAGAACGTACAATTTTCCTTTATCTCCCACAGAAATTGTTAGGGATGGACCAAATTTGAGACATTGCTTCAGGTGCTGAAGGACTCTGCTGGGAAAATGAAAGTTTAAATCAGCCTTGTGCTTGGTTTTGATCCCAGCTGACCTGGGATCAGCAGCAGAGTCTCTGCTGGTGCTGTGCATTGCTGCCTCCACCTGCACGTCGCCCTTTGGCCTTACTTCCTCCTTTTCTGAATGGAGAGTGCAGTTTCAAATGCAAGAGGGTCACATGGACCTGGTAATGGGAAACCTGAGCGTACATACGTAATGCACACCAAAACTGCTCATTCAGAGGTGGAGAGACAATGCCCTGCATGCATGGTAATTACTTCTGGCACTCCAAAAAGGCTTTGAACTTACACAACTACAAACAAGCGTGAAGCACAGCTTAAAGGAACAAAACAGCACTAGCAGGGATGAATGCAACTACAGCTCATACTCAGGAATGAAAAATAGAGCAGCAATAAGTTCCATAACAGGTGGACATGGGTTTTTTTTGACTCTACTGCTTATACTTACACACTGTTCGTTGGTTTCTGGGATGAATTCACCTTCACTATTTATGCTGGTGTAGGAACCCTGCCGAGCAATGCGCTGTTGCCTCTCTGGAACGTAGCCAGGAGGTGGTGAACTTCGGCCTGTGCTCTGGGAACCTGGGGCCAGAAAGGAAGACATTTTTAATATTTATGCTTATTGAAAAGAGACTGCACAAACCAGTACCCAAGATACAAATATTCACATCTAACACCAGACCTCTGTGATCACAGCAGCTCGAGTGAACCTTACAGTCTGGACAGAAATGGAACCAGGAGGTGCCACGTCAAAAAGCAAATCATTCAACAAGCACGACTCCTGTCATTTTAGATGTGACAAGATCATTGGTGAAGCTCCTAACAGAGCAGTCTCCTATTTCTAACCTCTCCTGCTCACCTTTCTGAGCATAATTTCTGTATTTCAGGGAAGACAGATGACTCCATCAGATGACAGATGACTACCTACCTTTTCGGGATGAACTTCTCTGCTAATCTCCACTAAACAAAACACTTGCCAGGACAACCAATCTTCTGCCTTGACTATAAGTTTGCTTGCTCAACTAATAACGTGTACCATGAGTGACAGCACCACCCCTGGCAGTCATCATCAGCTGAGCTAATTATACTGACACTGAGCAATTTCCATATCACATGGGAGTTCTGTTATCTTTGTAAATAACCCCAAAATTTCTGTCGCTGCAGTGTGAAAAATGAAACTTCAGGACTAGTTGGGCAAAAGCACATGGAATTCAGTTCTGCAGTTTCTGATAACTAGATGAGATAGCTAGATGGACACAGAGCATGTTTAGGGGCCAGAGGAGGAGAAAATACATTTCACTTATCTGTTAAGTACTACCTACAGAGTGCTGTGCCACCTACGGAGAGAAACTTCTCCCCTAGGGTTGAGTGCTGCAAGGAAAAAATAAAAGATGATGCTTCAGAAACAGGAAGATCCCAAATCCCTTTTTGCAGTGACTGATCCACCTGCAGCTCCCACAGTCACACTGCGAGCTCCAAGAAATGCTGTGGTCTAGCCAACCTACTCAAGGTCACCCATGGAGTCAGAGACAGCATTTTAAGATCAGCTCTCAAGCTGTGCTCTTTACAATGCTGTCTTTAATTAACTGTGTGTATTCAGGTGCTACGAAAGATGAGTGAATATCAGCAAACACTCTCCCAAGGAAAATATTTTCTACAGAAGGTTTAGAGTGCATGGAGAAGGGGGGGGGGGAAAAGGCAAATACCCTATGGCTTTGAGCTACCACCTGATTTTAAAAGCAGCTCTGTGTGCTCACGTGACACTACAAGCCAACTGGCATGGAGATAAACAACAGAGTGTGCTCTGGGGCTGCACGGAGTCCCGGGAGCAAACTTTCACTCCTTCCGATCCAGTGCCACGGTTGGCCAAAGGGAGCCCAAGCCCCGTTGGCATCGGCCCAGCCGCTATTGTGAAAAGGCCACAATCACTGGGCAGGAAAAGGAAGTCAGTACTAAATCAATGTATATCAAAGGAAGTGAGTGGAAAAAAACACAAGCACTGCCAGAATGCTTAGCTACCTTTTTGTATTTTTTTTTTTTTTAAATAAAAGTTATCTTTACTTCCAAATCCCTGAATTGGTGACAGCAGGCTTGAGGCCCATCCAGCTCAGAAGACGGGAGCCACACAGATCTATCTCCTGCATGCAATAAACTCTGGGTGAACGCTGCTTTCTGACTTTCATTGCATGATGTGGTATGAACAGGAAAGTCTCTAGGCCTGAAACGCTAGGAAACAGGGGTACACTGCTTTTCCAAATCAAAGATAGGAGAGGAGAAGGAAGAAAGAACTGATTCAGGACGGAGTTATTGCCAAATCACCATCAGACCTCTGCCAGAACTGGAATTCTTCTGCACCTCTTAATAATTTAACAGTCTGGTACTTCAACATGTTCAGAAAATTAAACCAATGTTTTATTGATTGATGAATGACAGGTTAATCAGGAAGTGTCCATAAGCTGGGATAAGAGGAAAGAGTCCATACAATTGTGATACAGAGGGGCCCCTTATTACTATACAGCTTATCCACAACAGACACTTGGTATAGTCTGTTAGCTTTGGCATCATTATTTGGATACCTTAAAACACCAATAAAGGAGAAAAATGATTTTTTTAATAAAATATTTCTGGCATTGAATTTGCCTGTGAAAAAGAAACGTAGTGTTAAGACATGCATGGATAATGCTGTCTTCTTCATTGGACTGAGGAATGTTGCTGGTTTTATGTATATTAACTTCAAACTAGAAAGGATGGGAAAATTTTTAGTCCCAGTTTCAGTCACGTATTTCACAATCTTTCAACACTTCTGTGTCTGTTTGCTGCTTTGTAAGAGCAAACAGTATAAAAGCGGATCAGCACACTCTAGACAGGACACAAGCAGGTTTGCTAGACAAGTCTAGTATTGAGAACTTCTGGTCTAGTTCTCAAGCTCTTCTCTACTGAGCTTCCTCTCCCAGGTACCTTTGGGCAGAACAGTGTGGATCCAACTCCAGTTTAGATCCCCCCAACATGGAGATTTTTCTAGTTAAATGGGAATTATTATTTGACATTAACATTGCATTGCAAGTACTGATCTAAAATCCTGTGACTATTATGCCTCAAGATTACAGTTAATGAAACTAAAGCACTCCTCTTCCTCAGAGGGAGCTGGTTTAGAATTTGGAAACAACACAACTCTGACATTCCCAGTTCCTAGTACAGGCCCTCGTGATTTGCAGCACCTGTCATCTGAAGCAGGAGGCCTGCTTGTTGTAAATAGTTGTTGTAAATAGTTGTTGTAACACACACAGCCATCCTCTGCTTCTGTTCCCAGCAAAATTTAGCTTTTCTCACTTTTAAAGAGAAGTCATTTACACAGAACACCATCTCAGGCTCAAGTGTTCACACTGCAGATCCCTATTAAACGCTCACCTTCCTCCTGCTCTTCCAGTGCTCACTGAGCTTCAAACCAAGGAGCCAGATTCTGAATTGCAGATATAGTTTCTTTTTGGACCCATAAGTCTTTGAAAGAGTTTCAGATTAGTTTTTCATATGAAACGTTAACAGCTTTGAGTATCCTTCAACCACAAAGTGGAATAGAACTGCACATACAGGGGGTTATCACAGAGAATTGGGATGACTCAGACAAATCTATCAGAGATAGAAGTCATAAAAAACACAGGAGTCTTACATGGATGTTTCCACTACACATGAGTTCACTAAGTGAACAGAAACACAAAGGAAATAAGAAAAAGGTCCATATTACTCTGACTTTTAACATTATCTTTTGTGTGTCTGTGCCAGTCACTTATGATATCAGCCCTGTGCTCTACTCACCTGCTAATGAGGAGTGAAAGGTTAGGGAACTGGTTATGTAGCACTGGTTAGACAGGCAGTGGCAATTCATTTGCTACTACTGAAATGCTTGATTACAGGAGTGAGGAGAGATTCCAAAGCCCAAGGGAAAGAAAATAAAATCAAATCTAGCTTTCATGAACTGGAATTGCCAACCTAAATAAAAAGCTTAATGGATTCACGTAAGCTTTCCAAATTCCTAACCTCAATGAATCTGGCTTTAGGACATCCCCTTTAGCAGCTCCTCAGCTGTTCAACAACTTAGTAAGGAACTTTGAAACATTCTATTGTAAACATATTAAGGGCTTTCAAAAATGAACTGCCTTGTCCTAGAATAACCCTTCAATTTCACATGGCTTTCATAAATGCTATACCATAAACATTAGTGCCCAAAAGACACTTCTCACAAAACAAAGACAAGCAGAAGGGGCAAAAATACTCACTGACAGACAGATGCCTGCTTCTGGCTTCTGGCTGCTGATAGGGTGTGTTCACATCCCCCACAGATTGGGAAGTTTTAATCCTGACTTGTTTGGGTAGTCCAGAATGGGGTGAAGAACTGGTCTGTTGGGTAAAATGAAAAAAAAACAAACCCCTAAATTATATATATATAAAAAGAGACTGAGGTGCTCAAGCAGTCTGGCCACAGCTTCAAAACTGTCATTATGTTTAGTAGCTGCAAAGCAGTTCCAGAGCCTTCAATCCTATTAACTTCACAGAACACAAACAATAAAAGCAACAAGAGAGCAAGCTTAACAATTATTGTGTAAAACAGGAGTGAACAACTAGAGCACGCTACCCTCCAGCCTCAAATCAAATGCAGGGTTTACAAGTCTCCATGTGTGCCTTCCATTAGCAGTTACCTATAAAACCAACAAGAAAGGGCTCACATCACTCTCTGAGACCAGACCATGGAAGAACTTACAATTTCTCTCAGCCCCCTTGGCCAACAGAGGTAAATCACAAATCCTCCACTCTTTCAGAAGCAGAGACACAGCAACTCGATCTCCACAATTTTTAGAATAGTAAATTGACAACTCAAAGAGCCCAAGTGAAAAAAAAATCTAGAGTTTACAAGCAAAAGAGTCTGGAGATGCCAAGATGAATGCTGCCTGTGTTGCTTTTATTCACCCTTCCCTGAACATACACAGACATAATCTACTTGCAGATCGTTTTTCCATGGGGTCATCTTCTTGTAGATGAGTTTTTGAGGGACATGATTTAGCAGATGACGGGTGTGGTTGGACTCAATGATCTCAAAGGTCTTTTCCAACTGGGAGATTCTACGATTCTATGATCCTCGCCTTCAAATCAGCAAGAGGAATAAGAGGAGCTGAGCCAAAGGACTTCTCCCTAATTTGTTGAGAAAGATGGAAAGGGGTAACTCCAGCTTTGTAGGGAGAGGAACTGCAGGACGCTTTTGTAATTTATGGCAGTGGGATGCTGCCCAGGAGAGCTGTTGCCCTCCTTGTGCAGCAGTCACGCGCAGCTCTGCCACCAGAGACTGCAAGGTCACCACAGACTCCACAGGGTGCTCACTTGGGAATATCTAGACTGCAGCTCCTGTGCTCTCTCCATGGATGACACAGGGGACAGGGACTCGTAAGAGAGGACTGAGCAGGACACCAGCTATCTGAGGATGGCACGCTAAGGGCTGAATACACAGAATGCTGTGAACTGCCAACCTTCCCCAGGCAAATGAGATCACAGAATCACAGAATGGTTTGGGTTGGAGGGGACCTTAAAGCCCATCCAGTTCCAACCCCCTTGCTGTGGGCAGGGACACCTCCCACTAGGCCAGGCTGATCAAGACTCCACTCAACCTGGCCATGAACACCTCCAGGGAGGGGGCAGCCACAGCCTCCATGGGCAACGCACATATTCAACACTTCCAGTTCAATTAAATTTCATTCTTCTTGTTCCAAAGTACCTAGTTTTGCAAGAAGATATAATATTCCCTTCCTCTGTGTGTTACAGAATTTTAACTGCTGTTACCTTATTTTATTGAGACGAACAGAATCAAAGATACCCCAAGGAAATTAACTGTGACTTCAGAAAACTATTTGAGTGTGACCGGCAAGTAAGGTGCAAGGACACACAATCAAAAAAAGTAAAGCATTGAATACTTGCTCACTTAATAAGAATGTAAAGAGGGAGCCTGATTTGAATTACATAACCTCTACCATGAATAGATTCATGGGAGCTGAATAGAGGCTGCAGAGGTCACACCATTTATGTGGACGGTACTGTAGGTGTTCAATGTAATCAGTTCTTCCCTTTAGTTTCTGAAGACAAAGAAAGGACTGACAACAGAAACGAGCTGCTTGATAAAAGAAAGCACAAATGAGCCACAGAAAGAGGCACAAGAAAATTAATATAAATGCTATTCACAAACACAGGCTCTTGGTAGTAGTCACACAGCTACTGCTGTAAAGTTAATTTGGTTTATATACATATTTGTGCCAAAGTCATGGCATTACCTTTCCATCCCCAGAAAAAGAAAAGAGCACAACCAAAACAAAATCTGCATCCTGTACTTCAGGAAAAATAATGCTTCCCGCTCCCTCAGTGGGATGAGATCATGCAGCCAAGAAACCTCCTTCAGACTTGTGGGCTTTTGCTTTATCACATGCAGGGCTCTCCTGTCAGGCAGCTCCGAGCTGAAGAGGAAGTCGGAGGAGAGGGGGGAAACAGTGGCACTTACTGAAGACTTCGCTGTTTGTTTCTGCTTGAGTAAAAGAGGAAAAAACAGCTAATAAAAGGACACCAGCACAGTGCTGGCTGCTGCAAGGATGGGATTTACCAAGTGTTTACTGTAGGTGCCTTACGTAAAGCTTAGACTGTATTGAACATCTATTTGCAGTCTGAGGACCATGAAATCAATAGAGGGCTATAAAAGAGGACTGGTTTACTGTGTTATACCAAAAAGTTGAGGCCCCCTTTTACTGACTGTTTCCTGACAACACAGAACAAAGTCTGACTATGCTAGGTCAGACCAAAGGCCTTCTTGCCAAGTATTGTCTTCAGAACAGCCAGTAACAAACAGCTAGGGAAAGGGCATAGGACAAGGAACAGCATCATTCCCTCCTACACCTTTCCAGCTTTGGCATCCAGTCATTTGGGAAAGGGCTGTTAACACTCCTGAAGGTCTCTGTATTTCTATTAACACAGATTATCAAGTTCAGAAACAGAGAGAAGTGTATTTGAGTTCTCCCGACAGTTCCAAGAATTACAGGCATGATGATTTCAAGAGTTGGAGCTCACAGCCTGCAGAACTTGAATAAGGATGAACATGCAGGGTCGACAAGGTACTACCAACAGAGCTTTCAAGACAGAGCAGCTTTTTGTGTTACACTCTTCAAGAAAATTTGGTAATCTGCAAATAAAATACCTAAGCTATCAATGTCAGCTCGAAACGCTCTATGACCTTCATTCTGAAAGAGATATTGGTTGATTGAACAAAGTTTTGCAGTTACAGATAAGGAATAAGGGAAATTTCTGACTTTTTCCCCTCTTCAGCTCACATTTCAATTCACTGTCCCAAATGGACAGCTTGGGGATCTTGAGTTAAAGACTCATTTGTCATGTTATGATCTTTTCTGCTGAAAAGAGCAAAACTACATTGACACTCATGGCCATGTGGGGCACAGGAAAGTGACTCAAGACACAATCAAATTCAAAGAATCATAGAATGGTTTCAGTTGGAAAAGACTTTTAAGATCATCAAGTCCAACCACTGAATTCATTTTAGGTCTGAATACACCGGTATTAGCTAAAATCAGCTTTCTACAGAGTAAGGATGGATTCAAAGCATTAGGCTACAGAACTGAAAAACCACTGGGAGTCGTCCTCAGGCTTCTGAACCAGGAAAAAAGCTCTAATTCCTCGTCTGCAAGGACAGCCTGTGCCTTCTTAAAGGCCAGATAATTACACAGGCTTTCAACACTGTGCTATTAATCAAAGGTAAAATAGTTCCCTGCAAACCAAACTCATTACGTGTTTCTGGGTACTTGATATAAAATGAATTTTACCTTACAGCTTAAAAAGCTGCAATGGTTTAGTCCTTGAACAGCTGCTGATGCCAGGGAAAAATAAAAGAGATACCTATAGCTAAGCCAAAGCAAAGAGGATAAACATATGCATTTGCAGCTGTGAAGAGTGATTTTATTAATCCCTGTTACTCTCAGATAAGGCTACCATCGTTTCAGAGACTTAAGGGTAAAACCTTTCATTTTGCTGCAGTCACACAAGTCGTTACCTACATGGTTTCTGTCCTGTGACAGCAATAATATTCTAAGGCTTTTCACATTAGAGCTTCGGTCTAAGAGATCGACTGCTTTATCGAGGTCATCTTGATTTTTCAAAGGAATAGAGAGCTGCAAAATAAAAAACAGGAAAAAATAATTAGAAAAAAAGCCAGAATAAATAAATCTACTTCCACAATAGATATTTAAAGAAAAAAAAAAAGCAGAATATAAGATCAGATCCTGATTGTTCAATTATTCCACAGATTATCATTATGATGCTGTCTCACTGTCCTTTTTAACAAGGTTTTCCTCCCACGCCATCACAGTAATGACTGAGCCTATGCAAATGTCTCTAAGGCATCATCCATAAAAATATTAATTGCTACCTGAATTTGTTGTTTGCAAAGCACAAGTCAGAGACAAAGCCCCTGACTCCCTGATGAGAACACTGTCTCAGAGTGCCTATGAATCCAGACCTAACGAACCAGTGCAAACTGGGTTTCATTGAGAGTAGGATGATAGAGATTAAGATTTTGAAAGAGGGAATCAAAGAACTTAAAACTTGCTGGTAATATCCCATGAAATTATGCTCAGACACCCTCTGTTCTACAGCCCACTCACATCTCAAAACGTGGATGTTATTAACACTGAAGAACCCATTTTTGTCTGACTCCTACCAGCAAAAAGGGATTTGCATCCCTCTCGTCAGTGATGGTGGGAGAGCAACACCACAAGGGAAAACCAGGGAGTCCAGAGTGAGAAAAGCCACCAAAATGCTTTAGATTTTAACAGGGACTACCCAGTTCCTCAGAGGCAAATGCTGTTCCCCACACCACTTTCTTTTACCGGTGCCATTGCCCACAGCCCTACAGCCTCTCACACCAGAGAGCCTCCCCTGCTCTCTAATCCCCCTTGGTCACCCAGGGGCTGGGCAATAAGCACAAAGTGCTGCAGCCAGCAGGAGGTGAATGTGTTACGAAGGGCTGGATGGCTGCTGCTGGTCAAACACCACAATCAATACTGACTCTGCTATCAGGCAGCTGAAAAAATGACCCTGGGACTCCCTGCACTCCTCAGACTGGACATGTACTGGCCTCCAATGGTGGCTTCCAACTGCCAAAATAGAATCATAAAACGCTTTGGGCTGGAAGGGAGCTTAATCCCCATCCAGTTCCAAACTAGGGACACCTCCCACAGGATCAGGTTGCTCAAAGCCTCATTCAACCTGGCCTTGAACACCTCCAAGGATGGGACAGCCACAACTTCTCTGGGCAACCCTGTGCCAGGGCCTCCCCACTCCCACAGGAAAACACTTCTTCCTGAGATCTCACCTAAATCTCCCTTCTTTCAGCTTAAAATCGTTACCCCTCAATGCTGCCTCAAGTCTCTCCCAAACAATGCCAGTACTAGGAAGCAATGTGCTGGTATTCATACAATACACACACCAGTGGGATGTTCTGTCAGTATCAGTATGTTTTCCTTTAGAGCAGTGATCCAGCTCTGGTTTGTATTAGAGGGAAGAAGTGAAAACTAAATTTAACGGTACAGAATTTGGGATGGGAGGTGTCATCCAGAGAGTATTCCATGTTCTGAGCAGTGATAACAAGGCTCTGTACCTCATTGTTCATGTAGTGGAGGTCCAGAGGTTGGCCAAAGGCTGTTTTCACTTTCTGCTGCACGTCTTCATAGCGCACGGGCCGGACAAATGGGATAATTCTGGAATGAAAGAGAACCACTGATTGAATTCAGAGATACACTTGACAATGCAATCAAATTAGATGGCTGAACCATTGAAAACACATTTGACTGTTCTTCTTTCCTCCTCAAGCAGGTCATGAACTCTTCCCATTTGAATTGGTATTAATTATTTCAGCAAGGAATTCTTACTCTCTGGTCCATTTCCAAATGGTTGGTCAAAATGCAATATTCAACTGAAAATTTCAAATAGAATGCCTTTGTCCCTGGATAGAAAATTATCCTTTACTGAACCCATTTCCTTCACTTATCAGGATACAAATCTCCTACACACTTTGGCTTAAAGAATACTGCCTCAGGCACAAAACACAAACAAATGTGTTCGGTAAGAATTGAGAATTAAAAGCTGCAGAAGGCCCAAAGAACAAAAAAGTATTTGGTTTAAATGCTCCAATATCTGAACTCACAACTCGCTCCATAAAAATTTCCAAAACGCATTCCAGTTGAAAGGTTTCAATAAACATTCCCACAGCAACTTTAGTCCCGGACTTCTGAGGGAAGGCATCGGCAGCAGGACACAAAGGAATCTGAAATCCTCTTTCCCAAAGGTAGTCAGTGACTTTATCTCCCTCTGCATGCTCAGCTCAAACATCTCCAAACATCTGAATTGCAGGCTCACTCCACAGTCTCTGCAGTTACACTTCAGATCCATTGCAGCCCAGCAGGGGATTTTCTCAAGAGCTGAAATCAAATCTAACTGTACCTGTGCAACCATTTGTCACTCACTGCTTGCTCAATTTAAAAAAATTGCTTATTTTTAATTAGAGAGACCTAATAGACCAAAAGCTAAACACTGCTTCAGCTTTAACAGCAGTGGCACAGTTGACTTGCACTAATTCAGCATATTTGTATAAAACAACATTCACCTAAGGCAGATCAGTCTCACACTCTCTCACTTCTTCCCTCAGGAGCATTTCCATATGTCAGGCATCTCTGGCACCTTCACCAACTGACTGACACACCAAATATGCACAGATATCAAGGATCCTGACCAGTTTCCCTGAACCCAGACCTTGGGACACACTAAACCACCAGTTCCAGCACAGAGCCACCATCCTCCTGAAAGCTATAGCACCACTTCCACAGCTGCACTTTGAAAACAGCTGGAATACTGCTCCAAAAAGCTTAATTATTAGCACCACTTCACAATTTTGCCATCAGGCAGACACAGGAAGACCTGAGCAGACCATAGAAACCTATCTTGCTCACGGGGCGACTCTCCGAGCTCAGTGAAACCCCAAATCACCTCTGGGGGAGCTCAGATGAGTTTGTACTTTGGACAGAAGGTTTAGTTTCCAAAACACCCATCCAGCCTGCTTTGCCAGCACTCTGTATCCTTTCATGACATGCAACTTCTGTTTTAAATAGCTCCAGTGTTCGTTGGCTTCCGCAGCCCCTTCCCAGGTAGGGTTCATCTTGCAAACAGACCTACAACGTTTAGCTATTCAGAAATAATTGTCCTTGTTAAAAAGCAGCCCACAATAACATTTTCTACATATTACTAAGAAACCCATCCATGAAATTACAGTTCTCTGGCACCATTCAAATGTAATTTAGCTCTCAGTTGAGCCGAAGTCCCTCATAAAGGCTTCCATTCTACACTCGATGCGTTAAAAAGCAGAGCTGTTCTCAGGTGCCACAAATTCTATTAGTTTAAAAACTCCGTGCTCTCTTCTAACACAAAATCATGGACTGCAGGGTTTAAGGAGTCCATTCCTGCCTGACCACCTTAAATATTTGTGGTTAGATCTGGCAGCTCCTCTGAAACCAAGCACACACACTTACATTCTCGGTGTCTGTAACTGCATACCACTTCGGGGATGGGGAATCCAGGCGAGCGTAACTGCATAATTAGACTAACACACAATCAACCTTTTCATTTTAATGTTACTTCAGGAAAAAAGCCTTTCTTCTCCCCTGAGCTCCGTGCCATCCTAAACACGCTCAGGCAGAAGACAGGACTGTGGTGACGAGATTTTGCTTCCGAGTTCCCCTTGTCCTACCATGGGATCACAAGAAACGGTGCCATGACACGCGGTGGCCCTGTTGAGGTGCACACAATGGCTTCCACACAGCAGAGTATTGAGAAGATCTGGCTGACAAAGGCAGCAGGAGATCCCAGCTACAATTATTTTAAAATTTCTCCTTGAGCACCAAAAGTCAGGGAATTTTAGTGACAGAATTCAACACATAGGACTTCGGTGAATGAAACAGTTCCATTTTTGAGCAAGACTTTGCAAACCATTCTTCTCTGCCTGCTTTACCAAAGAATGCCCCTGCTTTTCTGTTTTAGCAAAAATCACTATATTTGACAAAGGAGGGTACTCGTAAGCAGCTCAGCCAGTAACCTTTGCTGGTAACAGGCTGTTAGGATCACTATGTACAACTTCTACTGTGGTAATATCAACATTAAAATTACATTTTATGATGAATCCATGAACTACTTTGTGCTGAAAGTGCTGTCTGGGATGGGAGAAACCAAAGGATTCCCATAGGATGTGTGTGAAGAGCAGTATATAAATTCATGCTTACAATCCAATCAATGTCTGCAGAAAAAGGAAACTGGAATCTAGCATTAAGATCCCTTTTGCCTCCCAATGAGGGCTCAGGAGCATCCTCAAAGAGGCTGCAAACAAGACTGGAGCCTTTCGGTATGTTCACACAGTCACTGAACAGCCACAACAGCACCAAGAGCTCCTCTCAATTAGATGGCAGGCAAGGGGCTTCTTCAGACCCACTTTGAAATGTGTAGGCAATTTCATCCACTCGAAACAAAACTCTAAACACTGAAAATGCTAATTCAGTTCAATCTGTTTTTTATAAGTGTCTCAAAACGAAATATCAGAGGAAATAACAAGGAAACTTCTAGGCCAACGCTAAAGCCTTCCCTTGCTGTATCTGTTGCTCAGTCCCAGCAGGACAGTGCGAGCGAGAGGTCATCAGGAAGTGAGAAACCAGAAAAGAATGACACTAATTTGATCATCTTCATTTGGTTTTAGTTACATGAAACAAATAGGGAACATATCTGAAATAAGACTACCAGGCTTTATTTTTAATATTACTGCAATTACTTATAAATAGATACTATGAAAATAAATCCAAGTGTTACATGACACACTGATTCATAAAAATAACCAAGTTGTGCCTGACCTGTTTGCTGTTGCCTTTACTGTGTGTTTTTCATTCAGGAACAAGGAAAGTGAAGCCAACGAAACATTCAAACTGTGTTACTAATGCCTAAATTATTCTGCTAAACAAAGAATCAAAAGCAGTGAAGACAAGACTTACCTTCTTTCCCCGTTGTGTTCAAACTTTATCCTTACATCATTCTGCAGAAGAAAGAACAAAAGCTCAGTCCACAATGAAACTCTGGCACACAAATGGGTCGTATCATGATTTTAAGACCCAAGCATAAAGCAAATCAATTTGTGATCGAAGCAGGCATCAGCTCCTCAAAAGGCTAATAAGAACCCAACAAGTCTGGTAGCTTCCATGGAAGCTGAAGCAGACTGTGGACAAGTGTCTAACATAAGTATCATAAGGAATGGAGAAACTGCTAAAGGAGAAAGAGAAGGGAAGTGGTAAAACCTAAGTTGTAATTTTTATTAATCATCACTTAAACGGAGGGCACTGAAACATAGGTTAAGTATAAGGAAAATTAATTCACCTGTAACGCTGCATGGCAAAATTCTGAAATTGAAAATTGACAAATCAGGTCAGATGAGGCCTTAAGTAACCTGATCCACCCTGCCCACAGCAGGGGGGGTTGGAACTGGATAATCTTTAAGGTCTCTTCCAACCCAAACCATTCTAGGATCCTATGAACTTGAGTCCAACTGCACCCAGAAGCTGATTTTCACCGTGCATTCTCAAAGCAAGAGTGTTTTCTTTTGTGACAGAAAAAGAAATAGAGGAAATGTGCCACATTCTTTATTCTTCAGACATAGACAAAAATCTCTACTTTTGCAAGAATGCAGCCCCTGAAACTCCAAATATGAAATTATGAACAAATTAACGACGTGTCATCTTTTAAAGTGCAAAGGGGTCACTGCCTGTATCTGGCCGATGGTTCTGAGCGCTGACCCCACCACCGGTGCGCTCCCCCCTCAACTCACAAGATGCTCTGCTGCGTCGAAGAGTCAACATGCTGCACTTTCAACTCTGGAGATCAAAGTTCAAATCCCAATTTAGGTCACAAAGATAAAAATAAAAGGGAAAAATCTGCTCTGATAAGACTCCATAATTTCTGCTGCACAATTTATGTGATTGTAATAGATTAAGCCATCTGTGAAAGCCTTAGACAATAGGCAATCATACATCTAGGAACTTCAAAAAAACGTGGCCAGGAAACGCTCTTTAGCTAGAGGAAGTTTCTGGCAGGCCTAGTGGTGAAGAATGCAGTTCAAAGGGACCCAAGCAATCCCTCTGAGCACACAGGATTCCTGCAGCACCACTGTTGGTACAGAACCGATCATGACAACTCAGCTCCCCAGGCAGAGCAACCACCTGCAGGCAGGTAATTCACACCTAACTTCACCAAAGATGTTTTCTCAGATGTGAGGAGAGAAAGAACTTATTCTAGAATGACACCAAAATGAAGCAAATTCTACAGAACTCATCTTAATTGAACAGTAAAGAAAAAAATGTGAAAAATGGTATAGGCATAATGAACCATAAAGGATGTCCTCCATCCAACTACTGATGAAACAGTTGCTTCTTAGGCATAATGGATGGAGGAATGATCCCTCTTCTATTTTTAGGGAAGGAATTACACCAACTAGCCCAGTCTGAGGGAACTAAACATGATTGACTGGATTAAATTGAACTAAAGTAATTTTTCAGATTACATTTGTGGCCTCAAGATGTGTTTTAGGTGATGGAACAGCTCAGTGACAAAGCCCTCGCTAGTTAAAGTCAGGCAACACTAAAAGATCTTCAGGGCTTTTTTGCAAACCTTTCTTCAACTTGCTGGTGCCTGAGTGAACTAAAATACCTTTCTCAATGACATTGCACGCTTGCAAACCTGTAATTGTAACAAAGGAAAGGGGGTGGAATTTGGCATCTGTCTCCTGATTTTTCCAAAAGGATCAGGCGCTGGCCACATGTCTATCTAAGAAAAGGTATTCAAAGTGATCTTAGTGCTTACATTTCAGAGAAAACCCCAAAGAGTTAAGCATCTAGTATTTTTCCCTTTGAAAGCAGTAAATCTATTGCCTATATAAACCACTTTTTAAAGCAACTCACATAAACTGCCCCTAGAGATGAGTAAGAAATCAAATCCAAGTTTGGTGTTTACGCGTTCCAGTTCTGACGCGGTAAGATAAGTAATGATTGCAGATTTTGATTTAAGACATCTCAGAATTTATGTTTCAAAGTGATTTCGAAAGGATTTTGGACTGTTCCATCTACAGATTTGTCCAGCACATTCGAGGAAATCCCAGATCCCAGCTGAACAAGTAGATTGTGAGCAGACAAAGCATAAGGAAAAGACAGCCATGAACTTTAAAGCCTGCTCCTAAAAGCTTAAGCCTGTAATAAGGATATAACTGGAAAGAGTTATTTTACTGATATAGGCAACTTCCCTGGTTAACGTTAGTCTAATTGTAAGTAACTTCATATAAATTTTCAGGACAGCAAAGGACAAAGAATTCTTGTCTGAAATTGAGTTCAAGCATTTGAGTTCAAGTATTTCATTCAAATGAGATGCAGCAAGCACTGAGCATATTTTTTCAAAATAAAGTCTCTAGCAATGTAGAAAGAACCTAGAGAAACTTCACTTGGCAAAGTATTTCTTTTGGAAAACTGGCTTTTGCCATTTCGTGTAACATACAACCAGATAACTCCAGACAACTCTCCCTGGGAAGGATGCTGCCTCTATTCAGACACCTGCAAAGAGCTGGTTCCTTTTTCACCAAAGCCAGGTTTATTACAGTTTCACTAAAGCCAGTCCTTTCAGACAACCTCCTTCATTGTTTCCCTTGGATCAACTTCAGTTTGAACACCTTTTATCAGGAACTTCATTCTGTACCCATGTGCACTCTGAATCATGTGAAGATGAGACCAGCATTAGCTCACTCTCCAGCAGACTGCTTTATGAACCTTTCAACTGCAGTGGCCTCCTTTTGCATCAGAAATGGAAATAAATTTGTCTCCTTTCCAACATCATGCTTCTCAGTTCCCTGCTTTGAATTTAAGCATTATTTCCACTACAATGAAAAGTGCATCATGCTGTTACTGACAGAGTCAGTAACAAATAGCTTTCCTGGCCTTCCATGCCTGCTTAAATGAATTTTATAAAGGTCACTGCACATGACTTTAAAACATGCTGCTAATTTATAATTGCTAATATTGTATAGGAAGACAGTTTTCTTACCGGAATTTTTTTTTCTTCCACTGCAGAGGCACACTGGTTTGTTATTGCAGGGCTCCCCAAGACAGGTGGACTGCTGGCATTGTGTTTTTTCTTTAAAAATAATAAAAATAGTAATTTAAAATAAAAAAAGTGGCAATACCATCATGAAACCAGAAAAAAACTCGGTCAACTTTTTAGCTCATGTACACAGAGCAAACCCAATCAAAATACGTATAAGAGGGAGACAGAATACTAAGATGTTGCAAATTGTCTAAACTGTACCCTCCCAGGCCCATAAAGGAAGGTAAATAAAAAAGCAACCACGCCAGGAACACAGCCTGAGCAAGAATAGGGAGCTCATCCACCTGGGATGCTTCAGGAGGCACAAGGACCAGCCAGAACAGAGGCAGCAGACCCGCTGACAACCTACTCTGTCCCTTCTGCCTCCAGGTAACGATTCCAGGTACTCACTAAATGCCCATTACCTGTTTGTTGGAGTGAGCAGCATCTTTATTCTTCATGGTATCATATCCTGTCAGCCTGTGACGCCGGCTCATCTGGAGCGCTACCAGGTCCTTCATGATGGATTTCAAGGCCTCTTGTTCATCTGTGATGCACAAGAATTTCAGCAATAAGTTGCCTGGGTACCAACTCTAACATTTCTGCACTTGTATTCCGCTGCCTCACAGAAAGACAACCCTTTTTAGGATCTTTGCAAATATACTGTAATGTCATTTAGTCACAAAAAGGCCAAAGTCAATTTTATATCACGAAGGAGCAAACAGACGGATAAATTTTAAGTCGCTTGTCCAATGTTACAAAAGGATCTGGCCACAGTAAAGTTTAGAATAAATAAGCCTAGCCCCTGCTTCTGTTCAAATCATAGAATGATTTGAGTTGGGAGGGGACCTTAAAGCCCAACCAGTTCCAACCCCCTGCCATGGGGAGGGACATCTCCCATCAGGCCAGGTTGCTCAAAGTCCCACCCTGGCCTTGAACTCCTCCAGGGATGGGGCAGCCACCACTTCCCTGGGCAACCTGGGCCAGGGCCTCCCCACCTTTATTGCGAAGAATTTCTCCTAATGTCTAATCTAAATCTTCCCCCTTCTAACTTAAAGCCATTCCCCCTCATCCTGTCACTCCAGGCCCCTGTGAAAAGTCCTTCCCCAGCTTCCCATAGGCTCCTTCAGGTACTGGAAGACCGCTATGAGGTCCCCCTCTGAACCTTCCCTTCATTTCACAACAAACTGTACAACTTGGATGGATTTGCTAGATCATCACAGGTCATTTAGGAAGGGCAAACTGATGTGCTCCTGCCAAGGAAAACCTGGTAAGAATCTGTTCTTTCCAATTTTATATCCTGTTAACTTTAAATTCCTGCTTGCTAGCAGAACAAACCACGGCCAGCAGAAAGAAAAATGAAAATCTGGACAACGAGTCACCCTGGAAAACCTCTGAATGCAAATCCACTTGCACTGATTTCCCCAACACATTCCTCCCTTCCCCCAAAACAAGCTGGTGGAACAAAGTTCAAACCATTTCAGGAGACTTCAAGATGTGCTGAGCAGATTCGAATTGCACAGCATTACGAACGCTGTCTGCTGGCCGAGTACAATGCAGCAGGTTCAACTCCAGGCTTCTTGCAAATGCAGGAAAATAAAAACCACGCATTGAAATACTTCTGATACATAAGGCTGACTGAAAATTGCTTTCTGAAGCTAAGATTCCTGATGTAACCAATTCAAAGCGTTCCTCCGTTGCTTCTTAGTTTTGAGGACAGATGTGATATTTAGCAGAATTTTGCGTCAAGCCCAGAAAACAAAGATGCAAAAAAAGGCAAGAAATGCAAAGTAGCTGGGCTATGATGGATCCTAAATTACTGAAGGGAAAGAAGGAAAAGGGGAAGAAGGTTGACCAGTGAAGTTTGGATCTCCTCTACTCCTTGGCACCGTGCTGTTGCCATGGCACAGCAGCGTCAGATGCCATCACTCGGAGGATCCGCCGCTGGCACGCGCCTGCCTGCTGGGCTGTGGGCTCACATACCAGCTCAGAGCTCTTGGGGATAACGTGTTGTTTCCTTGGCAAATGGGTTCTGCTAAGTCCTTCCTGATACTGAGGCATAACTTAGACATGAAGTTTGAATCAGGGATTAAATCAGCTCTGGACATGCCCAGAAGAACCAGCCCTTTGTAAGAGTCTGGTTGAACTCAAGCACCAGTGTCAGAGGCAAAGTTTGGGTTTTTTTCTTGACAACTGGAAGTTTTGGAAGCAATGTGAACTGGTAACACACAGACAAGGCAATCACATCCCAGTGTACCAGGTCTGCAGTGCTGGGTTCCTCCTTTCTTCACAAAGTCCTTAAAACCTGTCACTTCAATGTGTTCGAGTTGAAATGAACTTTTTTTTAGGCTGATTTGTAGATAAGTGAAACTTGATTTTGAAAAACCAGCTTCGCTACGCATTTGCCTCTGACTCGTGGCACTGGCTGGGATGGGTAACAGCTTATGTTTGGAAGTGCCATCCTGGGAAGAGCTGCTGTACAGTAAATGAGGGACTCTTTCACATCTGTATTCCTCTGTAAAGGGCACTCATTAGGATTATTTGTTTCTTCAGTTTTGGGTTACGCATTTGTTCATGACTGTCTCTCACTGAACCTTACGTTTGATGCAGAAGACATCATAATTAATCAATGTCTGAATAACAAACTAGATTTTCTCAATGCTTGGAGATGACAGATGTGGGGGACACACAGCTTCTAAAGCATGCAGGAAGTGAATGCTACCAAAATTCAGAAGCAAAAAGGGGGGAAAACACATCTGTTTGTAATGGGACAACATCTGAAGGTCCCAGTCAGGACAAAAGTCACACTAATATTATCTTTGGTCCAACCAACAGCTTCTGCCCAGAAAGTCTGGTTTAGCATTCTGGCAGTACTAAACACCAAAGCAGAGGTACTTCCACCAGGGACTTCACTACGTACTACCAAAACACCAGAAAAACACAGAGGAATGGAAAGAAATCTCTCAACACATTTGTAAAAGGTGTTAATTTAGAGTAAAACTCTTTAAAAAGGCAAGCAGAGCAGAGAAAATAAAGTTACTTATAAAAACTCCAAATCAAAACCCACCAAATCTCTGCTGTCCAAGACAAGCCAAATGAGACAATAACGACATTGTGGTAGGAGAGAAGGGAGAGGACTCTGTGAAATTCCAGCTGCATGCAAAAGAAGCGAGGGGTATAAGTAATGCGACCAAAGCAAGAGGTTGCTTTTTGAAAAGCACATCAGCCAAAGGAAATAACTGCTAGGATCTATCTCAGCACTAAGTAACCCCTTGTGGGAGGAAGCTGTGACGGAACACTTGTGTATGGAGTTAAAGTTCCAGGTAGCCAACAGCACAGATTTAATTTTCCAAGTTCACATGTGAACGTTCAACCTTTTACCCTACTGGAGTGTCTCCAGTTCACTCTTACTTCTTTAACCTTTTTTGATATTAAGTACAGGGCAGACAAAGACTAACTCCACACAACAAAACATTACAAGCTATAGACCGGCAAATCCCTGGAGCTCCTGCCACCCAAAGCACGCTGCGAAGAGCTGGGACACAAGTTTTCCACTACAGTGCAGCTGGGGTTTGGCCAGATACCAGGAGGATGAAGAAGAGCTTGTCTTGGCAGAGTTCCTTTGGGCAAGAAGCAAACCAGCTACGAAAGCAGTTTATAACTAAGCACTCATCACAAGAAACCAAGTCAATCAAAGAATAAGGATTTGCATCTAAACATCCCTTGAAAGCAAGGATGTCATAGGTGCTGGATCCCAAAGCCCAGGCTGCGTACAGAGTCAGCTGATTTTCAGTGTCATTTTTATGAGGATGTGGGCAAAGAGGATACATATCCAACCAATTCTGTACCTCTTAATGAAGACAGCCTAATGAGTTTATTAGCACAGGCAACTGAGGAATTTACAATACACTAAGATATTCAACTCTTATGGGCAGCACCTAGTGAACACCCCCAGCCAGCGCGCTGCTGACGTCTCACCCTCACTGTAAACTCCTTTCCTCTGCAGACAAGCGCTAAAGCCGAAATCTTACTTGCATCCATTCAAAAACGAACACAATGTACTACCAAAACCTGATGGAACAACTTCAGGTGAATTTGGATCTTACCTGATTGTACATTTTTTAACAGTCTTACACAAAGCAACTGGCTCCCTAGTGCCAAAACATGTATTCTGCAATTAATTCCCATGTTGGTGAGGGAGGAAATGAAGAAGCATTTATCTTTTTAAAACATTAATGTCAAATATTGATCTGAGCTTGTGTAGGGAAAAAGTGTTTCCCTTTAGGACAGCATTGGGATGGATTTAATGCAGAGAAGCATGCATACTTCTCTCTTTCCATTGAAACAGGGGATATCTGTAGACTGACTGTAAAGAAGCACGTGCAGCAGCATCACATTTATCACACAATGAAAAAGGTATTACAAATGAAAACTAGGCAGTTTTGAAGCACACTGAGAGACCCTTTTTGCTAGGTCTCCAGAAGGTCTGGGAAACACAGTTCTGCTTTGTGCGGGAAAGATGTTGTCCAGGAAATGCTTTTCATGTTTTAAAAACTACACTCAAGGATTTTTATAACATCGATAAAAGGGAACTCTACTCATAGAGAAAGCCATTCCTCTACATAAAGCATTTATTTCAGCTAGTATGTGGTTTATTACACAGATCTGAGCAAGTCAGTGTATTTGCTGTGGCATGAAATGGAAATGGTTTTGAAAAAAAATCACCAAGTTCAGAGTAAATGCATCTGCACGTTGGCAAAAACAGGAAGTCTGTAAACCCCTATAAACCAAGATGCTATTTTATACAGTGTGATAACAGAAGAAGTGATGCCACTCTTGTTTTAAAAAGAAAGAACTGAATAAGCACTTGTGTGTTTGTTACTGACCACCACAACAGCAAAGTCGATTCTCTGTGCAAAGGATCAGCAGATCCCAGAGCAATGAGATTTCACAAGGCAAGAAGACAAACTGGGTCTGTTCTAGAGCTCTGGAAAAGGCTTTGAAAAAGTTTAGTTTTGAGTCCTTCACACGGTGCCATAAACAAGACCCTGGGTATTTGGCACGGCCTTAGCGGTACTGAAAACATTCTGCATGGATTTTTGGACATCATAAGTGACCTGGTTTGCAGAAAAATCAGAGCTTCTCTACGGACCTGATATATTTGGGATACCTCTTATCTCCTCCAGGTTAAAAAACCAAAGGCTGGGATTTAAGCTGGTCCTAATCTGCAGGCTCAGCCCTGCTCCAACCCCCTCAGCCGGCGCACAGGGGCTGTCACTCCCGCTAAAGGCAGGAGCTCCAAGCGGGGCCGTGGGTGCGTGTGAGCCAAGGGAAGGAAGTGACACAGGCAGGAAAAAAGAGCAGATCGAGGGAAAGACTCGGCTGCAGCTGGGCCTGCAGTGACCATTTCAGCTGGGCCTGCCACACATCCCCCAGCCCAAACACCACTGTGCCATCTGCTTCCCAGACAGACACTTATTTCATTAGAACAAGTATGTGTCTGAAACACTGCTGAGGAGTTCTCTGATGGGAAATAACCCCCAGTGACAGCCCCTCTGCAAAGGGCCAGAGAACTTAGGTCACCCCACAGATCCTGCAGCTGAGTTCACAACAAACGAGATGAAAGCCAAGCAGAGCATGATACAGCCCGTTACCCCTTATTATTTAGACTATTTGATCACAACTGCCTAATCATTAGCAAAGATCTCTCCCATCATGAGCCGCCTGCTTGCAGCCCTGCAACCACAACTCCAGCACAAGCATAAATGGCTATGGTGGAGAGGGCTATGAAACAGTGCTTTTTAATTCCACACTCAAACGTTCACAACCAGGCACCCAATTGCTATTGGAAAACTCTTGCCTGGAAATCCAGCTTCTTCCCTCTCAACAGTTTTATGCTTATGGACCATCTGGCTGGTTCCTTTATGGAAGGAGGGAATACTATGTCTCTCTTCTATAAAGAAAAGCCTTCTGATTGATCTGCAGATATTTGTTGTATTTACAAAATCAAGCAGACTATAAATGAAACGAAGTCGCTTTACTTTTGCTTTGAGCAACATTTGCAATGCTTTATGAATTTCCAATATAAGAACTAACTATGCACACAAACTAAATAAGGGACAGCCTCAGAAAAACTACCCTCATTTGAAGGGAAGAAACCTTAGTGAAGTAGCCCACAGTAGAATGCAGCTCTGCACTATGACAGACAAAGTAATTCCCTTGCCAATAAGAAAACACAAGTAAGCCTGGGTTTAGAGAAATTGAGTTTTTCATTCCAGTATGTGAAACCTCTATTTAAGCTGAAAAGGGAACCAGGTAACTCAAACTCCCCTCTGTAAGCAGTTCTTTATAAAGCACCTACAGGCTGAAGGAATTCATCACTCAAATTGAGGCACGGTAGCCTCTGATAGCAACATTTTACTCTCAAAAAGAGCTCCTCTAACTCCTTTGCTTGTTTTTATGTGTAACTTTCTGGGCTAAGAACGACAAAAGAGAATCCAATGGAAGCTTCATAGGGAAAAAACTGATTTTGATAAGACTCCAAGCTGCAATTAATACCAGAGTAGAAGTTTTCCCATAAATTCCAGTCAACACAAACTCCCTGATTCCTGGAGGCAGCAAAGCCCTGCTCGGCTTCCCGGCCCAACCTGCTGCTCCGGCCAATTTTAGTCAAATCCTGTGGGCGGGCAGCGGTACCGGAGCATCCGGGGGGGTGAATTTAACCGACTCCCCGGGGGCACCTGCGGTGGCTGCGCTGCTGATGGCCCGGCGAGACCACCCCGGAGCGGGGCTCCGGGGGCCCCAGATCGAACCGACTGGACCCGGGAACCCCAGACCGTGCCCGAGGGCCCTGGACCGGAGCGACCGGACCCGAAGGCCGCAAACCGGACCCAACCGGACCGAAACCGCGGGTCTCCCCCCTCCCCAGCCCCGAGGCCCCGTTCGCAGCGCGGATCCCTCCCCCCCCCCCCCCCACCAACCCGAAGGCCCGGAATCCGCACCCCCGGCCCCACCGAGGCGCCCCTCGCCCGTCCAATCCCCCCGCGTCCCGTCCCTCACCCATCTCTGCGGGCGCGGGGCCGCCGGCGGCGGCGCTGAGGGCCGGGGCTGTCACCGCCGCAGCTCCATGGCGCTCGGGCCGAGGGGGAGGGCTCACAGCAGCCGCCTCCGCCAGGTGGCCGCGCTCCAGGTCCCGCCGCGGCGGCCGGGCTGGAGGGGGCGCGGGCGGTACCGGTCGCTCCCCGCCGCGGGGCGCCCGGGCCCGGGCGAGCAAAACAAACCGCTCGGCGGCCGCCGCCGCGCACCCACCGCCGCCTGCCAATCACAGGGGCCGGCCCGCCGCAGTCAGCCAATCACAGGGGCCGAGCCACGCACCCGACAGGGCCTCTCACCAATAGAAACGCGAGTAGCGGCGCCGTCCCGCCCTACCGCGCCTGCCAATCACAGTGGTCGGCCCGCCACCGCTGGCCAATCACCGCCGTCGAGCCACCCACCCGACGGCGACGCTCCCCAATAGGAGAGCGTGTTGGCTCTTCGTCCCGCCCCCACCGCCCCTGCAAATCACGGGAGCTCGTTCCGCTCGAGGGTAGCTCCGCCCCCTTCCCAGCACTAGGCGCGGGGAGCACAGACCACGCCCCTTCAGAAGCTGCCAATAAGAGTGACGAGCGGCCCCGAGGCCCCGCCCCATAGGGCGCGCTCTGGCAGTGGGGCGCGCGGCTGGGTCCTTGAGCCCGCCCGGGGCTGCGTGGAGCACATCCAGCTCAGCCCATGCATCAGCTCTCGTCCTTCCTTCCTTCCCTGTTCCCAAGCATCCCAGACTCCAAATCCACATCTCCTCTTAGCCACTATTTGGGTGGGACGCTATCCTGGAGGTGGGAACGTGGCTCCTGCACATGGACCCTGGTGGTTTACTCTCCTCCTCAGTAGAACTTGCTTGGGAACAGTAATTGCTCCTTTAAAAGGGCCTTTTGGGGGGGAGGGGAGCCCAACCAAACCCAGTTCAAGAGTGCTAAAAAGCCCCCAAAACACTGCAAGCAGAATTCTTTCAAAAGAAAAGTGGGAGACAATTGCCCAGAGCATCACCCAGGCCATCTGTGGCAAAAGATGTTCTCTTCTTGTAGCTGCTCTGATAAAAGATCCCCTTACCATCATAGCTTGATGTCCTCAGGCCATCCCAGGTCCTCCAGAGCTCCCCAGAAGTCTGGATCCAACCTGCAGGAGTGATCTCCAGCCTGGTGTGTTTACAGTTAAGCATTTCCTCCCCTTTCATTTAGGAGCTCATCTCAACAAGACAGCAGTCTTGTTGTTAAGAGTGGAACCGCTGAGTTGCCACATTCACCCACCTGACATAAGGCACTCATTGACAAGTTAGTGTCAGTTTTTTGGTCTGTCAAACCAACTTGAACGCACGGACCATAACACAACAGAGTTTCACAGATTTTAGGGTAAAGAAGGACTGCTATGATGGTCTCATCGAAGCCAGGAATTCTACTCAACGTTCATAGAATCATGGAATGGTCTGTGTTGGAAGGGACCTCTAAGCCCAGTTCCACTCAGCTGCCATGAACAGGGACACCTCCCACTGAATCAGGGGGCTCAAAACCCCATCCAACCTGGCCTTGAACACCTCCAGGGATGGGGCAGCCACCACTTCTCTGGGCTTCACCATCCTCATAGGTAAACATTTTTAAACCATAAAGCAACATCCAGGCTTCTGCTGCTCTTTCCCAGCTTCTTCTTCCATCCCACCTGTGGGATATTTTTACAGTGTATTCTCAGAAAAAAAAGACTTTTTTTTTTTTAAAAAAAAAAAAAGAGGTTTTGTTTTTTTAACAGAAAAAGTCCAGCCCTTCTTCCCTGGAGCAGCGATGGCCACCCTGCTGCTGGGAAACCCACCTCGAGCAGATGTTTAAGCAGCTGCTTCTCAATCTGGCGAACGTCTAGCAGCAAGTGCATTGTTTTTTAAGTGGTTTTGCTCCAAGCAACACAGCAGCAATGTCAAAGAGGTCACATCAACTGGATAAGCTACTCAAAGAAGACAACTAGATTGGAAAGGGAAATTTCTCAAAGGGGTGGGCAAGTGCGGGAATCTAAATCCCACATGCCAGAAGGAATTTAGGACGTAGTCAAAGCATGATATCATTACTTTGTTCATTTTTAAACTTGTCTAGATGGGATAGTAAAAAGATACCACAATGCCATATGAGGTAGACCTACAGATCTCTGAAGCAATGCTTAGCTCAACAGATCTGGCCTCCCTAAAGCAAGCCAATAATCGAACTGAAGCAGAAGGTGGGATTAGAGGACTTCCACAGATTCCACCTTGAAGTTGCCATCCTAAAACCAGATTGATGCTGTTTAGTGTTGACACTTCTTTTTTTAGTCCCTCCTGTCTTATTGCTCTGATGCTAGAAACTTATTTCTAGTTTTCCTGCCTGTTCTATCTCATTTTCATGCCCAGCTTACAGCCATTTGTTTTCATGTCAAGATTATCCTTTTACTTAAATAATCCTTTCCTCTTCCCTGGTATTTTCTCTCTAAATACATGAAGAAGATAATCACATCTCCTTTCAGGCTTCATTGTATTAATAGACAAGTAAGCCACTCTCTCTCATAATACAAGCTTTGTATTTGTGGTATCTTCGTGGTAGCCCTTTTTGCCTCTGTTCCAACTTAAATTCCTCTCTCGTTTGACAGCATTATTATTGCTCTTGGACCAGCTTTTCTATATGCTTATTCACAGCCTCACGTGGCTCATCACTATCCTTAACTACTTAAAACCCTGCTTCTTTTCCTCACTAATTCCAAGTAGTACAAAATTCTTAGCATCCTTCACAAATCTCTCCTCACCCCTAAATTCACAGCCTCGCACTTCCTGCCACTATGTTTTATCTCATCTCTATTTCTCACTCTCCAAAGTCATCAATTCTCTAAGACAGTTTAGTTCCCTCGTATTATTGAAGCCTCCCACTTTTGTTCATCACCAAATTTAATTATCACGCTCGCTTTTTGTGCCAAGGTCATTAGAAAAAAAAGAAAAAGCTTTAGTGAGATTACTCTGGGGATCAAAACTGGAGAAATTCACTGTTAATTCCCCACTGCACCAGCCCTGATGTCAAAACACTCCGTTGTCACTTTACCATTTGGTATTTTTGTCTGTCTTCCAGTTCTTATATGTTTGCACATAAAATTCTCAGTTGAAGCTCTGTTAAAGGAAACTGATTGCATGTCCTTTGTGTACAAACTTGGTCTACTTCAGTCCAAAAGCCATTAGACTGTGTAGTCACAGCTTGTGACAGCAAGCCAGGAGTGCCCAGCAGATGGTAGGAGACCCTGGTAAAACTCTCTCTTTTCATCTCCAGCTACCCAGGATGCCTGGATTTCACTAAAACTTTCTCCCCTCATCCCTCTGTCAACTTGAAAAATGGAATGATTTGTCCTTAACAGTTCATCACATCACCCACATATCAAGCCTAACGTCCAAACCAGAAATTCTTAGCTGCTGAATTGTGGTTATATTCTCATTTATAGTCACTATATAAAAGTGTCATTAAGCCTTTTTTTTTCAGGCCACTGTAAACCCTCCCAACAATTTTTTTCCCTACACAAGCTGGTGCACCCTTCCTGAACTGGAATAAAAGTTCCTAACAAAACAGATGCTCTGATCTTGTACAAGGGGAGATTGAGATCTTAAGAAGAAATGTTTTCCTGTGAGGGTGGGGAGGCCCTGGCACAGGTTGCCCAGAGCAGTGGTGGCTGCCCCATCCCTGGAGGTGTTCAAGGACAGGTTGGATGGGGCTTTGAGCCCCCTGATCCAGTGGGAGGGGTTGGAACTGGATGGGATTTGAGGTCCCTTCCAGCCCAAACCATTCCATGATTCTATGAACTTGAGGAAAAAAAAGAAGAGTAATTCCTTTTTCACCTTTACTGTCTCCTTAATGCTATACTAGTTTTGCACCTAAGAATCAGGTTGTTTTACCAATAACACTATGGTTTTCCACCCAGATTCCCTACATCCTTTCAAAGCTTTCCAGAAGAGAAGCTTCAGCCCTGTAAACAGCAATTAAAAAACATACTTAATGCTTCGATTTAAAGCTATTCAGATTGTTTCAGACCATTTAACACAGAATCATCCGTGAAGATGTTCACCCTGACCCCCCAGGAGCTATGTTTGTAGTCAGCCCATTTGTTTTAAAGGAACTTCACAGAAGCCTAATTGTTCGATGCCGTCATGCAGCATGAAGTAAGAAAAGGAAATGTAATCCCTATTTTAGGGATTAAAGGGCATTGCACAGAGAACCACTGACTTGTTAAAAGTCACACAGGAAGTCTGGAGTAGACCTTTGAGATTTAATTCCTGGCATCTTTTCCCAGTTTCTTAATCATGATGCCATCATCTTGTTTTCTATTTTGGTAATATTTCCAGTTTCTGAAGCATACCTGTCTGACTCAAAGAGCCTCTTCTCCCGCTACCAGATATACTATTTCTTTTCTCCTTCCTGTTTCCCTTCTTCTTTAGGTAGACACATCCTTCCTGGGGAGCTAAGCAGTCTCCAGGCTGCGCCTTGTCCCGTGCCAAAACCTCCTTATTATAGAATCATAGAACGGTTTGAGGTGGAAGGAACCTCCAAGCCCATCCAGTTCCAAAGCCCCTGCCATGGGCAGGGACACCTCCCACTGGATCAGGGGGCTCAAAGCCCTATCAAACCTGGCCTTGAACACCTCCAGGGATGGGGCAACCACAGCTTCTTTGGGCAACCTGGGCCAGGGTCTCAGCACCCTTATTATGAAGAATTTCTTCCTAATGTCTAATTTAAATCTTCCCCCTTCCAGTTTAAAGCCATTCCCCCTCATCCTATTATTACAAGCCCTTGTAAAAATTCCCTCCCCAACTTTCCTGGAGTCCCTTCAGGTAATGGAAAACTGCTATGAGATCCTCCCAGAGCCCTCTCTTCTCCAGGCTGAAGAAGCCCAACTCTCTCAGCCTGTCCTCAGAGCAGAGGTTCTCCAGCCCCACAGCTGGAGATGCTGAGCAGGAGCAGTGAGAAGAAATAAAAATTGAAGGAGATGGAGAGGAGAAGCCCTGTAAGTCTTCAAAGGATGCATGAAAGTGTTCTGCTCTTTTTTCTGCAGATCTGAGAGAAGAGAAATCTTGCAGTTCCGATTCTGCTAACGCCTTCTTGTTGTGTTCTCAGCTTTGAAAACCTGAACGCAAAGTTAATAGAAGACCAACATCAGAACCCGACTTTGGGACAGCATTGCAGAATATATACTGGCCAAAACTCACCTGCAGTGGAATACATCAACCACGTGATGCTCCTTTAAAGCACACCTGGAGCAAGCTTTTTCCAGCTCCTGAAGAGCAGTTGTAGCTGTCAGACCCAGCTGCTCAGCCTGCGCCTGTCCTGCTGCTGACAGCGCTCCAGCAGAGGGGGCTCTGAACCTGTCTGGTTAAAGAACAGGAGCCATTGTGAGTGGGCAAAACTGAAGAGAAGGAAGGAGGGAAAGGATGTTAAAAGACATCGTATGCTTTTAGATCATTACTTGTTTCTGAGCTGGCAGTTTGGACTCTTCATAGGGCAGCACTAATGAAACATCCCAAGATTAAATGCTTGTTACAGTGTTGGGGCTCCACATCATCTCAGAGACCAGTTTTTATCTACACCTATGCAGAATAAATTGTGCTACCATGGAGGTTCTCTTTCAAGCCTTTTCAAGCCACTTACTGATTAATTTACACATTAATTATGTGCTTTTCACTCACAGCTGGTATCAGAGCAGCAACTTTCCCAGGCTCATGGAGTGAGCACGGCAGCCCTGTTTCCTTAATATTTACAGAGGGCAGAAAGCCTCTCCTCCTTTTTCTACCCATATTCCTCTACAGGACTTTCTAGCACTGCTTTTGCCACACCAACAGGTAATTTTTTTCTCATATCATGTCCCAGTTCCTGACTTTTTGCAGCAGCAGCTCCAATGTGCAGAAGTTGTTTTCTTCCACCAGAGAAAAAGCTGAGAAAATTTCTTTGGAGAATTCTGAAGCACAGATACAAGGAAAAAAAAAATCTAGGAGGATGTAAATACATTTCTAGGGTAAAAGACAAAATTCTTAGAAGGAAAGCATCGTTTCCAAATACAGATTACTGGAACAAAGCCCATATATAGCTTAAAAACACTGTAGCATCTTTACAGGCAACTCTTTCCACTGTGGTCACAGAGCTTAATATGCTTTTCTTTCAAAATCAGTACACAAAGAATTAGAGAGGAATCCAATGTTGTCAGACAAGTTTAGTTGAGCTAATCTAAATACTGAAGCCATCGGTCCTGCTCACCAAGGGCTAAGGTAAAACCAGATTTCCACACTCTGCCACCCCACTCCCCTCTAGATCCTGGTGACAGCAACTCCAGGGACTGAGCCTGTACAGAAAACACCCTTTTACAGAGGTCACTCATACACAGCAGAGACTTAGAAGCTGCATAAGTCCCTAATTGCTTTGTCTTCTTTTTGCCTGTATTAAAAAAGCCTTAGAGACTGATTAAAAAAAAAAAAATCCCTCTTCCCCTCATCTTAAAACCCAAGCCCATGGAGGCAGATAATTGCTATGTGTTATGTAGGGAGCAAGCACTGTGCAAAGAAGTTGGAAAACAACCACAAGCAACACTAGTGCACAGGGACCCTGCAGTGGGTTGGTTTTAAGGAAGTAAATAGTTAAAGGATCCTCATATTAACTGCTCTGTTCAAGTTCTGTTGTGACTGGGGTCCTAACAATATCATTATTCGGACTAATGCAGCTCAGAGTAGCTATAATTATCCAGTTTGTTGATATTGGTGGGATGAGAGATCAATACACATCCCCAGTGTTGCAGAGACAAGAGAAAGCAATCACTTGCCCTTGTACAGCAATAAACTTCACCCAGGATAGATGGAGCTCACTTGAAGTAGTTCCCTGCTCGTCCCCGCAGGCGCCGCTTTTTAACTCACCACACAGTGAACTGCAGTCAATCTACAAAGGTTCCATTTTTATTACAAAGTATGAAAGGCAGAAAATACTGTACCTAATACACAGGAGGCTGAAACTTAGAAAGAAGGTTAAAAAATTGGGAATAAAACTACATAGGAAGCAAGAAATAGCATAAAAGGATGCAACATTCCACTTTCAAGCGATTTCAGAAAATTGCCTTAAAATTTACAGTTTTAACAATATGGTTCCATGGTCTGGGTGTTAAAATCCATTGTAACAAAACTTTTTGTATTTTCTCCATAAAAATAAAGGAATATAGGGACACTGCAGTTATTCATGTCAACAACATATGTCTGTTGAATAGCAGGATACTAGGATTCCTCTAGGACAGTATAGTAGCGAAGTTGCAAATCTCAATACGGAAGGTGGAGAAAAGAAGGACAGAAGTCAAACTACTATTGCTTTAACATATTCAGTGAGAACAAGAAGTCAGGAATTTCATATGGATGTTTGTACAATCATGCTACAAAGATTACACCTTCAGGAAATTACCACAACGGGACTGTGAATGGGAAGAGCAAGAAGGGAAAACACACATAAAAGTAAACATCTCCTACTTGACTATTGGGAATAAAAATGCTTCGGTGCAACAGATTTAAATTACATTTTACACTGCCAGCAACCCAAGTTTTTTTAAAAAAAGGTTTCTTAAATAGTAGATTTTGTAATTTGTATTTACCAGGTTGTCAAACAAAAAAAAGCAACACTACTTCTCAGCTGTACCAGGTCTCTTTCATTCTCTGGTTCTTGCACTTGTCTTCATTCAGACTCGCCAGACCCATCCTCATCTCTAACAGAGACTTGAGAGAATCGCACATCTTGCAAACAGGAAAGCAAACTCCAAGGAATGAGAGCTGGAATACAGGCTTTACAGCTATTTGTGGCCACAGTATTTTTCCCAGGAAATAGCTTGTTTCTTCATTTTGTTAGATTTTATGAAAAGAAATAAACTTGATGGGAGCCATACAGATTATTTTTACAATTATGGAAACTCTAGCTCAATGCTGAGTATTGGAGGCTGTGCAGAAGGCCACGGAGACACTTAGCAGACCAAGTCATCATCTGAAACTGGGCAGCAGCAAGCAACTCTCAGAAGTGCTTTTGCCTCTGGAATCTGCCATGAATCACAAGATGAGCACTGACAGACTGGTATTTAGTTGCATTTTTAATTACTGTTTTTCAGTGCCGGTGAAAGGTGCTGATCGGAAGTTCTGGAGATGTCTTCCTAAAATAGGAGTCAGGGGCATTCCAAACTCCTCTTGATACCCTTGAGAATGAGACATTTCTGACTTTTTGATTAAACAGAAGAAATACAGCTGCAGCTCTAAGCAAGCATGAGAAAGTGCTCTTTAAGTGCTACATACAATTCATTCCCTGGATTCTCTGCAAAGACCAAGAGAAACAGGGAGACAGTACCTTGCCCATTCCAGGATTGATTTTGGACACCACCTTTTAATATCTGCTGTACAATAAATACAGGGCTGCTCTGGAATATCAGCCTGACAGCAGAAAGCAGGGAACATGTATCATAGAGAACTTGTGTCAACTGACAGGATAGCAGTGTGGATGTGAGGTGATAGGATCACTTTGCTAACCAGCAGAGGGAAGGCAAAACCTTGCAGTACTTTGATGGAACTGTAACCGTGCAACTTATGGAGCCAAGAGTTCACCCTTGCTGCTGTTCATCATTTTCAGTGTGCCCTGAAAGAGTTGAACTACCACTAACATATGGAGCTGACAAGAATTTAGGCTGTGTGAATTTACAGACAGCAGTGACTTTTTTTTTCTACCACAAAAATAAGTTATTCAGCTGCACCTTTACACAATCAACCTGCCACTACCGTAATCACGTTCAGAAGGTGGAAAGGAAGATTCCCAAACAATGCAAAGTTCCTAAGCAAAGCAAAAGGGACTCTGTGGGTCTCATCTGGGCTGGCCTCGCAAGATCAGGTCATCCTCAAAATACAGAGATTCAGTTTAACAGTATTGTCAAGTGCTCACGTTTCTGATGTTCAGTAAAAACAGATGAGGATCCACAAGATTCCAACACCACAGCCACTTCAGGATTTCGGTGACTGTTCTGTTTCACATTTCACAAAACACAGACAAATGCCTACCACAAAAGGGCTGAGGAAAAGATGACTCTCCTCCTAATCTTACCAAAAATATACTTGTTAAAGTGCCTTCTGCAAGAGAACAAATTGGACACACTCAGCTTTCTTCATTTACATTAAAACAAGCACAAGAGCATCTGTGAATTCCAATAGATTGGACTGCTCACCTAGTCTCTGGCAGGCACTGATTTACAGTCAGGCCTGACGCAGCCTTGTCTTTGCAACATCAGGCAAAAATAGATCTTTTTACTATTATCCAGAACATTCAGGAGAGTAATTAGAGCTAAGTTTTCAAAGGATCATTAACTTTGACTTATGAGAGGCAATGCCTCCCCCGTTAAGTACATTTCAAGGTTTCAGAAGGAACAACCTGTATTAGTCTCCTTTCATAACATTCTTTGAAAGCACTGTGTTTTCTTTCTAAATAGATTGTCAAAGCACTCAAATCCTGGCCTTTTAATCCCTGCACACAGAAGTACAAGTCCCAGAGATGCAACCTACCACAGCCCATTTCATTTACACAATTAAGAGTTGGCATACTACACACTAATTCGACATCCAACTCGTTTTCTGCAGGTTTTCACCTCACTAATGAGTTTTACACAATAAAGACCTCCTGGTTGAGAGCCAATGCATTAGCAACAGGTTGTCCACATAATAGTAGGAATCTACCGAAAGCTTGGTTTAAACAGAACATAACAACCAAACAATACCCTAGGATCTTGGATTAATTGACTGGAAAAGTGATACAGAACTAAAATTAGAGAAAAATATTCCTTTCCCAGAATCAATCTTGCCTGAACCAACAACAGCACATGATTTTCTGCTTTACTAATCTCACCAATGCTCAGACTTTTCCCTTAATCTTACTTTATAGTCAAGGGAGAGAAGGCAATTTAAAGCAGTTGCTCTGCATCCTCTCATTGGACAGGAGGCACAAAGTAATTGAGATCAAACTTCAAAGTATTTTCATAAAGTCTGGAAAAAGTTAACACTTACAAGGGTTTTATACCCAACATAACTGATCACTGAGCATGTGAAATATGGTAAATTACATCTTCTGATTCACAGGCTGCAGTGACACGTCTCAGGGTTTTATTTTATGCTGCAAACAAACGTGAACCAGCTGTAGACAGGTTGCTCCCTGCCACTGTGTCAACAGGCACTGGCAAAAGGGCAAAGCCTCTCAACTTCCTTCTTGATATGGAAGTGCCATTTGCACTACAGAACATCTCACCCACGAGGATTCTCATGTCTTTTCAGTCATTAACCTTTCTATGGACTTCTTTGAAAAGGAGCTATTTTAAGTAGCATTTTCCCATTCCCCAACAGCCTCTAGCGATTTCAAATGTAATTTCATATGAAGAATGACAACGGGTTATGCCCAAAGCAATATGTTACAGATCTAGAAGGTAGCCTGGCTGGCTAAACAAACAAGGTACAGGCTTTATTTAGAATCCACTGGAGCCTACAAGATTTCTTCACTTGCCTTTGACGAGTCTGGAATGAGCACCCTATTCCACAAATGAATTATAGAATGGAGGGACTTAACACTGGATCATATCCAGGTTCCTAACAGGGTTGTTTTCCAACAGAGCATATGCAACCTGGCTATTCAGACTATTAGCCCTTCATACATGCTCTTGTCTCATCATCCCAGCATAACATATCATATTCCTTTAGGAATAAACCACATTTGCCATTCACTATAGCCTAAGGAGTCTTCTGGTGACTTCAACTGAATTATCTCTTTTTTTAAGCACAATTCTACAGCTGCAAAAGATGCATTTTTAAGCTAAGCAAGAGATGCACTCACCTTTTACTCATGCCATCTATACAAGAATGAGACTTGGAAGCATAAAGGGGGCTACAGAAGTACTAATAATACAGGCAGTTCCCTCCTAGTAACACAGCATATCATGCCTCCCATTCGTAATTAAACAGGACATAATAAGCCCTTATACATATTTTTCACAGGAGTCTAAAGCTGCTACATGCTTCTGCTAAGAAAATCCTAAGTCACACTTCATACTGCATAAACGTTTTCCAGTTTAAGATGAAGTGCTACTGTAAAAAGTGATAACTTCATTGTCTGGCTAACACTGTTCTGACATCTAGATCAAATCTGCCCGTGGAACACACTACTCAGCACTGCTGCTAGCAAGAAAGACTGGCCTTCAAGTCAAATCAAGCTTTCTGTCATAAAAATCCCATAACTGAACACAGAATGTCACTGACAAGACACGAGCATGAACTGTGTTAAAGTCTTTCATTCTCCAGTATTAAATGTGGTGATGGAATAAAGCTGTCCCTAATGAATTCCCATCAAATTCAAAAGGCAGTGCTTTTCTGAGCTCTGTGTTGAGAAGCAGCCTCTACAATACTATTCCTGCATGTCCAGAATGACAAAAACTTTCAAATTCTGTTCTGTATTTGACAGTGCTTTCAGTGCTTCACAGCAATCAATCTTCCCAACTTGCCTTTCCTGCATAAACTGACAAGATTCGAGCTTGCCAGTGCCCTGCTATTTATAATGCTGCTGCCAGTGCAGATGAATACACATTAGGTGGAAAGACACCTTTGATAGTTTGACATTTACATCCAAACCCAGCTGGTTTACCCTTACAGACCAGCTATGGCTGTCACATCTTCATCAGGAGAGCCCTGCAAAGCATTCATCTGAGTAGCTATGTCATATTAAGGCTTCAACAAAGATCTTTTTTTGCCTAATCCAGTCAGCTTTGATTCAAAAGCATTACTATAGAGTGATCAACTATTCAAAACAAACAGAGGCCCTCGGGCATATCCCCAAAAGATATGAAAAATGAGAAGTGCCAAACCTTAGCCTCTACAGCACGGTTGGTTCCTTTCCTTTTAAGCCCATCGTTGTGTATTACATTAGGGAATCATTTCTTTCAGAGCAATAGCTCTCCTTTGGATTGTGGACCAGCTATTCCAACTCATCTTGCTCATTCAACAAGACCTGACAGTACAAAGCAAATACACATCAGAAAAAAGATTGCTTTGCAGTCCTTTCAAGAACTCCCAGGCACACAGGCCAAGTGCAAAGCAGCTCCAGGGTACAGGCTAACCACAAAATCTTGCTTGTATTATTTGCCAATCAAGCAAGCAAGCTACATAGTGTGAAACCATTTTATTTTGGCTTAGATAGTAAGCCTTTCAAAGGGAAATAATTTGATTGGAAGTGTCAATCCCAAGTCCGTTACAAATCACATTTTTTCAGGAGTTGTCTTCCTCAGAGGGAGCTTAAGTCATGCACGTATCTTCTTTCTGAAACCTATTACCATTCTGTTACCCTACACAACTGCAGGATACACATAAATTCAGTTATCATTTCAAAATAAGGCCTACCATAGTAACAACTGCCTCTAGCATCGGGAAAGCGTAAAGAAATTGTGCAACAAGCACTTGTACTTCACAGCACCAGAAAATTCTGCCCAGGTAACCAGGTATAGAGAGCCAAGGCAACAGTTAACTCTGGCAGGCCTTTGCTGCCAGGAAGGCTGCACTGTTATTGGGATTTGTATCAACAAATAGATCCTGCTTTGGGCATATGGAAGTGGATCACATATAAAAAGTAAGAATTAGGGAGAAAAACCTTACTCAATAGAAAGTTAGCCCAATATATAAAAACCATACAAATGTTTAAACAGTATAGAGGCAGCAACAACAGGAATGATAAAGATTCCTGCCAAGGTGGCTGTTAACATCAATGTCTTCTTCCCCACCTTGTTTTGCACTTGCATCTATTAAACTAGTTGATGTGCTGACAAACACAGGGACAACACGCAGCAACTTAAAAGCCTGCAAGCTTATTAATACAGTCAACAAACAAATATACAGAACTTTAATTGAGGAAAAAAAACCAAGAAAACCAGAACCCAGGAGGTCCAAGAGGCTCAGCACGTCTCTGCATTTTAGAGTCTTGGAGAGACAGGAGACATCTGCTACTGACTCTTGTAACAGTTCCTTGTAACAGTAGATGCAAAGCAACAACAGATACTGGCCACTTGACTTGTGTTGTTCTTACTTTAGAGGGGAGGGAAAATTATACAGCCCTGCCTCAATGTAGCATGAAGCAGTAGTGTTACACTCTCAAGATCTCCAGGCAGTTGTTGTAGCAGATAGCTATCCAGTCTGGCTGAGTTGATGCCCACTGTACATTGTTGATTTCTCCCTCTGCTGTATAGGCCAAGATAGGGTCCTCAATGGCTCGAGGCATTTGCTGGATATCCCAGATCAGAGCCTGATGGTCATCCGCTGCAAATGGAAGAGAAGACTGTAAGCAGAATCAAGAGAAGGGCAACAAAGCTGGGGAAGGGTCTGGAGCACAAGTCTTATGAGGAGCAGCTGTGGAAACTGGGGTTTGTTTGGTCTGGAGAAGTGGAAGCTGAGGGGACACCTCAGTGCTCTCTACAGCTCCCTAAAAGGAGACAGTGATGAGGCAGGTGCTGGTCTCTTCTCCCAAGTAACAAGTGATAGCATGAGAGGAAATGGCCTCAAGTTGCACCAGGGGAGATTTAGACTGGATATTAGGAAAAAAATCATTACTGAAAGAGGAGTGAAGCACTGGCATAGACTGCACAGGGAAACGGTGGAGTCTCCATCCCTGGAGGGGTTCAAAAAATGTGTAGACATGGCACTTTGGGACATGGTTTAGTAGGCACAGTGGGATTGGGCTGATGGTTGAGTCCAAATTATCTCTTAGAGGTCTTTTCCAACCTTAATGATTCTGTGACTACTTTAGTCCACAAAGCTATACAGGATATGATTGTTGCAGTTCAAGCCAGAGATGGAATGATACAGCTATGCTCCCAAAAAATCAGCTTGGATCATTATACATCATCCAGGACAGAGCTGAAAAATCAAATGATCACTGAAACTCATGAGGAAAATTTTTAAGAACTAAATTGCAAAAAATTAAGGAACATTAAAATGATACAGCTTAGCCAGAGCAGATGCACAGCCTGGACACTGGGCTCACTACTTCCACACAATAAACTCCAGTAGGTGTCTGCTTCCACAAAAGGGAAGTCATTAATAAAGGGCTTCCAAACTGCAGGTGTTCTTTAGCAAAAGGCAGAGAACTGCATAAACTGTCAGAGAGAGAGAGAGAGCAGAGAAAGACTCTGAGATTCACCAGCACAGCTGGATAGGGAGGGATCACACTTACCTGCTGTACAAATGTGGCAGGAAGAATGAGGTGCCCAAGCAATTCCATTTACACACGCTCTGTGGTTGTTTAACCTGGCAACAGGAGTGCAGGGAACTCTGACATCTAGAATCACAACCTGCAGAAGCAAAATCCAAGGGAATTAATAACTTGCATTGTTTCATTTGTTTCTCCAGAAAAGATTGAGCCAAGGCTATAAATTACAGCCCTTTCCTAAAGGATGCAGTTGGCAAGCAAATACTGTTCTCACTGGTCAGCATGTCTCAAAAGGAGTCAAACCTCAGAGAGGGCTTGTGAGTTATGCAACAAGGGCAAACAAATTATGCTTCCCTGAAGCAGCACAAGTGAAAAACGAAGATATGCTGCCTTGTGTGCTGAACTAAGAAAAACCAAGCTGACCAAAACACTTGCAGTTATGATTTTATGTGAAAACTATTGCTCAACTGGCTCATAGACCCTTCTTAAAAACCAGCCATAAAGATCTTCCTTATAATGCCAAAATTACTTCTTCAACTCCTACTGAAGTTAGTACAACACGAACTGGTCCTTAATCATACTCCAGTTCAGGAACTGGCACCGCCCCCTTACTTTAAAGGACTGACTACTAATTACTCCCAAATTACCTCCCAAAAAATCACAACCACTAGCACCTGCAGAAGATGAGCTGCTGCCTCACCTCCATGCCATCCATGGCCATAGTAGCAAGATAGTTGGGATCCTGCTTATTCCAGCAGAGACGCAGCAATGGATGGTGCTGTGGGTCCTCATAAATTATGGTGCTGTGTTCCAGATGACGGAGATCGAACATCCTCACTGAGCCATCTGCACCAACTGAAGCAAACATATCTCTCCCACCACCTGCACGGCTAAATGCTATGTCATACACCTGCTCAGTCACAGGAGAGAGAAAAACAACCTTTAGTGAGCACACTGCCTCCAAATTTGCTCTAAAAAGCATTTTACATATGGCCAGCAGATCTAGTTGTGACATATTCTGTCCAATATTTCATATTCCTACTGAGTTTTCAGTTATTATGCTTGCTAAAAGGAAGGGGGGAAAAAACATACAAGTGTTATGTCACTAAAGGATTATTCACTGAAATGAAACATATTAGTTTCCCAGACTCAGATTTTTTTTATATTAAGTGCTGAAAATTATGTTAAGATGAAAGAACCTTGTAAGTTTTTTATTGCCATTGATATGAAGTTAATTTCACTTCTAGTTTCATGTTTTACCTCATTTTTCTAAAATATTCTGGAGCATAATCTAGCTAAACAAGGATATCCTGAAGTCCAGGTTCTATGAGGAGTGAACAGAGTAATTTTGGAGACAACATTATAGTCTGGTACTCAAAACTATATATTTTAATCTTTGATTAATTATTTTTTATGATCATTAGATTTTTTCAAAAAACAACAGAAGAGTTCTTTTCCTTTCTACTACTTAAAAAATAGGTAAGGTAAACAACCAAAACCAGTCATCACCTCTTTGTCATGCGCAATAAGCTGGGTCTTCACATGGCCAGAAACAAGATTTACTCTTCCCAGAACCTGTCCTGTCTCCAGACCCCAAATAGTGCAGGTTGTGTCAATACTAGAGGTACCTGAAGCAAAATACCTTCTGTTAGCAAAATTATTACTCTCACAAATTATTTAATCACATACTGGATTAATATAATATCCTCTGACATATATAGATTAAAATAGCCACAAGAACAGTATACAATTAAAATCAAGAATGTCAAACAGCTAACGGTCTACCTTGCATTTAAATGACCCAGACCTTTCAGCTGTCTTCCACATAGGAATCAAGTGTAAATAGCTCATGTCTACTTCAGCCTATTCAGAAGCCTGATGCAATGCTGAGATGAGATTTCCCATCCTGTCTCATGTGCACGTCAAAACCAAAATTCAATCGTAGCATTGCAATAGCGTGTTATTATTAATTGATTGTTTCTGTGGACTGAAGGTGGGGCAAGCAGTAAAGCTCTTAAGAGATGAGATTCAACACACAAAAATAAATTATGTACTAGATAATTACTAAGACATATTATCACTGTTAATCTCTGGGCAAATCCCCCTGAATAAACGGCTGCACTCTTCTGGGAAACAAACCTCTGCTGGATCAGTCATCTTGGATTCACAATTTGTCCCATAGGCTATAATTAAACCTTAAGCATTCAGCCCCCTCCTCCAGCTGAATTAAGAACTCCTGGCTTTACTCCTGCTGTTGAAATGGCTTCACAAAAGAAAAATCTTGCTATGTAGTTTTCTATCCACTCCAGAACACACTGAAATAGCAGAGTTAATTTATATCATTACTCAGCACTACAACAACAGCTCAGCAGTCCTGAAGATCAAGACTCCCTACCTGCAAATAAGGAACACCTCTAATCCAATTGAACTGACCCATTCTGTACTGGACAGGGCAACTTTCAGTGCAAAAAAATTCTCCATGAACTGCTTGGTTGGGTTTTTTTTTTGTTTTAATTTTAACCTAAGACAGTGGCAGTTTCTACAGTGTAGAATTGTCCCCACTGGTTAGTTACCAGACTAAACCCAAAGGTGTGTATTTTCCATGCCAAAAACATAACACTTGTCAGTCTCACCTAGAAGGTACGGATCAACCTCATTCCAGTCAAACGATGTTAGTGGAGCACAGAAATCAGAGTTCTTGTTATTGTTCAGCAAACATTCCAGCCGGGTCTCTGTTTCACCCACCTTTAAGAAAATGAAACACCTGACTTAAATAGCAACATCACACGACTTCCAAAACATAAGGTGCTAATCCCAGGTTTCTCTACTCTCAGCTTTACACCCTGAAGTGCTGGAAAATACAACCACCTCTGTCTTCAGTAAGGTGATTGAAACAGCAAATACCATCATATCTCTGCTTCTGACAAGGGCTACGAAGTTGGTGAAGGGCCGGGAGAACAAGCCTTATGAGTGGTGGTTGAGGGAACTGGGATTGTCTCGCCTGGAGAAGAGGAGGCTGAGGGGAGGCCTCACCACTGTCTACAAATGCCTCAAAGGAGGTTGTAGCAAGGTGGGTGTTGGTCTCTTCTCCCAAGTGACAGGTGATGGGACGAGAGGAAATGGCCTCAAGTTGTGCCAGCGGAGGTTTAGATTGGACGCAAGGAAACATTTCTTCCCTGAAAGGGTTCTCAGGCACTGGCAGGGGCTGCCCAGGGAGGTGGTTGAGTCACCATTCCCAAAGGGGTTTACAAGACAGGCAGATGAGGTGCTCAGGGATGGTTTAGCAGTGGACAGGTACCGCTGAACTCGATCTCAAAGGTCTTTTCCATCTAAATGATTCTATGATTCTTCTACAGTCTTCATGTTCAGTCACACTATCGCAGTTAAGAGAAAAAGTTACCAAGTGCTCTGACTTGATGTGATGTCTTAACCTCCACACTACAGCAAGGGAAAGGCACTCCGCAAGGAAATCCACTCACTTCAAAAAATCTGGTCTCGAGTGAAAGAGATCAGTGTGCAACACAATCAGTACATGGCTTATCTTCTTCTAGGGAGTATTTACTCACTCTCCACACGCGCAGATAGTCGCCGCTGGTTGCCAACAGGTCTGGATATACCCCCTTGGTGTCTGGAATCCACATAAGCTTTGTGGTAGGGTAGGGGTGATCAAAGGTGTTCCTGCAAATGAATTCTGAGCTCTCCTCATCCAAACCAACAAGCTGCACCTGTAAGAAGCCATATTTAAAAGTAAAGCATTTTATCAAAATACTAATTTATAATTACAGCATTAAGACTGAGAGTATTTCGAAAGGACACTTCCTGTACCCTCAAGGACAATACAAAAGGACCACCATGCCAATGGAATGAGGAACTGTTAAAGCTTTAATTCCTAGCTGGGGCACATAAGCAAAATGAAGTGTATACACATAATCACAGTGCTTTACTTGGAAGAGATGATCTCGAATCAAAATCCAATCTTAAAGGATTAAAGCCCACCCTTCTCTCTTCCACATGGCAACGCTCAGTTTAAATCAAAGACTTAAACTACACAAACATTAGTCCAAGTTATCTTCAACTGAACTAAGGCTGACAATGTCATCTTCAGAAAGCAGGGCAAGCCGTGGTTTGCATGACAACTACTCACAATTAAAGCCCATATCGTGGAGTTCTTAGTCATAACCCCGCAGACTGTGACAGATCATGTCAGCTATCAAGCACCACATTAACTAAAATGTTCTGTCACAACTGCACAAAATCGAGATACAGATTAACCACATGAGAGATTCAGAAAATAAAATAGAATTCAAGCTCAAAAAGAACTGAGAAGTTAAAATATTTAATTATTCAAATGTTTGGTGTGAAGAGACAAAGAAAGTCGATCAGTTGAAAGATTCTAGGTAACTGGATTCCAAATGTGGGTTTTTTGCACAGCAATGTGACAGTGGGAAGGGCTGATCTTCCCAGTTGTAAGTGATGCAAGGCAGAGCAGACAAGAAATGACCTCCACACAGCCTGGTCATGACAACACCTGAAGTAATGCTTGAAGTTCCAGACGTTATGTTATTAGAAAAATATTGACATGACAGAAAGTGTTCAGAGAACAATGTGGTGCTGGAAGGAGATGTCTAACCAGCAGTCAATACCAGACCTAAACAGGATGAAAGCCCCACTGTGTTAAACACTGTTCAAACATAAACATTATGGGGACAACTCACTATAACTTGTTTGTAAACTGCTCACTGTAGGAATTTCCCAGGACTTTCCACACAGCAGCTTCCTCCTGGAAACAGTGGCTTAATGGACTTTTTCCAAGACCTTTATCTGGAAAATTCCTAAATATTCTAGGACAACCAATTTGGTTAATAAACTACATATTTACACTAGTCTGGAAATCTACCACATTTTTTCCCACAAATGTTTCAGTGGATCTTAAACTACAAGATTAGCAGTTTTGAGTCTATTTAGAGATGCTCTTAACAAATGCAAACCTTGCTCCCTGCCACAATGAGAAGACCCATCCTTTTCACCCCTTAACAAACCATAAAGGACATATCCAAGTATGTTTCTAAATACTGTATTTGTCTGCCTTGCATCCTCTTTATTACAGGCTACTCCTTGATATACTTCACACTCCAGTATGAATCAGTCAAGAATCTCCCAGTCTCTGACGCGACTGACAAACAGCTTTCTAACTCCTTTAAGGATCAGAAATACTAAGCGGATTTTACAAAGGAAGCAAATTGTCCTTGGTGATAGAAAATCTTGTGGCAAGGTCACGATCAGAAGATGAATGACCTCTAATTATTTCTTCTCCTTTGTTTATGCTGGTTTCAGCTCGATATGAGTGTATTAAGCCGACACAAAGCAATCCACATACTCATAACCAGAAGCAAATCTCAAACAGCACAGGAGACTCTTCCATTGGGGTGAGTGTATAAATTCCTGCACGGCATATTCATGTTTAACTCCTCCTCACACATGAAGAAAAAAAATCAATGACTATGTAGCAATCCAATATCTTTGTGGTCTTTGACATTTTTAGGTGCAGGCCAGGTTAGAGATCCGAAATGGTACTAAGCAACACTGAGCTCCTGGAGGCTGCTGAAGATCTGCTGTCTGTGATAACTCTGAGCAGAAGGCACTGGCCTGCCCGGAGACAGGAGCAGAAACAGAAAATCCTGCTTGAGAAGCTCTATTATTTCCTAGCTCAGCATATTCAAAGGTATGCCTTGATCCCATACAGTGGTTAGTGAATCCCTCTATTCATCCTCTCGTACACGCTGAATGCAAGGAGATGAATTATTTTCAAGATGACAGTTATACGAGAGTCCAGGTCTCTCTCTCCTGCAAGTAAGGCAAGATTTGTTGCTGCCAGCTACTGCAGAAGCAGTGCCTGAAGTTCAGCCTAGGTAAGACTGAGCTGATGCCAGTCTGTAACTGTCAGTCAGGAGATAGTTTGAGCCATTCCACATTCCAGTGGGAAAATGAGGACCAGGATGTTCAATCTCCATTAGTTTTGCAATTATGCTAGGAATGCTAAAATAATTATTTGTTTCTCCTGTACATAAAGATATGCTAAAATTGGATGTGGATTTTCCTATCATAAGCCAAGCCTTTATCAACACATCTCTTAATTGCAACAGCGCATCCAAGTAAAGAAGTGCCTTTAATCAGCATTCCTTAACTTCTACAAAAATCACACCTCTCTTCAACGTGATCCAAAAGAACCAGAAACAGAACTAAACAATGCAGAATTTGGTAACAGCTTACTACTTTTTCTTTCAAGCTCTGGGGAAATGAAGTAAGTTCACAATACTTTTTTTGTTTCAATATCTCCATCCCTTTAATCTAATTAGTAACTACTAAGAACGACATTTCACAATTATTTTATGCTCATGTACAGTAAGAAAGATCTCACTGCACCAATTAATTTTCAACATGCAATTAGTTTTTTCTGTGCACTTCTAAAGCTAACAGAAAAAACGACCCTCTGGTAAAACCACTATCCTGAATGCTTTCCAATTCAAGGTACTGTTCAGGAAAAAGTGCGACCTGGGAAGCACAGGGCCATAGCCTGTCAGTTGATGGGAGTGAGCAGTGTACGGCACTACCCTCTGCTGTTTGCTAAACTGGACTCCAGTTTTGTCTTGCAGATAAATCAGCCTTTCCTCATGTTTTCCACAGATCATTCTTGAGCCATGAAGTGCTCAGGAGCCTGCAGGATAGCATTAACAGTGAGATTTATGAACATCTCAGGTCCCTCCCATTATATCAGTGATCCACAAGACACTCTAAAGGCTGACAGCAGTTTGCTAATACAAGAAGTTCAGGATACACTCCTCCAAATAATTTTAGTTCTTCCAAATGGAGCAAGTCATCTCTCCTCTTGTACCAGTGCCTTGATCAGCAAAGGTGTGTGAGCTCCAACAAAGCTCCTTTGGGCTTCAAAACAGCTCTTGACAATTAGCTTTGGGTAGATGATACAGCTTGTTAATGCGGAGCCCACAGAGCTTAGAAGAGTCTGGGAATTGAGGAGAGCAGTAAATTAGAGTTTGGCAGTCGACAGATTTTAGTTCCCCACAAGACAGAGGTAGAAACAGCCATTTTATACATGTAACCTGTAAGTACTTCGAACTCCTGTAATTACTACAGAAATAGGAGCTCAGAGACAAACAAGATCACAATCTCTCTTTTTCACTGCAATTCCCTCACAGCAGGCCCTTCTGCTGCAACAAACACTTGGTGCTTTAAGCCTTTTTAAAGCACCTTTTCAAAAGGAAACCCTAAAAGAGAAGGGGAATGAGGAAAAGGTATAGTCACCTATTTGGTTATATTTATAAGCAAGCTAGAATTGCAATTCCTGACTAATATTTTTTAGTATATTAAGGGTAAGGAATAAAGTCAGTTATTTGTAACAAACCATTGCAACATCAGGAACAGAAATGTCATCTGGAGCTTGTCGGAAACCTCTAAAGATTATGAGTGCAAAGAGAAAGTTGAAATGAAAATGAGTTTTCATTATCCTTTTAATTAGTGCCAACTGTACCTATGAGCGTATTTTGATGTCAGAAGCTGGCAATATAAAATATATCAACCGTGAAGGGCAAACTGTGCAGGAGGACAAAGCTTTCACACATGCCCTGTAAAAATCTTAAATTTCTGCTTACCCCAGCAGTCAGGTCATAAACCCAACAGCTCCAGACCCTTTGCAGCACCATGTTAGGGACTACTTAAACAGAGCAACTTCAGTTCTTTCCCTTTGCTCCTTTAGTGATACCATTTACATGGAAAGAAGCTGGAGATGAAAGAGTTTACAAGTAGTGTGCATCTAGCACAAGCACACAGTTCCCCACCTGGGGCATGAAGCTATTACCTGAATGACTCAGTAGCCTCCAAAAGACTCAGCAAAGCTGTTAGAGTCATAAGTCAGTATAAAAGTAGTGCAGATGAAACACCACTCCCAAGTTTTTTCTGGCCCCCAAAAGTGTACCACACCGATACTCCAAGCAATAACAACACTTGCAGTTACCCAAGACAGCTCTCTTAAACCACCTTCCTACAGTGGAGGCTGTACTGAGAGCACTACAAAAAACTCTAGACAAGAAAACCACAAAAAACCCCAACACTGCTCTCTGAAACACCAGAGACATTCCAAAACCTCTCAGCAAAGTGAAGGATACATTTCACTGCACTTATTACACAAGTTTAATTTTTAATCACACATCATCTTCATTTCTATGGCAGCAGCATCTCATTCTCATACAATTAGTTTCCAACTCTTAACATCACATAAGTCTCACAGCATGTGGTGCTTATATGGACTGGAGTCAACAGAATAGTTATTCCTGAAGCTCAGAGGCCAGGAGAAGCCCTGTGGAATATTTACAGACAGCAATAATTCAGAGTCCTACAGAATTTCTGTCTGCAACACCTATAAGCATAAAGGGTAGAGAAAAGAGTGGTTGACTCAACTGCTTTACACTTGAAGCCTGACCTGAAAAGCAGACCTGATCACACTATAATCAAGAGCAACCCCAGGGAATGGCCCAAACTTTAGGAAGTAAAGGCAACATAAACGTATACCCCCTTATTAACCAACTCTACCGCTTCTAAACAAAAACCTGTTTGTCAGTTTGTTATTTCAGCTTCTCAAAAACATTCTCAAGTTGGTCTTCAAACAAATGGGAAGTTTCCAAGCTCAGGGACCTGCCTTTCCCCAGAACCACAGCAGTGGTCACCAGCGTAAGCAGACAACTCACAAGCAGCCGACTCATCCTGGATGAACTACAAAGAACTCAATCCTGTCAAGGACTGTGGAAAATGCAGTGATTTAACCACTTTGAGAGGTTTCACCCCTGCCTTACCCTCCCCTTCACTCATTACGTCTCTGCACAAACCTCAATCCCCAGCACCAACTTTCTGACATTATTCTCCACACTCCCCAGTGAACAGCGTGACAAAGCCATAAACACACAAAGCTGTATATGCAAAACCCTTAGTTCCACACAAATTTCAGGACACTCCATAGCTGTGTGCATTTCCCCACCTCTCTCTTATTCATGTGAATTCATTAAACCAAACTAACACGCTCAGAAATGCCTGCACAAGAGTTTGGAGAGGTGACCAGACAGTCTCTATTACCAATGTAAGTTTCTCTGCTTATATCTGGCAGGGGAACACTGAAGATACAACCTCATGCCTCATTACACCCTTTTCTCAGAGAAAATTAGAAGTACTGAGAAGCCACTGGAAGTGGTACTTATGAAAAAAGTTATTGCACAACAGTCCTCCACAGCAAGAAAGTAAAACGCAAACAGAACAAGGCTTTCAAAACAGTCTTGGATACCCTGTACATGTGCAAACTTAACTCCTGGCCGTATACCTTCTTTCACGCTGAAAAAAACAGCCAGCTCTGCTCAAGCTCAGGGACCTTCCCGGCTGAATTGTAGCCAAAAGCAGCATCCCTGGCTCTTCTCCGATTCCACCCTTCAGCCTCCCAACAGCCGAAGGCTCCCGGGAAGGAACCAGCCTGAACCCAGGCGGGCACCGTGAACATCTGAGGGGTTTACACAGCTCCCAGCGCGGGGGGCAAGGCAGGAAGGCTCCCTCTCGGGGGGAAAGGACCCTGCCCGGGGCTTGGGAGCCACGGGAATCACCAGGATGAACCAACGCTCCTCTCTCTCACTCTGCCCCGATGCCGGCAGGGCCGGGCTCGCCGCTCCTCACCTTATTGTTGTACTCCTCCACGAAGCTGCCCAGCGCCAGACGGAACCGCTTGTCCGGCCGGACACTCCAGTTCATGGCGTACACGGTCCAGGGCGCCTCATATTTGTAGATCTCCTTCCGCTTCCCGTGCAGCGACATGGCTCGGCCGAGGGGCCCGGGCAGCGACGGGGCTGAGGGGGTCAGCGAGCGGGGCCGAAGGGGCCCGGGCACTGGCAGGGCCGGGGGGGGGGGGCAAAGGCTGGGGGGGGCGGGCAGCAGCGGGGCCGAAGGGGTCAGCAGGCTGGGCCGAGGGGGGGTAAAGGGTCGGGGTCAGCGGGCCGGGCCGAGACGGGTCCGGAGGGGGCGGCTGGTGGGAGGCAACAGGCAGGGTCCGGACAGCGGGCTCGACCGAGATGGGCACCAGGCCGGCCCGAGGGGGTCCGGGCAGTGGCACGGCCAAGCGGGAGCCCGGAGAGGGGCGGCGGGGCCAAGGGGGGGAAAGGATGGAGGGCAGCGGGCAGGGCCGAGGAGGGAAGAGGGCTCGACCGAATAGGGCAGCAGCGACGGGGCCCAGGAGGACCGCGGGGCGGGCCAAGGGTGGGCCCGGAGGGGAGCGCTGGGCCCGGCTGAAGGGACCGGGATGAGGGAGAGGAGGAGCGCGGGCGGCCGGAGCGCAGCGAGGCCGGAGGGGAGAACGGGAGAGCCCGGAGCGCACAAAGACCGGAGAGAGGCGGCGGGGAGCGGAGGAGGCAGGAGCGGGGTGCCGCGGCGCCAGGCCCAGCTCAGACCCCGGCGGCAGCGGGCGCAGCACGGAGGCCGCCAGGGACTCGGCCCCTCACACAACGGGAACGGAAGCCACGCACGGAGCACCGCCCACTGCGCGCGGGTTGGCTGCGTCGCCTGTCACTCAGATTTTCGGGCGCCTATTGGGTAGCTTTCCCTTCTTTTTGGTCTTCCTCGGTCTCCTATTGGACAATTTGCCTTCATTCCAAGCGGAGGCCCACACACTGGCTGGAGCATCCAATCGCAGCGCTTGGTTCCGCCCCAGAGGGAAGCTACCCTCGTTCTCGACATTTTATTGGCTGCCAGGGGTCGCAGTGGCGTGAGGCGGGACCTCGAGCCCGTATTGATAACCGATTGGCTGAAAGCGGTGTCAGTCACGTCACCCGGAGGCGGGCGAAGGGGAGGTGCTTGAGGCACGAGTCCCGCCTCCGCCTGGCGGTGGGGAGGGGTGGGCTCGGCTATAATTAACTGCGGGTTAATTATCACAGAATCATGGAATGGTTTGGATTTGAAGAGACCTCAAAGCCCATCCAGTTCCAACCCCCCTGCCATGGGCAGGGACACCTCCCACTGGATCAGGGGGCTCCAAGCCCCATCCAACCTGGCCTTGAACACCTCCAGGGATGGGGCAGCCACAGCTTCTCTGGACAACCTGGGCCAGGGCCATCGTGAAGAATTTCTCCCTAATGTCTAAGCTAAATCTTCCCCCTTCCAGTTTAAAGCCATTCCCCCTTATCCTGTCACTCCATGCCCTTGTAAAAAGCCCCTCCCCAGCTTTCCTGGAGCCCTTTTCAGTACTGGGAGGCTGCTCTTAATTTCTGCCCAGAGCATTCTCCAGGCTGAACAAGCCCACCTCTCTCAGCCTGTCCTCATAGCAGAGGTGCTCCAGCCCTTGGATCATCTTCGTGGCCTCCTCTGGACCTGTTCTGACAGTTCCATAGTTTATATCATCTGTGTTCCCATGTCAGATATAAGCAATGAACCCTACATTGGTAATACTCTCCAAACCCTTGTGCAGGCATTTCTGAGCGTGTTAGTCCGGTATAATGAATTCATATAAATAAGAGAGAGATGGGGAAATGCACACAGCTATGGAGCGTCCTGAAATTTGTGTGGAAATAGAGCTTTGTGTGTTTATAGCACATGTGCTTTGTAGCTTTGTCACGCTCTTCACTGGGGAGTGCAGAGAATAATGTCAGAAAGTTGGTGCTGGGGATTGAGCTTTGTGCAGAGATGTAATGAGTGAAGGTGAGGGTAAGGCAAGGGTGACAGCTCTTAGAGTGGTTCAATTTCTGCACTTTCCACAGTCCTTGACAGGTTAGTTCTCCTGTGTGCACTGTAGTTCATCCAGAATGAGTTGACTTCTTATGAGTTGTCTGTCTCTTCCTCTTGGGGCCATATAGGATCCATTACAGGTCATCTCCGGGTCCAGCCTTCCTCAAGAATCAGTCCCATTTGGACAGGAACTGTGTCCCCTTCAGCAAGGGGTGGAGGATGGGCTGTAGGTATTTCTGTGCTCATCTGAAGTCCCACTTTGCTGCCAGGACCCTTAATGTAATCTTTGCCCAAGGACTGTTTGCAAGATCATTTCTCATAGGCCGGAGAACACGAGCAGGCTGGTCTTGTAGAAAAGCTTTGCAAATTCCTGTTGAATCTGAACTCCATCCTATTGGGAAGGAATTAGAATTGCTCAGCAAAGCCCCCCTGGCTTCATCCGTGACCTGTAAGGCCTGCATGAGGGCTCTGGTAGCCCCACTCTCCCTGGATGAAGCAACTGGGGTTTAACCATAGCCTTTTCAGGGCTCTTTGCACACTAGAACCCATCCTTTGTGTTGCCAGTGATGCTCTCAACAAACACAGCTGTAACCCGTGTTAGGTGCCAAAAACATCTTTATTAGCAAAGTGTACACTAAAACTCCAGAGAAAGAGATGCTCACAGTTTTACTACTCTCAAGGGGAGCTTGATACATTACTTGAGCAGGCGGCCTAGGACTGTCACAGCGTCTAACCGATTGGCAAGGTGGCAGTGCTACGTGGGCTTCTCCTATGGGGGCTGCTGCAGGAGTCTGCGGGGAACAGGCTGGGGAGGAGGAAGCCTCTATCAAACCTTTATCAAAAGAGAAAAGCTGGGAGGAAGGGCTGGAGATGAGGTTGGAGATGGGGCTTTTCGGCTTTCTGGGATTGTGCTTTTTTTTGAGTTTTGTGCTTTACGCCCAGGCCAGTGACTGGTTGGGTTTATCTGGGGAGTTGTGGGACACGTGTTGGGGTTTGCAAGGCAATGTCAGCCTTGCTGGAGAAGTCAGTGCCCTAGGACTTGTGCTGAAGCATGCTGAAGTGGCAGGGGCTGTCGGCCCTTAGTTTCTCAGTGGCAGTGAAGTAGGACAAGGATAGCTTCTGTCCTCTGTCCTTGTCCTGGGCTTCCCACCTGCAGCTCCCCCCAGTACCACACTGTGGAGGTCTCCTCCTCCTCTGGTGACTCCCCTTTCTGTAATGCCCAAAGGCTCTGCTGGGCTAAGCCCAGTACCCACGCAATGGTCCCTGCTCCAAACTGCTGACAGCAAAGTGGCCTCGCAGCGAAGAGCCATGGATTTGCTCTCCTCCGGTCGTTGTGGCTCACTTGGCTTGTGCCGTTCTCGAGAGGAAGCCTTGGCAAGGAAGAGGCAGTGGGTACCACTTGGCCTAGCCAACTTGTTGGTGGTCGTAAGAAAGAACTGCTCTGGGTTCACTATAATGTGCAAATGAAATCTACTCTATGGGAACCGTTGGAAAACGTTGACCTTGGAAGCCAGCCACTCTATGCTTCCTTTCACGGTGGCAGAAGACAGCTACAAATTATACCCCTGAGCCAGTGGCATTGTCCTCCGTCTTACCCTTGCAGTCAAAATCAACATCAACAGACCGAGGTCGCAGTTGAGGTTCCTCTTGACTTGCTTTGCAGCCCCCACGTCTCTCATCTCTAACTTCCAGGAAGCACTGGGTCGGAGAGGTGTCTCTGAATGTCCTGGTGCTCAGAAGATGCCTCCAAGTGCTCAGGGAGGGAAGGGAAACGAGAGCCCCGTAAGAGTCCCTGGGTATTTGGTGGCCTTTGGTGGGGAGGCTCTGGGTTTGAGAGAGGTGGGGAATGGTGCTCCTGCTCGGAGTAGACTGTCATGGTTTCGTCGGATGTCACAGTGCGGTGCATCCCACTTGACAAGGAGTCCCTGGATTTCAAGTGGAACTTTTCTACCTCCGTGTAGCTTGGACTCTGGTGGAAAAGGAGGAACCAGATGGGTTATGGTAAAACAAAGGAGCCACACTCTCTCCTCACCCCATCAGGCTCTAAGTCCCAAAATGTTTTCACCTTAGGAAGCCTCAGAGCAGAGGAACCATCTCCCTCCATAGTAATGGGCAACCTGGTAGTGCTGGAGATGGCAGGCTGTACCCCAAAATGAGTGATGCATTTGGCAGAAGCATCTCTAGGTAGATCTACTCCCATTTCAAGACGTCTGGGATTTGCCTGGACCGTTAGCGCTTGGCTGTGCTTTGCACACAGGGAAGCTGGAGGGAACCTATGACCCTCCAGGATCTATCTGCTCGGGGCAGAAGGCACCTCGGCTGATGCTGAGCCAGGAGGGGTGGCCTTACCTCTTCCAAGGCCGTCGGCTCCTCATCCTCCAGGGTTGCGCAGGGGGCGAGCGGCTCCAGGCTCCGCGGGAGGATGCCGTACATGGCCAGGTTGTGGGAGGACGGTGAGATGGGGCTGTAGGCAGGTGGCACTTGGGACAGCTGGCGCTGCAGGAGCTGGAGGATTATATTAATGTCTGACGACATCCTGGACTCCAGCCTGGGGACAGAGCAGCCTGGTGTTAGCACAGTGCATCCCACTGCATTCCCCGAGAGCCAGATCCAGGGGTGGCACTGGGGAGGAGGTATCAGCCCAGGGGTGATGGTGCTTTGCCTGGTGCTGCTTGGTGAGGCTTTTAGCAGAGCTTCAAACCTGCACTGCCACAGAGAGATCAACCCTGCCATCTCTCTCCTGTTACACTCTTAAAAGTGAGGGGGCTCCAACCTGCAACTCAGGTGAAGTTGAGTCACCATCCCTGAAGGTATTTTAAACAGGGATACATGAGTTTCTCAAGGATTTGGTTTAGCAGTGGACAGGTATGGTTGGGCTCAATGATCTCAAAGGTCTTTTCCAACCAAGCAATTCTATGATTCTATACACTCGATCCTTCCTTGCCCAGTTTTTCATGGAGCCAGACTGGGACTGGAGCGCAGAACTGCACACAGCTAAAACTACCTTGGAGCAGGGAAAATATGGCAATGGTTAGTTTTAATCTGGATCGATTCTCCAGGCCAGCTGCCTGTGCTAACAGATGGGAGCAAGTCAGGTTGGTGCCAACTGAGGAATAGAAGGAAAAGAAGAATAAGTCCCTTCCTTTGCCTTGCCCTTGATTGAAATGAGCTGCTCTGGCAGGAGTGGGCACATTCCCCCTCGCAGGCAATGGTCCTGGCAGTGCTTACAGAGTGGGCAGTAGATGGAACATTGGCGAGACACCGAAATACGTGTGTGGGCACTGCGGTGAAGTGAGCTTAACATGGGCAGCAGCCATGGGTGAGGGAGCCAGCAGCTCGTGTGGGTGCTGCCTGGGGCCTTTGAACCTGCGTGTCCAGTGTGGGCTCTTCCTTCTCTTTCAAAATCGTTTCTTGTTTTCTCATTTAGAGGGCAACAACATGCACAAGGCTTCTCTGCTCAAGCAAGAGGATGTTTGCAGCTCTTTGAAACAGGAAGAGGAGGCCTGCAAAGGGCTCAGGTCCTGAGCCTGTGGGTGGTTTCGTGTTGATTACATCGAGTTTGGAGGCAGTGGCAAAGCAGCAGATCCCAAGGGTGGTGGGATGAGGGACAGGACTTGCAGTTTGAGAAGCTGCTGCATTTGCAAAGCACTCCCATCACCTCCCCAAGGAATGCAATGTCCCAAGGGGTCATGAGGTGGCAGCTACTGCACACGGGGCCCACTGAAGCCACCCCTGGAGAGCAGGAGAAGGTGATGGCTGAGAGCCCCCCTAGGTGCTCTCCAACCCTCTGCCCTGGAGACCTGCCCACCTGCTGAGCTGGGCCTGCAGAAGCTCCAGCCTGGACTCGATTTGCCCTGGTCTGTAGTCGCTGTGCAGGGGGATGTCGTGCGAGCTGTGTACCAAGGAGATGTGTTGCAGAGGCTCTGGATGTTGATTTGGTCTTCGGTCCTCCCAAAAGGTGAACATATTGGGGATGTCCAGGGGGGTGGCTGAAAGGAGAACAAACATGTCAGCAATTCTGTCTTGCATCTCCCAGCCCCACTGGTGTGGAGGTGCTCCAGAGTCCATCACCCAGCATGTTCACGGAGAGCAATCACACTGACATATATGGCTCTCAGGGTGAGTCCATCACCCTGGCATCTGAGGTGCTTATGGGGATCCATCACCCTAGCACCCAAGGTGCTTATGGACAGTCCATCACCCAACACGCCTACAGAAGACACATAGCATTTGGCCCCTTGGGACAGCCCCAGAGGGCTCCCTGGGTGAGAAAATGCAGAGCAAGGGAGGGACAGAGTAGATACTACTGGGGACAAAAGACAGCAAAGACCCTTGGCTACAAGTGTGGCTCTGCATGCATTGCCTGACACAGTCCCAAGACAAGGCCACCATGCCCCAACATCCCTCACTGCCCTCCTGCCAGCTTTGGCTGCCCCCTTGGATACCTGCGTAGGACTGGCTGCTCTCTGCTGCCTGCTTGCCAACCTCCGTGCCACCGGCACTGGTGGTGACGAGGCTGAGCGTAGGCAGAGCAACGTCATCCTTTTCGGATGTGGGGAAAGGCTCAGCTTTCGCAGGGCTCCCACTCTTGGCTTCATCATCGCTGGTCTGGGAGCAGGGGGTGGTGCTGCTGCCCAGGTCGTCCCACTGGTCCTTACTCAGCGGGTCCTGTGGGTTGGTGAGCTCTGAGTAGGTGTGATACTGCTCTGCATCAGTGTCTGTGGGGCAGCACAACAGGTTAATTTGGGGAGTATCACATATGGGTAATCAGTCCCCATCCACTCTAGGATGCCCGTAGGATTGGGGCACCCTACGGAGAGGGAGGGAAGGCAGCGTGGGTGGGGATGGACAGGCTGGTCTGCAGGGACAGAGGAACCAGCAGCTGCCTCTGCTAAGGCCATAATTAAATGATAATCCCGCTCCCCAGCTCTGCCGACGCTGTGGGACTCACCAGGCTTGTTGGGTTGGCAACGGGAGCGCTTGCGTCGGCGCGCCCGCCGGTAGGTGCAGTTGTACTCCTCGCTGAGTGGTGAGCGGGGAACGCTGTCTGCCTGAGGGACGAGAGGGGCTGGTCACCAGGGCAAGGGGGCCATATCCCATCCATGGCTCCCAAGGCCCATCCATGGATGCCATGTCCCATCCACTAGTGCCATGGCCCTGGGTGCCATATGGGCTACAGCATCACCCTAGGGTTACTCTCCAGCTTCCTCACTGTCCTCTCCCACCCAGTGATTCCTAGACTGGTTGCAGAGCTCAAGGGATCCTAGAAGCTGGTCTTGGTGCTCTGAGACTGAGTTGAGGGTGTCAGGGCCATGGGGAGGGAATAAAATAAAAGCACAAGAAGACCCCAGACTTGAATATTACTATTGGTTTGAACTGTCGGGGTGGGGAACTTAGATTGTAAGGGTATAATTGCCCAGGGTTTTCTTTGTTTGGGGTCTCTCTTTGGATGGACCCAACTCAAGCTGTGCTGCTATTAATAAAAAGTACTTTCATAAAGGAATCTCTCTTTTGGCTTATGTATAAACCTTGAATTGAACCCTGTTATGGTGGCTGGTGTGCATGATTTCCATAACACCTACTAGGCAAGTGCCTCGGAAAACGTATCAGGAAAGGACAAAGTCCAGTTATAAAGATTCAGAGTCAAACAGCAAAGACACAAAATGCTCCAAGCCTTTCACAAATTGCAAACCTAACTATCTAAAAAGGAATTTTCAGAGGAAGCTGGTACCCAACTCAGCCTGATCCAGTGGGAGGTGTCCCTGCCCACGGCAGGGGGCTTGGAACCGGATGGTCTTTAAGGTCCCTTCCAACCCAAACCATTCTATGATTCTAAGATTTGATGAAGCATGAGAACGTTTCTTATTTCAGCAGCCTCAAAACACATGTGTGACCCACTTGCCCAGGCTGGAGAAGTCCTGGAAATGATTTACAGGTGTTGCAGAGCATGGCTTGTGGGACCACCTTTTCCAAAGAGCTCAGGAACGTGTAACATGCACATTTCTGCAGGGTTATGGGGGAAACTGCAACCTCATGGAGAGTGCCTTGGGAAATATGGCTGTTGGCCAATCCACCACCAAACTGAGGAGCTGCTGTTGACATTCTTGCTTCAGCCTTCCCACTTGCCAGATTGAAGGCATTGACCACACCCCTCCCTGGGAGAGCCCTGGCACTCACATCTCGCAGGTTGAAGGTGATCTCTAAGTTGCTCCAGAAGTTGTCAGAGAAGGCAGGGTACATGTCCAGGACCTCCAGCAGGTCTTCCCGCTGGATCTTGTGCAAGTCACAGTAGGTCAGGGCCCTAACGTCGGCATTGGACTTGCCTGGGCGGGCGTAGAGGCTGATAGGCTCCCCAAAGATGTCGTTCTTCCCTGTGCCAAGAGACAGCTCATTAGGAGGAGGTGAGCACCCACCCCAGCTCCAGATATACTGGACTAGCAGACCTCACTTTGGAGGTCATCAACAAAGGGATGCCCAGAAACACCAATCCTGATTGTGGATGCTGGGGATTAAACTGTGAAAGCCTTCACTGCTGCCAGGGCAGTGGGTCATCAGTGAGGGCTGGGGACTGCTGAGCCATGCCTTGCTCTCCTCACTTCTTTGTGGCCTCTCCCTGACATCTACTGGGATCCTTAATTCCTGGTGTGGTGACCAGCCAGATGTTGAGGAACAACCTTCCCTCCTCCAGAATGTGGGGAAGTCCTTAGCCCACCACCTGCCACCCTCTGTCCACTGCTCATTACCCACCAGCTTTCACCCATCACCCTTCCCCTTGCCCTCCCAGAAAGAAGGACTTTTCCACCTAAGATGGCCACCACAATGTCTTCCCGGAGGATCTCAATGGAGCCCCGGGAGATGAAGTAGAGCGTGGTGAGGACATCTCCATAGTGCACCAAGGTGTCTCCGGGCGGCGCATGAGTTGTCTTGAACTTCATGGCCAGGGCACGCAGGCAGCCTTTGCTGGCTCCTCGGAAAGCCTTGCAGTTCTGGAGCAGCGTGCGGTTGAGGTGAAGGCAGATGTCTGCCTGCAGGCAGTCAGGGAAGCCTTTCAGCACCTGCAAAGAGTGAGGAAGAGGTGCCATCACGCCACTGTCCCCAGGAACGACCGCCGTGGCAGCACTGGGAGGCTGTGCAGGACACAGTGTGACACAGCCGTGTCCCCAAACCCAGAAGGCCAAAGCTGGAGACATCCCCACCTGGAGTACTGTGTCCAGTTCTGGAATCCCCAACATAAGAAGGATATGGAACTGTTGGAAAGGGTCCAGAGAGGCCTGTGAAGGTGACCCAAGGCTGGAGCACCTCTGCTATGAGGACAGGCTGAGAGAGTTGGGGTTGTTCAGCCTGGAGAAGAGAAGGCTCCAGGGAGACCTTAGAGCAGCCTCCCAGTACTGAAAGGGGCTCCAGGAAATCTGGGGAGGGGCTTTTCCCAAGGCCCTGGAGTGACAGGATGAGGGGGAATGGCTTTAAATTGGAAGGGGGAAGATTTAAATTAGACATTAGGAAGAAATTCTTCACAATAAAGGTGGGGAGGCCCTGGCACAGGTTGCCCAGAGCAGTGGTGGCTGCCCCATCCCTGGAGGTGTTCAAGGCCAGGTTGGATGGGGTTTGGAGCCCCCTGATCCAGTGGCAGGTGACCCTGCCCATGGCAGAGCGGTTGGAACTGGATAGGCTTTGAGGTCCCTTCCAATCCAAATCATTCCATGATTCTGTGGTCTTCTGATCTTCCCTTGGCAGGCGCCTGCCTGCTTCTCCCTGGCTTGTACTGCTTGTGGCCGGGGATGAGAGCCCTCCTGAGCAATAAATAATAATTACCAGATCAATCTATTTATACCCACTGGTGGCGCATCCCCCTTTCATCTTTCAGCCCAGAGCACAAACTGGTAATGAGGTGTTGTCCTAATTAAACAGCACCTGCCTAAATGCCAAGAAGCAGCACGGGCCAGTTTTGTGCAGCGACAGCTAAATATACCCGTGGCAAACACCTCACTTTGAACAAAAGCTACATCTGAAGGTGAAATCAAGGTAAAACTCACAATATGAAGAAATCTGCTGCTATCGATTGCTCATGGTGTCAAAAAATCCACCTGGATTTGGGTTGGTTTTGTTTTGGAGAGCAGCAAACAGCCGGAGAGTCCCCCTTGCTGTCTTCTCTCATCCTGCTGGTGGCCAAATCTGGGACAACCAGGCTGGGGCCAGTGAGCACAGCTCATTCCCAGCTCCATCATGATCTCACAGACTGGCAGCAGTGCCTTAGTTTCCCTACTGGGAAATGTGGGGTGGATGAATTGATTGGGCTGTGGGATGATTGATCAGATCGCGTTGCGCCTCAGCAGCATCACGCAGGAATTGGTGTCAGAGGCGACACGTTCAAGCCGCAAGCTCAGCCCACAGAAGGGCATTTGTGACCTGGGTTTGCACTAAGCCAGGAGAAGCTGTGCTTGGTAGGGTGCCACGGCTTTGCTTCTTGTTATTGCCACCCATGTCCAGCCCAGGGTGTGTTCTTCATGGGAGAGGTTTAACCCAAAGCTCCCCCAGCAGCAAACCCCCAAATCATAGAATGGTTTGGGTTGGAAAAGACCTTAAAGCCCACCCAGTTCCACCCCCCTGCCATGGGCAGGGACACCTTCCACTGGATTAGGGTGGTCAAGACCCCACCCAACCTGGCCTTGAACACTTCCAGGGATGGGGATATCCACAACTTCCCTTGAAAGCTGCCCGGTTGTTTAATGTGGCAGCAATAGCTGAAGATGGGGAGGCTGAATTCATGCAAATCTGTGTCCTGATGGTGCTCAAGGACAGAGGAGTATGAAGTTTTAGGACAAAAAGGGAGCATGAACTGGCAATGAACAGCTAATGATCTGCCCAGGGCCAAGAGACCAGGGGCAGTGCCAGGTCCCATATCTCTCCTTTCCTCATCCTTTCTCATTCCTTTCTCTTCCTTGCAGCCTTCAGCACGTTTGTGCACTGAACCCTGTGAGCTGAATCCAGCCCAGGACTCCTTGGCTCAGCCTCCTCCTCACCCCCACAGTGCCCCGGCTCTGTTGGCACAAGCGTCTCTGCCAGACTGGGAGACACGGTGCCTCTCCAGTGCTGCTCCACCATTGATCCCCTCTTTGCTAACAAACAGCCACCTCTCCAGGCTCTAATTAAAATGGATTGAGGTTTATTTAAATGCCCTCCTTTCCCTGCCACTGAGAGCGGGATGCACTTTGCTTAGCAACCGGCAGCGTGGAGAGGAGCTGGATCGATACCGGCTCCGCGGCTCTGCAACCCCATCAGACACCGGCCTGAAAGTGCTCGGCGCCGATGGGGACTCTGAGCACCGGCACCAAACCTGCCCTCCTGCCAAGAAATGCTGTCATAGGCCAAGAAATGCTCTCACAGGCCAAGAAAACCTCTGATTAGACATGGAGAGATGGGCAGACAGAGGGGGAGACAGAGAAAGGGGAATGCAGGAGGCAGACAGACTCTGTCTCCAGCCTCCCAAGTCTTCAGCCTGATCCAGTGGGAGGTGTCCCTGCCCTTGGCAGGGGGATTGGAACTGGATGAGCTTTAAGGTTCCTTCCAACTCAAATCATTCTATGATTCTACGGTTCTATGATACTGTGATTCTCCTTCCTCCTCTCCACCCTGGTTGAAAGGGTGGAAATGTTTGGGTGGACCCAGAACTAGACTCCAAGGTTGTTCAAGACAAGGTGCTGTGACAAGAGGGGGCCTCCCCACGCTCTACTCACCGCATTCATGTCGATGCCGTTGGTGTAGGACCAGGCGTGCTGGAAATACTCCTCCAGGCGCTGGCGCAGGGGGTTGGGGATCTGGTGGAAGCGGATGAACTCCTTAACCCGCAGCATCTGCGTGTGGTAGCGGGCTGTGCCCGAGTACAGGCGCTGGATGATGGCAGAGACGTTACCAAAGATGCTGGCATACATCAGAGCTGCAACGAGAGGGCAGGACTCAGCAGGACATGGGGAGATATATATCCAGCTACCTCAGACCTGGAACCAGCAAGTTTCCAAAGCCCATATCTACTACAGATCTGAAACCAATAGGTTCCTGAAATCCGTATTTCTATCCATCTCCCCATCTGTTTGTCTGTGCAGAAGAGGCACAGGCGGAGCAAGATGCTCTCTTAAAACCCCACGTCTCTTAAAGACCTTGACAGGTCTCTCCCCATTTCTCCCCAGAGCAACCCGTCCAGCCTCGAAGGCAGGGATGGGGACAACGGGTCACAGGCAGGCACTCACAGCCAATAAGCATTACACAGATGGAGAAGATCTTCTCAGAGTTGGTGTTGGGTGAGACATTGCCGAATCCCACGCTGGTGAGGCTGCTGAAGGTGAAGTAGAGGGCAGTGACGTATTTATCCTTGATGGATGGGCCGGAGGAGAGGTCGCTGTCGTTGTAGCGCTTGCCGATCTGGTCCCCCAGGTTGTCCAGCCAGCCAATCTTGTGCTCCATGTAGGGCCGCTCCACGTTGCCGATGGCGTACCAGATGCAGGCCAGCCAGTGGGCGATGAGGGCGAAGGTGCACATCAGCAGGAAGAGCACGGCTGCTCCGTACTCGGAGTAGCGGTCCAGCTTGCGGGCCACGCGGACCAGGCGCAGCAAGCGGGCGGTCTTCAGGAGGCCAATGAGGGTGGTGGTCTGCAGGGGAGGGGTGAGAAACCTCAGGGACAAGCAGGAGAGAAACCTGGCCAAAGGCCAGCCCAGCTGTGCTCCCTTTGAAGGATAAAAATGCACTTCTAGAGCATGAATCACCTCGTCCTGGAGGTGACACCTGAAATAGGTTAGATGAATCATGCCACAGAAAGGGCAATTTCCCTCCACTGATTATAAAGGGAACAAGCCCTGGGATTACAGGTGAGCAAGTGAGATGAGCCAAGGCCAACCTTGTGTTTCCCGATAGATTCTCACCTTGCCAACTGTTGGTCTCAAAACAGCTGCCTTTCACCCCATCCCACAAGCTCTCAGACAAAGCAGGGCCTCCAGGCAGTGCAGTAACCACAAAGCCATCCCATTGCCAACATTCTGAGTCTGGCTGGTGACATGACCCCAAATTCATCCTCACTGAACCGTGGGGCCAGTCCCTAAACTGAAGTCCCAGCCTGCTCTGCTGGGCCAGCACCAGGAAGGGGAGTGAGTCCAGTTAGATACTATCTTAGCACTTAGAGTAGGGTCTATGTGGTTCTCTAACCCTACTGAATAAAATCCCAGCTCCCCACCTTAATAAAAACCTTTAAGGACATCCTTGCCCATCTCTCTGACTAACCACCCCTCTACTTGCACATCCAGCCATCCATATCCCTCTCTTTCTCTCCCATGGGTCTCTCCCCATCCATCCACGATGGACCTCCAGGACCTGCCTGTACCTCATCAGAGCCGGTGCGGAAGATGAGCAGGTCAAAGGGGATGGCAGCGACCATGTCGATGAGGAACCATCCCTTGAAGTAGTGGATGGCAATCTTGCCAGGGTGGCTCACCACCTCGTCGTTGACGTTGACGTAGGTGGTACGGAAGTTAATGATAATGTCCACGATGAACATGATGTCCACAATGAGGTCAACGATGTTGAGTGGGTCACAGGTGTAGCTGCAGTTCCAGTGCTTCTCCTCCACCTGCTCCTCATTGAGCAGGAAGGCAGCTGAGTAGGGGGTGAAGACAGCTGTGTAGATGACCAGCAGAAGGATGAGCCAGTCCCACACTGCCTTGAAGGGACTGTAGTGCAGGATGGTCCATCTGTGGATGCGCGGGGCCTGCAGCTTGTACTCAGGAAGTACGTCAGCACCCAGGGACAGCACCTGCCAGGAGATGGGTGTGAGAAGGATGGGAGACCAGGAGTGAGATTGGCTACCGCAGTGAGGAGCACACAGTGGGTTTCCTACACCCTTTGTCTCCTTCATGTGTGTTTTTCCAGGACACCACAAGGTGAGTTACCCACCACCACCACGGTCTGCCCAGCTCCTCATCCATCTCTAATGGCCAGAGCACCCTTGGAGCAAGTGTTCACCCACTTTATGCCTTTCAGACTCTACCACACTGGCAAGGAGGAAAGTGCCCCCTGCTATGCCTCCTTGTGCCCTCAACTCTGTGCCACCAGCACAGGAGCTGCTGGGTGACCCTGGCAAAAGGCTCTGGGGACAGGAAGCCTGGAGATGCAGTCCCATGGCTGTGGTACAGCCTGGCCCTGAAGGTGATGGCACATAAGGCATCCTGGAAGCCTTCCACACTGTCTTTCTTGGCCCCAGGAGGGACCTTTCCCTTGATGTTCTTCTGGCACAGCTGTCCTCCAAGCAGATGGGACACCTTGGGCTACCAACAACAAAGCCTGGCCTTGGGCAATGCCCATTTCCCATCTGAGCATCCCCAGGGAGGGGGGGACCTGTGGCAACCAACGTGCCAACACCACCTCATGCGTGCAGGCACTCTCCTGTGTTGTCATGTGTCCCAGGGTCTGTCTGGCCTCATGAGGACACACTCTCACAACACCAGTGAGCGTCCACACGTCCCAGCTCCCCCCTTCCAGGACCAACACCAGCTGCTGGCAGGCTCTGAAGCCACCCTGGGGACACAGTGCAAGGTGCTGGGGACTGGGAGGGCTGGGGCTGTCCTGCTTTGGGTGCTGAGAGGTGGTGGCACGATTGGCTTATTTGGAGCTGGGGGCAGCCAGAGCTTCCTTGTTGTCCCCTGGGTGTCCCCATGGTGCTGGCCACCAGTGCCACCTGCAGAGGAGGGTGAGTGCCCTCTCCCCACACCAAGCCCCAGCTAAAAGGGTGCTTTTTGCCAGTCTGTGAAGGACAGAAAGAGGAAGCTCCGCATGTCCTAAGGCCACGGTGATGGGCACCACCCCAACAGATTTGTAAGAAGGACCTGATCCTTCCTGCACTGACCCCCATCTTGTTCAAGGGTTCAAGGGCTTCCCAAAGGCTCCTGGTGCTGCAGCCCGGAGCGGATCCAACCCCAAAACCCCATCCCACAACGAGCAGCGGCTCCCACGTCCCGCAGCCCTCGGGACTCCACACCTTGGAGGTGCCCCCAGCTCCTACCTGCCTGCAGCTTGCCCGGCGCCCCAGGCGGAGGCTGCCCCTCGAAGCCTGGGTGTCCACCATGGAGGCTGCCAAGCCCGCACGCCCGGGCAGCGAGCGGCCCAGCGGCTGCAGCAGCGGGGCCGTGGCATCGCCCACGCAGGCACGCAGGCACTCGCCCAGGCGGGTGGGAGCCATGAGGCTGCAAAGGGCATTTGGGAGCCCGGATTAATCAAACCCAATCGATGCTGGGGCCCCCGTGGGGACGAGAGCACCAATGGGGCAGCGGGAGCCGCCGACGGCTCTGGTGGACGGAGAGGGGAGGGACTGGAAAAAGTGACCCAAACGCAATCGTTGCGGAGGGGAATGAGGCACTGGCTGGGCTTGGGGACTGGATCCCGTGGGGACGGCGGGGAAGGGGACAAGGTGATGCTGGTAAAACACTTGGTCCCAGAGCTCAGCCATGTCCAACAGACCCGAGATGGGCTCCTACACCTTATGTTGGAGAAAAACATCAATGCTCCCACCTTCAGCATCTGACTCCCCCTGTCCTGCCCAGCTGGAGGCAGCTGTGTGGGGCCAGTCCTGAATTCGGGTCCCCAAATGCTGCTCCCCATGCTGGGTCGCCTGCCTTGCCCCTTGCCCTTGCTCCTGGCACCCAGCTCTTGCTGCAGAAGCAAGGGCAGGTCATTTTCCAGGTAGGAATTAATAAAACCCCCATAATCTCAAAGATCTGAGGCAGAAAAGGGCAAAGAAACAACCCCTGAAAAGAGCATCCAAAGCAACGCAGAGCCAGGGAGCAGCTGCAGCATGTGCCACTCTGCTCCTTGGGGATGGGGAAGGCTCAGGTGGCACCCTTGGGTGGCCTTGGGAGTGTCTGTGGGTGGCAGTGGTGGATGGCAGTGGTGGATGCCCCCCGTAGTGATCCTACTGGGTGCCCCATCCCCCTGAACTTACCGGCTTCAGCTGCAGCCGCAGGCTCATGATTCTGGGTGCTGGGGGCAGGGTGCTGGGGGAAGGGTGTGGGGTGTGGGGTGCTGGATGCAAGGTGCAGGGTGTTGGGAGCAGGGTGCTGGGCAGTGAGTGAGGGAGCGAGGCAGCCACAGGAGGGAGGAGGAGGAGGAGGAGAGGGAGGAGGGAGCAGGGTGCGTGCAGGCTGTGGGTGACGCGGGGGGAGGCTCCCACGGCCCTGGCTGACCCAGGCTCTTGCTCCTGCCCTGCAGGACCCACACATCTTCCTCCTTCCTTACCTTGTGCTGGAGATGGGGGTTTCTGGGGGGACACCGAGCTAGGGAGGGGGGACAATGAGCGAGGGAGGGAGGACCACACCACAGTCACCAGAAGTAGAAGAAGCTGGACAGGATGAGGCCCACGGTGCTGGCTGCAGGCAAGCACTGACCCAGAGTCCCTCCCAGCATGTATCCTGCTACACCTCAGCCCTTTCATCCCTGTCCCCAGCACCCTCCTCCGCAGCTCCACCACCACTCACTGCCACTGGGGCAGCTTGGGGGACTGGAAGAGGTGCCACCAGCAACGCAGGACCCCAGCCTGGTGGCATCAACCCTACCTCTGTGTTCCTCCACCCTTGCCCTGGGGCTGCAGGCTGAGCCTGGCACTTGGGACCTGCCCTCCCTGCCTGCTCATTGTGGGGCCAGACCCAAAATCCTGCAGAGCACTACCCTCCGATGGAGCAAACTCTCAAGTCCAGAGGTTTTCTGGGCTCAGCTGGCTGCATTTTCTAGTGGGAGGGGTCCCTGCCCATGGCAGGGGGGTTGGAACTGGATGATTTTTAAGGTCCTTTCCAACCCAAACCATTCTATGGTTCTATGATTCATTAAATTGGCCCTTGACTGCTGGTGGCAATGGTGTCCTTAGATGTATTTTATATGTCATGGCTCTCCTGTGCCTCAGTTTCCCCCTGATAAGAGCTCCAGACTCAGGGCTGTGGGATACAGCAGCACCTTTCACTGATGACCGTGTGTCCTTTATGGTGATGGTCCAGTGCCACGTGCAGCCCTCAGGGTGACAGCACCCTGCACGAGTGTCCCCTGCAGTGACAGTGCAGTGCCACGCGTGTTGGTGACAGTGCAGTGCCACCTGCTGCCTCCCAGGGGATCTTGTGGCCCTCGGCACGGCCACTCATCCTCCTGGTGTGAGGTGCCCGGCCAAGCACCTCGGGGTGCCCTGGGGGCTCCATCCCTGGCATTGGGGGCAGGAATCGGTGACCAGAGCCTCCTCCCCAAATAAAGCCACTTGCACACAGCCATGCACATGACTGTGTCCCCTTCAAGGCCACCATCACACCACGAGCAGTTCATGCCTATGTTCCCCTGGCCACAAATTACCAGAAATGCTGATTTAAGGGGGAAAACAGCATTGCAATTGTTCAGAGGGAGAGATAAAAATCAAACACAAGGATATTGGTGTTTTCTGGGGTGGAAACTCCAGGTATTGCTGTTCTCTCTGCTCCTCTCCTTCAAAACCACCAGGAATGGCTGTGACTGTGCCCCAGAAGCTGCACCATCACCCCACCACTGCCTTGGTGGCATCTGACTGCCCACGTACCTGTGTGACCTTCTCGGTGACGTTCTGGGTGCGCTCCATGACCTTGTGGGGAGCGATTATCTCAATCTCCGTGGTCGAGCCAGATCGGTGCTTCTCCAGGTTGAACTCCACAAAGTTGAGCGTGAACTGGGGGATCTGGCTGATGGTCCGGTACTTCATGAGGTCCGAGTCTGAGGTGGAGTTCGGAGGGTTGGGTTTGACATGGGAAGCCTCTGAAAGAGGATGGAGAGGAGCGTTGAGAAGGGCAGTGTGAGCAAGACCCAATCTGCAAAGCCCTGACCTCCGTGTAGGACATCCAGGAGCTAAGGACCACAACAAGGTGCCACCAGAAGGTACCAATGTCTGCTTGGCCATAAAGACTTGGCTTCTCTAAGGGTGGTTCAGATAAGGGTCACCCAACCCAAGATGCCCAAGAGGAGGGCTGCTTTTCAGACATGTCATCCATCTTTCCACCACTAAACCTCCTTCAGGGGGCTAAAACCAGCTGCCAAAACACAGAGGTACCCAATATCCTTTGCTACCCCTGAAGACTGTGGTGGGTTGGGGACCAGCCCCAAGGAGACCCATCAGGAGAAATACTAAAAGTGGCACAGAAACAGATGAAGGAGGAGGTGGGTCTCCTCCACCCTTGCAGGCTTCAGACTGACCAGCATAGGTCCTGAGCTGCTGCCCTGGTTTGTGGCCACCAAAATGAGACATGAGCTGGATGATGTCCCTGGTCAGAAATATCCTCCACCCCCAAGCTCCTGATAGGGAGGTCAGAGCTCTCCCTTGAAGAAGAGCTGTAGTGGGGCTGGATCCCAGCAGTTTTCCCTTGGGACCTGAGGACCTGCCTCTCTGAATCACCCCAATATAGGACCAGGAAGGAAGCCTCAGGTGGTCAGCTCATGTTCAAGCTTGTGGCAACGTGTAGTCATGGAAGGGAGCATTTACCCACACCTAGGGCTTCAAGCACCATAACCAGTGTGTCCCAACCTCTCTATCTCCTACAGGCAGGGCAGGGTTATATTTTCATTTTTCTACCCCTTCTGTCCCTTGTAGTCTGACATTGACTCAAGAGGTGTCACGGGCAGAATATGTCTGAAGACATTGTGAAGGTGGCCAGTTAGTACCCTTCTCCTTCCTGCTCATACCCCTTCCCTCCCTCTACGTTGAGTCCCCTTCCTGAGGGTCCATAACCTGTGACTATTTGAGGATCATGACCTATTTGACTTTTTGACCCCCACCCATCTTCTCAAGCCAGACACCACAACCTGATTTCTCTCCATCCCACTACTGAGGCTTCTCTTGACCTCTGTCTTATTTGTCATCATCTCTCACACAAGAACAAGAGGTTTGGACGTGAACACCATGGTCGAGGTGTTTCCTCTAGCCCTACAGAGTGGCCTGGTTGGTGTCTCATCCACCTCCAATGCATGGACACAGCTCACTTTGCACATGCCTGCAGACCCCTTCCCTCCCTCCCAGGGAGGTGGGATGGTATTGGGATGCCCCTCGTGTGGGGCAGCCAAACATCACACAGTCTCACATTTCACACACAACACTATGGATGGCTTTACCCAAAGAGCAGGATCTGCCAACACAGGGAACCACATGGAGACCAGCGAGTTTTGGGGAGAAGATCCCAGCTTATCTCCACTTCACAGAGGGAAAAGCAATGCAGGGTAAGAGACCTCCCCCCCCGAGATGTGCCGGGACTATCGCCCGGGGACCGTGGCTCCCGCAGTAGGACCGACAGCTCCGGGGTTTTTCCCCTACCTGAGTTTGCCCTCCTTTCCCTGAATTTTCTCTGGAACTCAGACCTCGCAGCCTCAAAGTTGTCCAAGGAGGAGACCCTGCGGAGGCTGTGGAAGCTGCCCCCAGGGCGAGACCGAAAGAAACCCCACGCAGAGTACGACCCTCGTGGGCCCAGCAAGGGAGGCTCTTGTTTCGGGGACGAGTGTTGTAGGGTGGGGTCGGCCTCCAGGCTTGGCCTCCGCTCCTTTTCCAGGAGGGATTCGGTCTCTGACTGCACACAGTTCTCCTTGGGCGATGTCTTCAAGTCCCTCAAAATCAGGGAGTCACCACCAGGCTTTAAGACAGCCGGGAGAAAGCGTTTTATTAGAAGGAGTCCTCGAGTGCTGGGGGGGGAAGAAGGGGGAGCCGGGGGAGGTAAGAGGAGGGGCAGAGGGCTGGGAAGCGCTGCGGTTCCTGAGGTCACCTCCGGTGGGGCAACCAAGTCCTCGGGGTCTTGGCAGCTCCTACCTCCTACCAGCTCCTACGGGTGGCTGGGTGGCCATGGGGCGGTTTGCAAGGTGATGCTGCACAGCTGGGAAACAGGCCAGAGCAAGAAGAGAAGAGGAATCCCTAGGGATTGGCTTGCCTGGAGCATACCTGCCTTGCTGTGTGCTGTTCCAAGGTGTCCCCACATCCCACTGCTGGACCTGCTCTTCCTTCCTTCCCTCAACAGCTGCAAGAGCTCAGGACACCACCAAGGGCTGGTTCCCAGGGTCCTGTGCTGGTGTCTATGGGAGAGGAAGTGCTAAACCCTTTTCCCTGGAGTTCTAAAGGGTTTCCAGCACAAAGCAACCACCTTCTGGGGTCCATGCCCATACCAGTCATACCTATGGGAGGGGCTGGGATTTTGCCCAAGGCACACCGTGGAACTTCTCACCACCCTGAGGACCTCGTTGCAGGTTTTAGGATTGGGTGCCGGGAGGGGCTGGCTGTCGGCTGCCCCTGCATCTGCTGGGCTGCCCGGACTTGGACCAGACTCCACCAAAGTGGTGGGTCATCAGGTTGTCCTCACAATGCACATCTTCCACATGTGGACACCTGAAACATTGCAGTGCACCATGCAGCTTCAACCTGGGGGCACCCAGAGCCTTTAGCAGCGCTGGTGTCTGTAGGAGCAACATACCCAGAGCATCTGATAACGTTACAGATGTCTTCAACTTGCTACAAGCACAACCTCTGAGAAGACAAGCACCTTTCACCTCATCATATCTGTAATACTGGGAAGCAGCTTTATCCAGGCTGTCTGGATACACCCAGCACAGCAAGGATCCGGTGCCTGGAGATGCGATAGCAGAGCAAAGCCCTCCTGCAGACAGCCCTGTGCCTCAAGCTGCAGCATTTCAGAAGACAACACATCTTTGCCCAGAGGTAGCTTGAGCACTTTTGAGAGTCAAGAAACCGCCAAGAACACCAGTCTCTAAAAAGGTCCCACCAATATTTTTCCAATCTCATGATGTTCCACCATGGAAAGCACAGTCTTTGCTGAAGGACTAAGCCAGAGCTGCCTTGTGCTGCCTGCTCCCTGCCAGGATAACGTGGGGAAATGTGCCCTTTTGAGGCTTGCCTGCAAGTCCCTACCTGCTCCTCCTCGGAGCAGACTTGCAATCACCAGCACATCCCCTCACTGAGGTGGGGACAACTCCCTAGAGCTCCACCGTCCCAGACAACTCGCTCTATGGAGCCAGACCTTCCTCACAGCTTGGGTAGCAACACCTGCTGGCTCCATACATCTCCCACTCCCCCAGTGAGCCATGGCACGTGCCGGGCTGGCTCCACAGAGCAGCATCATCTGGCTCTGCCCCCTGCCACCAAAGCACTGCTGCCCTTGCCGGGGCCAGTGCTCAGCGCTGACCCAGCGCCGGAGCCCCTACCCCTGGATACGGCCCGAGCCACAGCAGCCAAGGGAGAGCAGGATGGGGAGAGCAGAGGAAGAGCGCTGGGTCCTGGCCTGAGGCATGGGCTTATATCAGACAAAGGCTACGGTTACCTTTCCATAGTCAATGGCTACTCCATCAAACTCACTGGTGGGCAGAGATTTCCGCTGGATTTTGAGTCGCCGCAGGGACGGGAGACTAAACTTCAACCTCCTACCTTGACCTTGTTAAAAAGAAAAACAAAACACAAGAGAGACAGATGTAACCTAGCTGCACGTGACGGCTGGAGCGAGACAGGGTGGTGGCAGGAGAAGAGGCTACAGAGAATTTTAGGTGGCTTTGGGGGACGTACATGCCCTGTGGCCCTTGCTATTCCCATGCCATCGCATCGCCGTGTGCTCAAGGCAAATCCTGGCCTGGCAGAAAGCTGGGCTGGAGGAGATTCAGGGCCCTACAGCCACGGATGTAAGATGGGAAAGGTGCAGAGCATCCCTAAGCCAATTAAAGAGGTTAAAGCCACTTAAGGGATTTGGACCTGGAGGAAACTGAGCCTCTAAATCTCTTTGGTGGGACTTGGGGGAAAAAAAAACACACAGAAAAGAGAATGTAAGTTAGCAAGGCATTAAAAAAAGTAGTTCTAGCAATTTTGGTCCTGGAGCTGTTCTGGATTTTAGGTGAGGGATGCTGGACCAAAGAGGGTGGGGGTCCCTTGCTGCCATCACAGGGGACAAGGAGACCACCTCACCAGAGACTGAGGAAATGACAGCCAGAGCTGCAAGGAGCTGTGAAAGAGGTTCAGGAGGAGAAGGGGCCAGACTTGGAGAGGAACCGGCAGTGCCCGCAGCGGGACCCCCTGCCCTTTGGTTGTGACACCCAGTACAAAGTCACTCATGCTCTAGTGCTGGTCCACAGAGGAGCCCAGGGCCGCCTGCTACCACAGGGTTGGTGAGCAGCCAGGCTCACACCCTGCTACCTCAGGACCCGGGTCAGCCCTGGGATTCATCCAGCCCCCAGCAGCACCAGTAGTACTGGACCAAAAGCAGCCTAAATCCCAGGGTATGTGGGATGCGACATGAGATCTGCAAAGGCATTGTTCTTTGGAAAAAAACCAGCACGTCGAGGAGCTGTTTGGTTGTGGCAGGATTTGCTTTTCTCACCGAATCCTGAAAACACCAGCGAGCTGCTCCTGAGCTGCCCACCTCCCCAGCTCCTGCTGATGGAGGGGATCCACGCGCCTTCCCTCTGTCCACCCCATCCCCACTGGCCGGAGCAGCTTTTCAGCTGGATAAAACAAAACAGCTGACTTTCCCTGCACACCAGTGAGCCAAGGACCAGCAATGCAGCCGCCTGTGGCCGTGTAATTAAAGACTGAGTCAGAAAACCCGTGCACGAGAGACTGATCTGGGCTGGCGCCAGCAGCTCAGGCCTTTCCGCACTCCCTGGCGCAGAAGCAGGAAACCTGAGCAACACTCCTTGGAATGTGCAGCACAACCTCCAATGTGCAGGAAAGCAATAGGTACCCCTTTTATTTGGCTTCCTTTTACAACACGAGGTGGGATAAGGTAGGGATACATCATGTGTCAAGACCTGCTGAGAGCTGAGGGTGCTGCAAAGCAATGCCAGTGCTGGAATTTAGGCTTTCCTCAGCTGTCTGTGCACAGAGGTTCAGTAGTTCTAAAGGAATAATATAAAAATATAAATCTCATCTCTTCACAGATATAGGAACACATGCACAGGTTGTATTAGATATACATTCACACGCATATGTCCGTAAGTCCTGCATGCATATAGAATCATGGAATGGTTTGGGTTGGAAGGGACTTTAAATCCCATCCAGTTCCAACCCCTCCCACTGGATCAGGGGGCTCCAAGCCCCATCCAACCTGGCCTTGAACACCTCCAGGGATGGGGCAGCCACCACTTCTCTGGGCAACCTGGGCCAGGGCCTCCCCACACTCACTGTAAAGAATTTCTTCCTAATGTCCAATCTATATCTTACCCCTTCCAATTTAAAGTCGTTCCCCCTCATCCTATCACTACATGTCCATGTAAAGAGCCCCTCCCCAGCTTTCCTGGAGCCCCTTTCAGTATTGGGACGCTGCTCTAAATTCTCCTCGGAGCTTTCTCTTTCCCAGGCTGAACAACCTCAACTCTCTCAGCCTGTCCTCACAGCAGAGGTGCTCCAGCACATCTTCACAGCCCTCCTCTGGACCCTCTCCAACAGTTCCATATCCTTCTTATGTTGGGGATTCCAGAACTGGACACAGTACTGCAGGTGAGGTCTCACACGAGCGGATCAGAGGGGGAGAATATATCTAGGCTGAGGATATATAAAACCCATCACCACAGAGAGCTCCTCCGCTGGTACCTGCTGCCACACACACAAACACCTTAACGACTCCAGGACACATTTGTGCACCCAGTGTGAATATGTTGAACTCAGTTACTGCACCAGTACAATGGGCAGCGTGAAGGGTCCCCGTTGGTCCCCGATGCAGCCCTGGCTCCAATCCCAGTCCCACTATGCCACCCCACATGCCATGAGTGACAGACCTGGGCTGCTCCCACAGTGCAGCCTTCCCACAGAGACCCCCATCCCCAGGGAGTGTTTGCATGAAGACAGATGTAGGATTACTTCCCTGACTAAAACACAGGTGGCTGGCACGGAGGGCTGTAGAGCAGGAGGATATTTAGAAGCTACAGCAATCCTTCCCGTGCTCGGGTCTAACACCTGCATCCCTGGGTAGCCACATCCCTTGAGAGTCTCACCACAGCTTGCCTTTGATCCAGCCTTCCCCCAAAAAAGGGGAATCTGAATTTTCCACTGCCCCACAAAACTCTGGATGAGCCTAGGACAGCATGGAACAGCCCAAAGCCAGTGCAGGCTCAGAGCCATCCAGTCCTTGTGCCGTTCTCCTGCAGTGAAGTCCCCATAGCACAGCCCTGCCATCAGTGACACCAAACATCCCCTGGCCCTCCCAGTGAGCCCGCAGGCAGGTCCTGTCCCATACCAGCACCTCTTACCCCAGCCAACACGGTGCTGCAGGCACCCAGGAAGGACCTGAGGTACCACCAGAAAAAACCTCCCAGCATTAAATATGGAAAGGCTGCAGCAAGACAGAGTTGTCTGGAGGGGATTGATGGCTCAACTTGGAGCAAGATGCCCTCACCTTGAAATTGTACCATCCCGTGCTGGGGTCACCCCTGTTCCCAGGTCCTTGGGGGTTCAGGAGGGGTGTGCAGGCAGGTCTGCATTTGAGGGGCTGTGCAGCCACCTCAAAAGGTCTTTTTTTCACCCAGTTAGTGTCTGGCTAGATCAGTTCCCGAGCCAGCAGAGCTGTGGCTGTGCAGAACAACAAACACCTTCTCCTGAGCACTCTGTGGGGCTCAGCCCCACGGTACAGGATCCTACCCTGCTGTGGGTGCATCATCCAACCCCCACAAGCTCCGGATAAAACCTCGGGATGGGGATAGCCCTGAGGATGCTGCGCTGCCCTCCCGCCATCCCCACCGTCCCCAGGGACACCCACCGTTGCGCCACCTGTGCGATAGGTGCTGGTGCAGGCTCCGGCTGGCGCTCTTGGTGATGAGCTGGGCCAGGTCCTCAAAGTTGAGGATGAACATGATGACGGCACCTTCCTCGTTCTTCACCGGCACCACGTCCACCAGGCAGTGGATACAGGAGGCTGCCAAGGAGAGACAGGCTCAGAATCACAGAATCAGAGTACGACCCGAGTTGGAAGGGACCTACAAGGATCATCGACTCCAACTCCTGCCCCTGCACAGGACAACCCCAACATTCACACCGTGTGGCTGAGGGTATTTTCCAAATGCTTCTGGAATATTGTCAGGTTTGCCACCGTGACTGCTTCCCTGGGGAGCTGTTCCAGTGCTCCACCACCCTCTGGGTGAAGAACCTCTTCCTAATGTCCATCCTAACCCTCCCCTCGCACATCTTCCTGCCATTCCCAGGAATAGCTCAGGGCAGGCTGCACAGGGGTCTTTGCCCAACCCACCCCCCCAGCACAAAACACTTTTGGTAGAAAAGTGGTTTTTAAGCACTTCTTTGATGGGTGTAGTCCCTGCTGATGGGGAGTGAAGGATTTGGAAGGCATCTGAGCCCTGGGAAAAGGCCATATTTTTGCAGCATCCCAGCTCACACAGATCACATCCTCCTTTTATTTTTTTTTTTTCTCCCAGACAGTCATTTATATTAATGTAATTGAGAGCAGCAATTAAAGAGTAGGTAATTAAGAACTCATAAAGTCCCAGGTAGTGGTTTAACCTCATTAAGCATGCTGCTTGTAATCACACTGTAGCTAATTGTCTTGCAATCACCATGCAGTTTTTGGGAACTGACTTCTGCTGTCCTGGATGTGGGAAATGGGAGCGAGCCCAAAAATGTGCCCTGTCTCAACCCCAGGATGTGGTGGGATCATCTGGATGATCCCCAAGAATCATCCCTAGAACATCCCCTAAAGGCACTGGCATGGAGTGGCCACGCACAGCCTCATTCCTGCCATGGGGAAACTGAGGCACAAGCTGGGGCATAAGAACTGGCTCAGTGTATTGAGAGTGAAGTGGGCTGTGGGAAGGACCCCAAATATGACCACAGGGTACAAGGCTGAGTGGATTTGGCCATTGGATGCCAGCTCAACCGCACAAATCTGCTTGTGCTGGCAGACAGGTGCCAGTTTGCAATTAGAAGCACCCAAAAATACCCGCAGGCCTTTCTCAAAGAAACAAGTGGAGTGTACAGGGGAAATCCCACTTCCTTTGTCAGCTTTATTTCCCCCAGATCCTACCTAAAAGTATAATCACTGTGGGTCACTTCCTTGAACTTTGCTGCTTTGGCACCAATGGGAGCAGAAGCCGCTGCTGCGGTCCCTCCGGCAAAACCCCCTGAACCCCAAACCTCCTGGAAACCATGGAGCAACCAGGTACCAGTGCCCAGCTGGTACAGAGCAAAGCGACCACCTTCCACGGCAGAGTTTGCCAGGTATGGATCCCTGATGTTGCCTCTCCCCTGTGCTCATGACCAGGGATTAGCGGATGCAGCAGGGATGCGCTGCCCTCCCGATCCAGTGCCCTCCCGCTCTCGCCGCGGCCAAGCTCTGGCCAGGAGGGGGATGTCAGCCTTTGTGCGTATAATTTTAAGGAGCTCAGGGCCTCCTGTAATCAAGAGCAGATGGCCGGCATCGGGCAACTTCAAAATCTGCCGTGACGTCAGGGATGTGCACATACAGAGACACACACACACAAGAACGGGAAAGAAATGGATACGGTGAAATCCATTTAAAGGGCCCAGCAGCTGAGATTATTTCTTTCTTTCTTTATTTCATCGTTGTTCACCACAGGGAGAGGAAATCCACTTAAATGCATGAGCTGGGGAGGAGACTGGGGAGGGGTGTGTATGGGATTTTCAGCAGATAAAGCTGTTGTGAAGGGATGCACTGGCACGCTGAGGGCTACCCGCGCGTGGAACCATTGGGGATGGAAAGAAACGAGCCCTCCTCCCTCCCTTTGCCACGATTTTTAGGGATCTAAATGGCAACTGGTGTCCTTTAAATGAGAGAAGTGTCCTGCGTAGTGCTAAGGTGGCACACGCCTGGTGGGACGATCTGGGGCCATCCCTGGGATGCTGTGGCTCTTCCTGTGCTGATGTTGGTGTGTGCAGGGATTGTGCATGTGTGTGCCCACTTCCCTGTGACGCTCGGTGGCATTGGATGCTTTCTCCTTTGCTGTGTTATAAAATGAGGAGATTTTTTTTTCCCCAACGGGTGATTTTGGATCATCACCAACTTCCCTGGGATCTGCAGCACAGTGGAGTTCACTGGCATGGGCAACTCTCAGCTCCATGCTTCCCCTCAGATGGGGAATCCTCATCCAGATGGCCTGATCCTGGCTCACATACTCTGCCCTGCTGCATCCCTTTCACTGCTTCACTCTTCCTTCCTAAGCTCCTCCACAGTGGTGGAAGGGGATGTCCTATGAGCTGTTCTCATGGGGGCTGGATCTTGGCAGGCCCTATGTGGTATGGAAAGGGTTACTGCAAGCTGATGCTGAACAGCTGAAAACTGTCCCCAGTTACATCCAGTTGGAGGGATGTAAAGAGCAGCTGGGAGGAGGCTGGGGTGGGTTTGGGAGGCAGCTGCTGCCTGATTTGATCCTGCAAATCTGGGAGGTGCCGAACCTGAGCAGCCCTCGCTGGGGCTGCTGTGAGACCCTACGCTGATTCCAGGGGAATCACCCCAAAAATGGCCCAACCAGGCACAGCCCAAAGTGCCAGAAGCTCAGTGCCCCGCTCGGACCTCTTCCCCACAGCATGGGTGGCATCAAGGGGATGATGTAGCATCAAGAACGGAGAGCATGGAGCTGGGGTGGGAGCAGTGGGTTCCCTGAAGCCTGGCCCAAAGGCAGAGCAACCCCCAGGATCTGGGGTCTTTGAGCAGCTCTGATTTGGGGTACCCCAAGCTCTGTGGAGATGCCACCATAGGGAGACCTCTGATGCCCTGCGCCAACTTGGTTTCCTTGCAGCGAGCCAGCCTGGGCTCTGCAAACACTGAAACACTCCATTCTTCCCCCAAAAAATGGGCACCCCAGCCCTGCGCTCCCATCCTCGTTCCTCGATTGACTGTGCCCATCCATCTGCCTGTCCCTTCCCTTCAGCTGTTCAGCTAATCTGTCTCCATCCATCTAATTTTATCCACCCGCCAAATGATCTCTTGGAGGAGCCCTGGGGGCATTCACAACCTGCCTGTGCTCCGTGGGGCTGCCTGCAAGCCTGGCCGGGGTGAAACCCAGCCCAGGGGCTGCAGAAAGGGCTTGGCAGGAGGGATGTGACATGGATCCTGGTTTGGAGGGTCCCACATTCATGGGCTGGGAAAACCAGCTCATTCCCTACAGCCCTGTGCTGGGTTTGATCTTCCCAGCACCCAATCCACCTCCCCCAAGCCGAGTGCTTGCAGGTTTGTGCTTTCTGACCCCTCTTTTCTTCTGACCTTGATAAAAGCAAGCACTTAATAACATTAAAAATGTCATTGTTGGGAGCCCTCCCTCCCCAGCTCTCTTATCCTCCGCGACCGCCACTGGTTAATGCATTTGTTGGTATCATCAGTATTAAACTAATCAACAGGACATGGGGGTTTCCGAGAGCCGGACACAAACCAGTATTGTTATGAATATTAAAAAAGCAAGCTATTAATCTGCCCTCGAAGCTCTTACTGAGTCCTTCCCTCCCCCCCTCCCCGGCCGGGAGATTTAATCTGCAGGGTCTCATGGCAGAGTGGCTAAATCTATAGTGGTATTATATAACGGAGAGGAGGAGAGGGGCTGGGAAGGGCATGGAGGGGACAGGGATGGGGATGGGGATGCAGAGAAAGGATGGGGATGGAGACAAGGGATGAGGATGGGGAAAAGGGATGGGGATGCAGAGAAGGGATGGGGATGGGGACAAGGGATGGGGATGGAGACAAGGGATGGGGATGGGGACAAGGGATGGGGACAAGGGATGGGCATAGGGATGCAGAGAAAGGATGGGGATGGAGACAAGGGATGGGGATGAGGGATGGGTATGGAGAGAAGGGATGGAGATTGGACAAGGGATGGGTATGGAGAGAAGGGATAGGGATGCAGAGAAAGGATGGGGATGGGGACAAGGGATGGGGATGGAGACAAGGGATGCGGATGGGGAAAAGGGATGGGGATAGGGATGCAGAGAAAGGATGGGGATGGAGACAAGGGATGGGGATGAGGGATGGAGATAAGGGATGGAGATTGGACAAGGGATGGGCATGGAAAGAAGGGATGGGGATGCAGAGAAAGGATGGGGATGGGGACAAGGGATGGGGATGGAGACAAGGGATGCGGATGGGGAAAAGGGATGGGGATAGGGATGCAGAGAAAGGATGGGGATGGAGACAAGGGATGGGGATGAGGGATGGGGATGGAGAGAAGGGATGGAGATTGGACAAGGGATGGGCATGGAGAGAAGGGATGGGGATGCAGAGAAAGGATGGGGATGGGGACAAGGTATGGGGATGGGGAAAAGGGATGCGGATGGAGACAAGGGATGGGGATGGAGACAAGGGATGGGGATGGGGAAAAGGGATGGGGACAAGGGATGGGGATGGGGAGAAGGGATGGGAATGGAGAGAAGGGATGGAGATGGGGACAAGGGATGGGCATGGAGAGAAGGGATGGGGATGCAGAGAAGTGATTGGGATGTAGAGAAAGGGATAAAGCTGTGCTCCAGGGTGAGCTGGCACGCCCAGGGAGATGCTTGGAAGGGTCAAGCCTGCTTCCCATCTTGGGATAAATCAGTCTCGGGGCGTGGTAGAAACTTCAAAGGAAGCGCAGATTGCTGGGAAGCCCTAAAGCAAATCCTTGGGTGGGGTGGAAAACGATGGAGGTTGGGGATGAGACTGCAGGAGACAGGTTGCCTTTGGGGTCTGGGGTGAGTAATGGGTGCCTGGGAGCCCTCACACCTGGGTCTACATCCCCTCCTGCAGCAGGAGGGGATGCTGCTGGTGGGGTCTGCACCATCCCCTCTCCCCCCACCCAAACGGGGCATCAGGAGCCTGAAACCCACTGTGATCTCAGCCTGGCAAAACCACTCCTAGCAGCAACACCCCCCCCCCCCCAGCCACTAAAATGACCTTATTAAGTAATGGCAAAGGGATGGGGGTTACCCGGTGTGCGGTGATGAACAGCAGGGATTTCTGTGCTTAGCAGAGAGCTCTCCGGTCAGAAGCACCAGCAGAGGAGGAGACCCAGGAGCACCGGGAGGCTTAGGGTACCCACCAGCAACACAGCTGCAAGAAGGATGCCTTCAAAGGGTTTAAGCCAAGCTGAGTGGGATGTTTTGGGGTGCAGGTGGAAGGATACTCCCATCGCCATGAGCCAAAAGTGGTCCTCGTTCAATACAAGGGGTTGTCCAAATGCAACTTAGCCTCCACTGTAAGTGATGCAAGTGGCCAGATCCAGGCCCATGGTCCTTCCTTTCTAAATTCCTGCTGGCCACAGGAATTAGTCCAGCTTAGAGCAGGGCTGTGCAGCCAAAGCTATAGTGCTGGCAACATTTCCCAGGGCGCTCTGGCCATCTGGAGGGCCCTGTCCCCATGGCACATGGGGCCACCCCCCACTGGGGATGCAGCATCCTGTGAGGATGGGGATGGAGGGTCTGGAGTGGGAATTGGGGGCTCTGCCAGGGCAGGGATTGCATGAAAAATCCTGAATCCCTGCAGGTGCTGGTGGCAGTTCTGGACCTGTCCCTCCATTCATGGAACGTCTTGTCCAAGCACAAAGAATTTGAGGAGCAGCAGAGGATGGAAGATGTGTCTATTTCAGCTTTGTGCCCTGATTGTGCCATCCCCAGGGTTTGGGGGCAGCTGGAGCTGCGGTACAGCATGCCAAGGATGGCAGAATCACACTGCAGCATGGGATCTCCAGGACCAGAGCATTTATCATTGTGAGATGGGATGTTTATAAGTTTATAGGTCCCTGTCTGGAGTTGGGCCATGGTGTCTGTTCCCTTCCCGAGGTCACAGCCCTGTTCTGCTGAGCCCAACCCTTAAAGGAACACGAAGCAAATGGCCTTGGCTTGGCTTAAACCCCACGTTTTTGTACAAGCAAAGAGCTCAAGTTGGGCTTGGGGCGTTGTCAGCTGCCTGTGCCTCCCTGCTCCTCTGCCACCTGGGAGGTCCCCTCCGTCCTGCCCTGTCCACCCCACAGGGCAGCAGCAGATGCTCCCTGGAGCCACTGGCACCAGCATCCAGCCTTGATGGCGCTGTGATCCAGCAGCTCCCTGTGGGATTTGCCCTCCTGCTTCCAGCGAGCCTGTTGGCACGTTGCATGTTGCTTGTTTATACAGCTCTACGGAGAAACCTTGGCTGGATCCATCCCTGGCTTCTTGGCAGCAGCTGTTGGAGAGGTGATTGCTGTGCCACGGATGTGCCCTGGGCTGGGGACAGAGGGGACATGGCACATGAGTCCCCCTGTCCCCCTCAGGTGCAGTGACAGCCCACAACCTGTGCCTGCCTGGCTACCAGAACTGCAGGCAGCTGCCTGACCTTGCACCCCATGGGGAGCTGCGAGGGGACACCCTGGGTGACACTGGGTGCCCCAATCCCTCTGTGACTTCCCCAACTCCTCCCCCAGCCCCCGGGGGAAATCCCAGCTTATGTCACCAGTGTAACAAGTTTGCTGGTCTGATCCTGATCCCAAATCCCTGGTCCCAGGGGACCGGCACAAACTGCTCCTGCTGGAGGGGACCAGCTGTGTGTGCTCTGCCCCGGGGAGGGGAGGGAACAGGGATGGAGGGGCTGGGGCTGCAGGCAGGGGCTGCCCCACCAGCTGCTCCGGCTGTCTCAGCCCTGCAGCTCCCCTTTCATATTCATAAGCATTGCATTCATGCAGATTAAGCGGGAGCAGGCGATGCCAGCTGCTGCCACTCGGGCCATGCCAGCACCGCGGCGCCCAGCACCTGTGGCCACCAGCCCCGCTCTGGGGACCTTGGGGGCTCTCGCTGGTGGCTTCGCTGCAAAGATATCACCCTCGGGGGAGGGGGGAAAAATAACCATGGATGCAGCTCAGCCCTGCCAACCATCCCCAAGGGATGGTGGAGATGGCTTGGCCAAGCCCTGGGACACTGCAGGGAGCGCATCCCAGGGCCTGGTGGCTGTGGCAGGAGCTGATCCCGTAAGGACCCCCCTGGCTGGGGCAGCCCCAGCTGTGCAGCATCTTGTAAGGAAATTAACTTTTCACTGATCTCCGGCTTTGAGCGAGGGATTAGAGCCCACACGCGCCGCAGCCGGGCTCTCCCCTCTTTCCAAGGCCTTTTCAGGGCTGTCATGGCAGGGAAAGACAACTGGGATGGTCCCATATTCCTGCACTGGGATGAGGTTCTTGGCTTCATTTTGGGTTCCTAGAGGTGAACTCAACGTCTAGCAGGAGATATCCCTGTCCATGACAGGGGGTGGAACTGGATGATCTTTAAGATCTCTTCCAACCCAAACCATTCTATGATTCTATGATTCCATGATTCCACGATCAGCACCCTATGACTCCTTTTAAAATTAGCTAACAACAGCTTGGGTGTCTGGGTGAGGACCGAGCAGAAAGGCTCATCCATCCACCCCACACAACATCCTGCCTGCACATGGGCAGAGCCACCCACCCGGGCACCCATGGGTGCCTCTCTCATCCACCTCATCCATCCATCCCACCTCAGCCCTACCGGGGCCGGGGCTCCAACAGGGAGATTTGGGGGATAATATTGTCTCTGACAACCAGAAAAGCAAGAAAACAACCCCGTGAGCTGCAGAGCCAGGAGTACCGCAGTAATAAACAGCAGGTTGAGGCTGGAGATTGGTGCTGCCGCTATGAAAAGGAGGACAGGCGGGTTCGGAGCCTCCGCCGGTTAATTAAGCAGCAGCTCCCTATAATGCAAAGGCCTTTTCTTCGCCGATAAGACCCATTTATAATGGGCTGAGCGGTCGCAGGCTGAGTGCTGGGGGGAAACAATTGGAAAGCATATTGCTGGGGGGGCTGGGTTTTAAAAATAGACATGAAGGGCTTGCTTCTGGGCTTTTCTTTTTTTTCCCCCCTCTCTTTTTTTTTCTTTTTGCTAAATAAAAAAAGAGAAGAAAGCAGCTCAGAGCTGCACTGAGAGTTTCCCGTGGCCTGAAGGAAGAGCAGGGCTCTGAGGAGAACACCGAGCAACCTGCAAGCCTGGTGGGAATGCTTCAAAGCAGGAAGGATGGTGTTGGGTCGGGCTCCCAGCTGAGAGGTCCCCAGGGATGGATGGGGAAAATAACCCAAAGGAGGGGAAAAGGGCTGCATGTGCTGTCCTTGCCATGGCCATGCGCTGCCGTTGGGATGGGAGCACGGGGACAGCATGTTCTTGCTTCTCCTCGTGCCTCCTGGGCTGCGCTGGGCTCCAGCCAGTCCCCTGTGAGCAGCAGCGGCCGAGGGAGCACTCAGAGCTCCCTGGTCCAGCACCAACCCCATAGGGAAGAGCCTCGACCAGGTCTGTCGGCAAGGACAGGAGGAAAATCATATGGGAGACGTCTCTGTTGAGCAGCCTCATTTCCAGAGGGTCCATCCCTGCTGGGTTAACCGTATGGGTTAACACACAGGGGTGCTGCCAGTGGATAATTCCGGGGCAGATACGCTGGCACCTGGATGCCAGCCCAAGAGATAGAGTCTGGGAGGGAGGCCAGGACACCCAGGTCCCAGCCCTGGAGATAGGGTGCCGGGCTGGGAGCCAGCACTCCTGCCTTCTCTCTTTCTTTGCTTCCAGTTGTTTCTCCTCCACCCTGCAGCTCCTTGCTCACACCAAGCCCCCATCAATACGACCTAAAGCCATGGGAAAGCCCCAAGAAATATCTATTTTTAACCTCTCCAAGCACCCGATCTGCATTCACCCCACCCCTGGGAGCCCTTGCTGCTGCCGGTTTGCAGCATCAAGCACTAAATATTTATTTAACTTCCTGCAGTATTAGAACTAATCACTTGTATTTTCCATCAAAGCTTCATTTTCATCTTAACGTAATTCCATCTGTGCACACACAGCCGCATCCTGCTGACTGGAAAGGCGGCTCCGAGGCCGTCGTGTGCACTCGCTTTCAGTGGAGATGAGGAGTCTGTCTCGTCTCATCTCAGAGCACAGACAGGGAGATCCCACGTCCCAGAACAACTCCCCCATGGGTTTCCTGCAGGATCATCATTCAGGACGCAGGGACTCCCCTGAGTGATGCCATCACTTGACCCCAGAGGTGTGAACCATCAGCAAGCACTTGCAAACAACCCAATTCCCAAATAATCTGGCAAGAATTTCCATCGCTGGAGGAGCCAGTGCCCCCAGTGCCCCATCATAGCAGAGACGGCTCCATCCCGCCAGGAGCCACCATGGACTTGCCCTCAACAAAGCCCCAAGTCTGAGCGCGATCCTCGGTAGCATCAGACCCCTTGCACCTCCCACCTGATAACCCAAATCCTGGCCAGGTGACACCTCCCACCACCAGATCACCCCCAAAAGCATCTCTTACTGTCTTTGCGGTAGTAGAGGATCTCGAGCTTGCACTCCTCGGAGCCGAGCAGGGCCTGGGTGAGTTGAGCGATGGAGCTCTTGCTGGTGTCGGGGCCGGTGAGGAAGTCGCAGGTGCAGGGTCGCTGCATCACCTCCACGCGGGAGTAGCCGAACATCTCGCAGAAGCCGTCGTTGCAGTAGATGATGGCACAGTTCTCCATCTGGGCGTTGGCAATGAGGAACTTGCGGTCTGCAGGGAGGCAGGAGAACAGGAGGTTTAGAGAGGTGAGGGGACTTGTGGGGACAGGGGTCAGCCTGGACAGATGGGGGGTGCTTGGGTTTTCTGTTGGCACCCGCCATGGGGCTTATGACAGGCCTGGAGGGAGGATGGCTGGCACCAGCTACACTGCCACAGGAGCTGCCCTGCTCTTCAGTGAGAGAAAATTCCCCCAACTTCACGTGAATTGGTGACTGTGGGGACAGGGGGACCCAAAGGGGGACCCCAGTAAAGGCAGCTTTTGCTTGGTTGGGCCAACCCGTGCAGCCCTGACCTCTCACCACTTGCATGTGGGGACTTGCTGCTGTCTAATACATGGGTAATCTGTCCTCGTCGAGTACCGCAGTCAGAGGGAATTGCTGCAGCGTCTGTCCCTCCCCAGGAGCTTATCAGGGACCTGAGTTATCTCGGAGACTTCCCACCCTTGCTTAGATGTGACTGAAGTCAGACAAGAGGTGAGAGGAGGAGTGAGCGTGAGGCTTGGCTTTGTGGGAAGCCGAGTGAAAACCTGTCGTGCTAATGATTCTTCTAATGTTTTATAGGATAATTGTGCCTTCAGGCTGAAGCTGAAATCCAGACCTTGCTGGGCTATGTGGCCCCGGGCTCAAGAAGGAAAGAGCTCAGCTGAAGGAAAGATGAAACTGAGGAGGGGAGTGGTGCTGCCCCAGCCCCTCCTGGTGCTGCAGCCACCAGGACTTGCTGTCATGTCAGGGTATGTGGCAGTCCTGCCCAGCCCAGATGGAGCTGCTTCCATCCTTATCCCAGAAGAGACCCAGCCCAGACCTTTGATTTTTGGTTTGATTTTTGGTTTTATTTTTTCAAGGAGATTGGGGGCTGCTGGGCCGGGGAGGACCCTTTCTGGGATAGGTCTGGTGGGATGTGACAAGGGGCTGAGGGTGCTGATGCAGTGGATGCAATGCTCTCCCAGCAGCATCTCCCTCAGCGTTTGGCATCGGCTCTGGGCTGGAGCTGGAGGTAGGTCAGATCTGAGGGTCCGTTTGGAGGCTGCCTTCCAGCCCAGACCCCAATTAATCTCCTGGATTAGCCAGGAATGGCATCTGCAGCCTCTGCTCTCCAGAGCCCCGCTGTGCTCCAGCCTTGCGGGGAATTTCACCCAAACGTGGGAGAAAACTCTGCGCGGCTGTGGCACCCAGCGCCAGGACATGGTGGGGTGGGGGGACCCCTCTCTGGGACACTGGGGCTCTTCCTAATGTCACCTACAGAATTGCAGCTCTAGAGGATGCCTCTCAGTAAAACCAGTGCCCCCATGGATGTGGCACCGAGGTCTTCTGCTTCATCCCAACTTCTGGCAGCCCTTGGTGGCCCTTCATGGGGGAATCCCAGCCCCAGGACCTTTCCCTCTCCCACGCAGGGCTGACGCTGATGCTGGCACTGCAAGCAGCACCAAACAGCACCACCAAATGTTTCCCAGCTCCCTCCTCTTCCCAATCCTTCTCTATCCAAATTGTTCTGCCAGCTGGAAGGTGGCACAAGGAGGGGACCTTCCCCCAAAGCCTCACTTTTAGGATGCTCTCCCCACCTACGACGAATGTTTTCCCATCCAGCACCAGTCCTACGAGCAGGATTTGGGCCAGATCCAGGCCGGGCTGGTGCAGGACAGGATTTACGGGGCTGGCAGGATGCCAGAGCAAGCTGTGACCAAGGCCAGGATGGGAAAGGAGCTGCAGAGCCACATTTCCTCAGGGTTATTTTTCATCCCAGCTTTCCTTTCTGCCCTGCTTTTCACCTGCACATTGGTTTTTGTCCCTGAGGTACCAGAGCTCTGCACCAGCCCCGGGAGAGAAGAGCTGGGTCCCTCTGGCTGCAGCAGGGACTCAAGGTGCAGCTGCACCCATGGGAGTGCTGGGGTGGGGGACGTGAAGGCATCCACAAGCTGGGGATGATGCACTGCCCATGGCAGCAACGTGACCAGGGGGGTTGGTTTGCTGTCTCCCAACAGCTCTCACACCACAAAGCTGCTGTGGGGTGCAGCTGCACGCATGGGAGCTGCCGGGGGTGGGGGTGGGGCTTGAAGGCACCCACAAGCAGGGGATGATGCCCTGCCTGTGGCAGTGGTGTGACCAGGGGGGTTGGTCTGGTGTCTCTCAACACCTCTCACACCACGAAGTTGCTGTGTGGGAGTGTGGGGCAATGTTTCAGCAGTGCTTGTCATGGCAGGGACGAGGGGACCTGGCTGCTTCCCCGCTGGCACGCTTTGCCGCGTGCCCCCGTTGCTCCCCAGCCGCCGCTTCCCAGCCGGAGCTGATAGGAACCAGGGACAGTTTTTCTTGCTTCCCATCCCCAGGGTCACGTCACTCACTGCCAGGGCAAGCAGAGCAAGATCTGGCAGGGGCCACAGCGCTAGGGACATCTGCCCACCCAGCAAAATCAGTCACCAAATAAATGACCCCCCCGCAAGCTGGGGTGGTGGGGAGCACCACCCAGTCACTGGATGACCCCAGTCCCCTCTCCCCCTCATCCCTGGCTGCACAGGGGCACCCAGCCCCATTGAGGTGCCCAGAGAGAGGGAACAGAGCCCCCCCAACACTTCCTCCCCATGAGCCCCCCAAGCCACAGGCAAACCCCAGTGCTCCCCGATGCGCACAGACTCTTCACTCTGTTTGACACGAAAACCAGACCAAAAATTCGTATAAAAGGATTACTCTGAGCAACAGCAAATGGCAACATCTCACCAGGGACGGCTGCCTCTGGGCAGCACGGAGTTGAAGGCAAACAGGCAGCGAGCCCGTCTGCGCTGGTGATACCCCCATGACCCCAGCAATGCCAGCCCGGGACCCTCTCCCCAGTCCAGGGACTCTGGGGGGACTGTGGTGTCCCCAATCCCTGGGGACCACCATGCTGCAACCTCTCATCCCCTTTGTATCACCCTGTCCATAAATGCCCGTGGGGACACTGCCTGGCTGTCACCCACTCCTCTCCTCACCGCCTTGAGGACCCCAGGCCAGGGAGTGCGAGGGACCACGATGTCCCCAGCCTCCAAGGACCACCATGTTGGGACTTCTCATCTGCTTGTGTCACCCTGTCTATAAATACCCGTGGGGACGCTGCTTGGCTGTCGCCCACCCTTCTCCCCACAACCCTGGGGATTACTGGGGGACTGTGGTGTCCCCAGCCCCCGGGGACCACCGTGCTAGTACAGCTAGTCCTTCTCGTGTCACCCTGTCTATAGATACCCACGGGGACACTGCCTGGCTGTCACCCGCCCCTCTCCCCGAACCCGGGGAGGTCACAGGGGCTCCTCCGCTCCTCCGGGGACCCCCTCCCCAGCTTGGGAACCGCAGTGTCCCCAAAGCCGGGGACAACTCTGGTGGGACCTCTCATCCCCCTGTGTCACTCTGTCTATAAATACCTGCGGGGACGCTACCAGCTGTAACTCACCCCTCTCCCTTCCACCTCGGGGACCCCGTCCCCAGCCTGGGGACTGAGGGGGGGCCCCTGATGACCCCATTCGTGGGGACCACCGTGCTGGGAACTCTCGTCCCCGTGTCTATAAATGCCCGCAGTGACACCACAGTCACCAACCCCTCTCTCCCCTCCCAGGAGGTCACAAGGGCTCCTTCTCTCCCCCGGGGTCACCCTGCAGGGTCCCTCCCGCCTGTCCACCCCCTCCCCTCCTTTGCTCCCCGAAGTTGGGGGTCTGCCCAGCAGCCTCGGGGGGAGCGAGTCCGGGATGGGGGTGGGGGGGGGAGGTTCGGTACTCACTTTCCCCTTCAAATTTGCGGATGATGGTGTCCAGGTAGGTGTTTTGGGGGGCCACATGGCCCCTGCGCACCGGCATCGCCCCTCCACGACTTCCCGCGGGGGCGGCGGGGAGCGCGGAACGGCTCCGAACGCCTCGGAGCGCCTCGGAACGCCTCGGAACAGCTCGGAACGGCTCGGAACGGCCCCGCTCCGCCTCCCCCCGGGGCTGGCCGAGCTCTGGAGCACAGCCCGAGCGGGGCTCCCGTGCTCCCGGCGGCCGGAAGGGGGAACCCCTTCGCCCGCCCCTGCTCCGGGCGGGGAGGATGAGGATGGAGAGGGAGGGGGGGCGAGAAAGGGGAGGAGGACCCACTGGAATGGGGGAGAAAATTAATAGAATAAAATAGAATCATAGAATTATGGAATGGTTTGGGTTGGAAGAGACTTTAAAGCCCATCCAGTTCCACACCTCCCCTCCACGCCATGGACGGGGACACCCCCACTAGACCAGGCAATGATAAGAACAGGCAAATAATAAGAGGAGAAATCCCCAAAGTGCTTAGTCACCGCTGCCCCGGCCCCGGGGGCGGTGAGGGGGGCTCCCGGGGAGCTGGGAGCAGCAACGACTGCCGGAATGGGAGTTGCCCCCCTCTCCCCCCCGAGACTCTCCGGTGCCCCCCCGGTACCCGCAGTACCAGCCCCGCGCAGCACCGGTCCCGGTAGAGAGTTCTTGAGGGGATGGAGGTGGGGGCTTGAGGGGGCTGGGGTGGACGGAGATTGTGTCCTTGGGGGGCTGGGGGCAAGTAGTCCTTGGGAGGATGGAGGTGGGGTGCTTGGTGGCTGGGGCAGGGAGCCTTTGAGGGGATGGAAGTGGGGTGCTTGGGGTGCTGGGGTGGATGGAGATAGTGTCCTTGGGGGTTGGGGCAGGGAGTTCTTGGGAGAACGGAAGTGGGGACTTTGGGGTGCAGGAGCAGGGGGTGCTGGGGTGGATGGTGGTGGGGTGCTTAGGGGGCTGGGGCAGGGAGTTCTTGAAGTGCTGGAGGCAAGGTCCTTGAAGGGCTGGGGCAGGAGGTTATGGGGGGATGGAGGTGGAATCCTTGGGGTGCTGAGGCAGGAGGTGCTGGAGGATTGGGGTGCTGGAACAGGAGGATATGCTGGGGATGCAGGTGAAGGGCGCTGGGGACACTGGAGAAGGCGGTGGTGAAGTAAGGGGTGCTGGAGAAGAACATGCTGGGGCGTGCTTGAACTGAGGGGTGACGCTGGTGAAGGAGGACGGTGCTGAGGTGCAGGGAGTGATGAAGAAGGGGATGATGGTGGGAGCTGGAGTGCCGGGGGTGGCAGAGGAGGGGATGCTGGGGTGCAGCGAGTGGTGGGTGGCGGGGGGTGTGAAAGTGGTGCTGAGGTGCAGCGGGTGGTGCGGGGGGAGGAGGGTGCAGGATTGGAGGAGGGGGTGCCGTGAGTGCAAGTGTTGGAGGGAGAAATGTCTGTGGGTGAAAGAATGCAAAGAGAGGGGGTGCAGGGGTGCTCAGGGTATGAAGAAGGGGGTGCAGGGTGCAACAGGGGAGAGGATGCTATGTGCAGGGGGGACAGAGTAGGGGGTGTTGGGGGTGCAGGGGGACGGAAGAAAGGGTGCAGGGCTGGGGTGCTCGGGCTGCCGGGGAGACGGTTTGGGGATTTCCTGGGGTTGCTAGAAGAGTATGGGTGGTGTCTGAGGGAGGGGGTTCTGGGGAGTACCGAGAGGATATGGGTATTGCCGGTGGAAAGGGGACCCTGGGGTGCCGGGAGAGGTGTCCCGGAAGGTGCGAGAGAGGCGGTCTGGGAGTTCCCGAGGGGTACAGGAGTGCCAAAGGGCTCTTGGGGTGCCGGGGGGGTGCGGTGGTGCCGGGGGGGTCCCGGGTGTCCCTGGTCGGGCGGGGTCCCACGCCAGGCGCTGTCCACTCGCCGTGGTGCTGAAAGGCCGGGCGGGGCTTCCAAGCTGGGGGCGGGGGGGAGGGTTGGTGGCTGTTTGTATGGCGGGGGGGAGGTTTGGCATGGGAGGGGGGGTGACCTGGCACAGGGCTCTGCGAGCATGGAAGGTCCCTGGGGAACGAGGGTTTCATGAGGGCTCTGGGAGACAAAAAGGGTCTCGGGGGTCCCGGGGCTACAGGAGGTCCCATGGACTCTCTAGGGCACAGGGGTGCCAGTGAGTACCCAGGTCTCTCTGTGACATAGGAGTCCCACCACGATGCTGTTGCTGATCAGAGCAGATGTTCAGACCTAGCCCCAAGTTCAGCTCTTCTGCCCACATCTCCATGCCCCTCAGAGGTGAAGGCCATGAATATCAGCTCCCTTTCCTTTCACTGGCTGGCCCACTTCCCCCAAGACCACCACTAAGGACAATGTCCACTGAGGGGCTTTCTATTATTATTTTGTTATGCACGATTTTTCAGGCATGAAATTGGTCTAAGAGGATTATGGTCCATTATCATCAACAGGAGTGTTTTGCTGGGATTTTCAATTAATATTCCAGCGCACCTCAGCAATACACATTGGGGACCAGGCCATGCCTATGGGGCACTCGACCCTTGGTGTTGCCTGCTGGAGTTGCCTCCTGTCCCAGGGTCCAGAGCGCAAGGGGGTGAGCAAAGGCAGGTGCCCTGAAAGCCCATTTCAGAGCCCTGATGCTGCTTTTATCTCTGTCTCTCATAGAACTCAGCCTTCCCCAGCAGAGAAAAACTTGTTCTATTGTTGAAGAAGGTGAAAAACCCATTATCTCCCCCCATCCACTCTGCACACTGCCTCTGCCATGATTTACTGCGAGTTGTGGAGGATGTTTGCGCTATATTACACAGATGCAGCTTAATAGCGTGGGGGAGGGAGAGGGACACGGAGTCCAGGCTCCTGCCTTCTCTGTTTTCTTGTTGATATACTGGATGACTCGAGGGAGACAGCTCTGTGCCGCAATTTCCTCACTAGAAAAATAGGGACACTGGTCACTTGGCCTTGTGAAACTGCTCTGAGATTCCTGGATGACCAGTCCTGCAAGGGAAAGCAAACTATTATTACTACAGCTAATATGATTGTAATTATGATTATTAATCACCATGCAGGCAGGATTTAAGGTTGGCCTCCTGCCCTCCTCTCATCCCATAAATCAGCCCGGGGTGTTCATGGACACATCACGTGGACATGGATGTGTTTGATGACAAGGCACGTGCCACCTTGCAGCCTTTCTCAGCAGGGAGTGGGTCTGCAGACAGGAGCGCTGGGGCATCAGTGGGGCTTTAGGCATGGGGCAGGGCACAGCCCCAGCCTCCTCAGCCCCTCTGCCAGTGCTGGATCTGTGGAGTGACCCCAGGACAGCTTGAACTGCTCTGGGCATGGCAGTGGGACCACTTTGATCCCTCTTTCTCTGGCCACGGAGTCTCATTCCACCACATGGCTGATGGAAGAGCCTCTCTTACTGACCCTCTTCCCCATACAGCCCTCGCAAATGGAGTTGAGTCATGTCGTTCTCTTTCAGGTTATTACTGGCAAAGCTACAGGAGCCTGCCAGAGCCTCCATGGCTCTTCCAATCCCCCCATGGCTCTCACGGTCCCCCATGCCCCCTTTCAAAGCTGGGTCATCCACAAGGTTGCCTGTCCCTGCTCTGCCTCCCTGCCCTCCTTGGAGCACTTTATGCCCAGACTTCTTTCAATTCCCTGAGACTTAAGCATATGCTTGCAGTTAATCCTGTGCTTACATTTTATCCCAAATAGGAAGAATTGGGGTCTCTGGGCAAATTCTCCTGCTGTTCAGGGCAGCTGAAGGGCTCCCTCTAATTCAACTGAGCAGTAATCCTCTCTCTCCTTGCCCTGCTCTTCTCCTCCTTCTCCCTTGCTCAGATCTTTCCTTTCCTCCTCCTCTTTGAGTGTTTTTGAGGTTTTGCTCCTTTCCTCTTCTTTCTTTCCTTCCCACATTGTAGGGAATCAGTGGGAAACCACCCAATTTCCAGGGCAAATGAGACCTGGGTGCTTCCCAAGGGTGTCCTCCCCCTTCCTGCTCCTGCAGCACAAGTGCTCCTTAGGAGCCACCTGAGAGTGCAGGGAACCGCAATCTGTGCAGGGAATTAACGCCCATCCTTTGAGGGGCTGCCCTGGGCGGGCGTAGGCAAAGCAGGGGCTACAGCTGTGAAATGAGGTGTGGATTTGGAGTGGGAGGTGCGGGATGGAGGGGACGGGTGCACACTTGAATCCCAACACGGCAGCTGCCGGCTGGCGCCTGCCAGGAAGAATGTTTGCCAACCGAGAGACGGCATTTCTCCACATTTCTGTAATTAGAACTGCACTGCAAACACAGCCAGAAGGGAGAGATGGGGCTCTCACTGTCCCCAAAGCTGCTTCCAGCCACCCGGGCTGTCCCCAGACAGGCTCTGGTGTCCTGGCTGCCTGGCACGGTTCATGCCCCTGCTCTGTCCTTCACTTTTAGTAGATGCTCCAGGGACATGACAGGGGAGGAAGGAATTGGGGTTGTACCTGCATTTTGCAGGGGGAAGGATGCTCCTTGTCCTGGTTCCCTCCTTCTCCCCATCACTCCAAATCCTGACATATTTTTTCCAGGCTTTCACCACTTGCTGTTTGTTTGATAAGTTAAAAAACAAACAAACACCCAACCCAAACAATGGTTAAATGTGCAGCCAAAATTAACCCTCATCTGCCTGGGCTTTCTGCCACGACATCCCAGGGGAGGCCCAATGGGAGGCTGCAAACCTGGGAAGGACTTGGTGGCATTAAACCAAGTCATGGATGTTGTTTCATGGCAAGAGCCTCTTCCCAGTCAAACGTGGCAGGAAAAGCTGTGGAGGTTTGGCTCCAGGATGTGGCACACTCTGAGCACGCTTGATGGGGTGCTTTGGGGTTCCTCCACTTGCAGCTCACACCTGAATTCACTTTTAATAATCTCAGCTCTGAGGAAGTAGGAGGAAGGGAAGGATAGTGCTGCCAAGCTCGTAGGGGCTGAAGCCATGGGGATGAGCAGCTAACCATGTCTCACCCCGTCCCTGTGACACTTCTGCTGCCCCCAGGATCCTCTCACGCTGCCTCCCCCATCTCTCCCACCCAGGGTGGCCCTTGCTGATGGCCCCCAGCTGCTGCCAAGCTGTGGCTGTGTATTTCCAGGCGCTCTTTGTCCCCGGGGAAGGGGAATGCGAGGAACGTGGCCCCGTGCACCCTGCCTGCTCCTGCCTGGCCACCCGCCGGCTAAGAATAGACCTGGCTTGGCTGGGCCCCCACCAGCACTGAGGGGCCATGGGCTGTGGGAACTCCCCCAGCCACCATCACCAGGTAGATAATGAACCTAGAAATATATGGAAATTTAGTTTCTCTGTGGCCAAATCCAGTGAAGGGAATCTAGAGTGTTTCTTATTTTGAATTCATGCAATTTTAAAGCAAATATCCTCTCTGGGTGCCTTGTGCACAGGCAGGGAGGTGCAGGGCAGCCCCCCACAAGCCTGGGGTACTCACTGCTTCCTGAGTTCCCTGTCAAGAAGTTACATGAATTGAGGGGGAATTTATTTTTTCCTGCTCTTTTCCTTTCTTTCAATCTTCTTTTTTTCTTTTTCTCTCCATAGGGAATAATTTTGCTAAGCCTCCTAATTTCAGCAGAGAGCATGATGCAGGAGCCAGAAGGCAGCAAAATCTCTCCAGATGTTATCGCAATGGGGAAGGGAAATCATCCTCGATTTAAAGGTATCTTGTAAAACACTGCTGCCAGCTTGGCAGAACCCTCACAGCACCAGCAGGCCTGAAAATCTTCACTTGGGCTCCTCACCCGTGGCCCAACAGCTCCATTGAAGTTCAAGGCAGGACCTTGAGCTGGGCTGGGCATAACCTGATATCCAGCCCCATCTCCTGGGTAGAACCTTGGATTTGTCTTGAACCTGGTGTCCAGACTTTGATGGAATGTGGGGTTGGGTTGTCTGTCTATCTGTCTCTGACCAGGAGGCCACAGCTCAGTGCACACATTACCCACCTTTGTAGCTCTGCCCAGTGTCCATTCCACTTTCCAGGATGGAGTGAGCTCACATGTGGATTCCCTGATGTCTGATTAGGTCTGAGCTTGTGTTACAGTCCCTCAGTGGGAGTGTTCACGGTAGCTCTTTTTTTCTTTCTCCAGGAAGAAATTTTTTTACATAACTTGTAGGATCTTGGTGATCTTGGAGACTTCCTTTCACCCTCTAATGGGATAATGGGACAGAAAGGAGCCAGAGGGTTCAAAACTACCAGTGAGGAGCTGAGCTGGATGGAGCACACCTGCACCAGCCTGCTTTCTCAGGCTGAAAATACACTTGGCTTCAAACCCAGCTCTCACTGTGCCAGGTCTTCTCTCCATGAGCATTGTGTGCTGGGAAGAGGGGAGAAGTGTGCTGGGATATAAAGCAGATGCATCAGGATACGAGCACGGGGTGAGCACAGGCGGCTGCTCCCCGGGTCTGGGTATCGCAGCAAAACCATGAGCAGTCAGGCCTTTTCCACCTCTTGGGAGCTGTTCTTGGAGGAGAGTTGAAAGCAAACAAAAACTCAAGTGTGAGTGGGTGGACACCTGCCTTCTGCTCCTCTGCTGAGCCTCAGTTTCCCTATGCAAGACATGACCAAGGGCAGAGGCCATCAGATGGGAGGGGGAAGTGGGGGGGATCATCCCAGATCTCCTCATTTCCCCAGCTGCTGAGGGCTGCAGCAGATCGCAGCTCTTTAGGGCTGTAATAATCCCCAGCCTGGGATTAGTTTTGCACCTAATCACTGCAGAACAAATATGAAGTTTTATTTACAGAAGCAGAAGAAAGACGGGGCCGGGGGGGAAGCCTCAAGCACGGCTGATCCCAAGATAATCAGGAGCTGGAGGGCAGGAGGCGATCACTGACCTCAGAGCCCCCCCATGCCCCCCAGCTCTTATGTAAATGCATGTCATTCCTGTGCTGGAATCACAGCAGCTGTGAGCTCCAGCCCCATCCCAGCTTGGGCTCGGTGACTCCCTAGTTCAGACCTGGACTTTGGGGATTTCTGGCCCTGATTCAACCCCTTCCTTAAGCACACGCTCCATGGTGAACCCACGCACTATCAGTTATGATGAGAGCCGTGGTGTAGGGGAGGATGGGGATGCTGAGCTTTCATGAGGGGAATGGAGGAGTCTGGGTGCTGTAGATGTGTTACCCCAAAGCCAGGCTGGTCCCCATGGGTTTGTGGTGGTACTGTTTTGGGGTGGCAGCTCTCCTGCTGGGGAGCTGTGTCCCGCTGAGATCTGAGCCCAAATACAAGAAGGAGTGGAGCTGCTGCTCTGGGGGTGACAAGACATGGGTTTATTTTTCATCCATGCAGTTGAACAGCCCAGCAATGGGCAAACCAAGAGGGGGAACGTGCTCCGTCCCTCCACAAAATGCCTTCTGCCACTTGAAGTCCCTGGGGCTTTCCCTGTAGATCAGAGATGGCTGGTGGGTGGCCAGGCTGGACTCGCCATCAATCCTGGGTGCAGGGGCAGCCCGTGACAGCTCTGTGCCCGCCAGTGCCTGAATTTCTCTTCCCCTGATGCAGACATTGACAAATAAATAGCTATTTTCTGCTTTGGCTCTTGCATAGTGGAAAAAAAAGTCTGACCTGATTGTAGAGAAGAGTCCTGGGCTGTGGGAAGCCATGGTTTTGTTGGCAAATGTGCCCATGGCACTGCTGCCAGCCAGCCCAAATGCCCATGCTTGCACCCTGTCCATGCTCCCCCAGTGATGGCTCTTATTTCAGTTCCATTTCTGAGCTGGATTTGAAGGCTTTTCTCCTGGCTGAGAAGAACTTGACACCCAAGAAGATGGTCGTGACCAGGAAGATGAGTGCCAGGGCAAGGAGGACCCAGCCGCCCGCTGTGGCTTGATTGCTGGACAGAGACATGCCCAGGAAATTGGTTTGACTGGACTGGGCTGGGGCTGGAATGGCTGGAAAAAAGAAAAATAAGGGATGTGGTTGGTACCAGTGGCTGTGGGTTGGGGTGTGTTGAGTCATCAGCTCTCTCTTTGCTGATCTCTTGGATGCCACGTCCCCTTTAGACTCAGCTCTACAGGAAATAAAGGAGAAGTATCCAAACACTCTGTGGCTTTTGGGGTGGCCAAAGGGCACCAAGATAGCTCGCTTGTTCTCCCACCTGCCCCATCCTGGCCCTGGAGAGAGCTGAGCTCTGCCCCATCATGGACCTGCTGTCCTTGGCTGAGCCCTGCTTACCTGTGTAAGGAGTCCAGTCGTACTCAGGCCAGCCCAGGACCTCCCCGTTCTTCTTATTCTCCTCCACCAGCCACGTCATGAGTGGTTCAAAGTAGCTCATCAGGGCATCAGCTGACATGTTGGGCTGCCCCGTGATGAGCTTCATGGCTTCGGGCCACGGCTTGCTGAAACCCAGCTTCAGGGCATCCCTGTGGCAGGAGAAATCAGCTCCAGTGAGCTCCCCATCCCCCTTTTGGCCACCAGCCCTTCCTTTCTCCCCAGGGCTTGGGATCTTGCTATCAACAACCCTGGGTTCAGTCTATGCTCTCAGCACTGCAGGGCTATCCAGGCACAGCACAGGGAAGGAGGCTTTGCTTGGAGGAAAGCGGGATTTACGTGTGAATCCAGCCCCATGCAGAGCAGTCCCTGGGTGAAAGGGTTAATTTTGCAGGTGCTTTTCTTGAAGGAAGGGGGTTGTTTTCCCTAGAGAACAGGGGACTGCGGGGGAGGAGGAAGAGGGAGGGAGCCTTCCACCTGCCAGGGTCCCAGCTACCATCTAGTGGTTGCTTTTGCAATCACAGCCCCAGCACCAAGGTGCCCCCCGCCAGGGCCCTCCCTGCCTGGATCCCAGGACCAGGGACCAGAGCATCCCATGCTGGGGCAGGGAGGAGATGGAGGACCAGGGGCTGTGTTACCTCCTGTCTTGCTGGACTGGCTTTGTGTGATTTGGGGACATAAATTTCTAGACTCTGCCCTGCCCACGCACTTACCCCAAGATCTTCCCAGCTTCCTTGGACTCATAGATGTCACATGTGTGCAGGGGACCCGTCTGCCCTGCTGCTGCACAGAGCGCCTGGTGGAACTGGAACTGGATCACAAAGCTGACAAAGTACCTGGGGGGATGGAGGGGGTGAGGACATGAGAATGTACCCTACGAATGGCTGTGCAGGGGAGAATGTGGTTCCTGTCCTTCCCTGGTTGCATCCTCCCACTCTGGAGGAACATCACTGGCTTTGGAGCTCCACTCTCCATCAGCTCAGTCTAATCTGCTGATGCCATTTCTTCTTTGACAAGAATTTTGTGGCTGGCTAGATGAGCCTTTCCTCCTCAGATAAGGAGAAATTCCCCTAAATCCAGCCTTCTCCTCGAAGCTTCCCAGCACCCTTGAGATGGTACCACCAAGTACACTACCAGCCATAAAACTAGTGCCATCTGAGCTGGAGATCCTACTTCTGTGTCCAAGTGGCATCCCTCCTGCCCCAGCCCTGCTTACTCACCTGATGTAGGGGACGTTGGCAGGGATGTGAAACTTTGCCCCAGGGTCAAAGTCATCTTCAGACCTTGGTGCTGGTGGGCACAAGCCCTGGTACTTCAGCCTGGGCCAGAGAGGGAGAGTTAGCCCACCATGGCGAGGAGAAGGTAGGGTAAGCTGGGAGGGGACACAGTGGGGTGTGAGGACAGGGTGAGAGGTTATATATCCCACCGTGTCCCACTGCAGCCAACTGGATCACAGGGAGAAAACACCCAGCAGGATGATGGCCAAGGCCCTTGTACCAAAGAGGGGTCTGAATTCAAGCACACCTGAGATTCCACCATTGCTGGTTGTACTCATCCTCCTTGATCCGCCCATCAAACACCTTCCACCGCCACTGGTCCATGAGGTATCCAAAGGGCAGGAAGGCGATTTTGTCCAGGGCGATGCTCATCAGGTAGTTAATGTCACTTTCTGTCCAGGTTGTGAAGGTGTGAGCAAGGCAGTGCTGCACCCACCTGTCCACCCTGTATGGGACATTCTGCCCAAGAGCAGGGTGTCCCCACCAGGTCCTGTCCCCTTCATGCATGCAAAGCCACCGTGCGTGTCCCTGACCCCTTCCACCCCTTTGCATTTCCAGCTGTCCCCAGCACCCTCCCCATCTTTGCTGTGTGGTGTTTCCCTTGCCAGCTCACCTTTGTTCTCTGTGACTTGGTCCAGGAGTTTGATGCTGTGCAGGTGTTTGGGGGTGGAGACAGACAAGGCCATGACATCCCCAACAGCCTCGTGGAAGCCAGGGTTGGCCCCATCACGAAATGAGACGGGCTGGTCCATGTACTGCAGGAAGTACTGGACATGGCCCATCTCATGGTGCACAGTGATTAGGTCGTCCATGTTCACCACGGTGCACTGCTTGATCCTGGACCAGGACATTGGGGGTGGGAGCAGAAAGGAGGGAAATTCTCAGGTGAAAATCTCCAGGAACAGTCACAGCTACTTGAGCTATTTTTCCCTTTGGTCTCCCTTTCCATGTGCCTCCACCCCATATCCATTGGGTTGCTCTCTCTTTTCTCCTATGCCTCCTCATGACCCTGCCCATTCCCTGTCTTTGTTCATCAACTTTTCTGTTCTCCACAGCCGGGCAGGGAAGGCATTGATTGCCCTCCATCCACCACGGGGGCTCCTGCCAGCAATGCTTGCATCTTGGGTACCAATGGCAATGCCAGAAAGGGGCTGTCACAGACGTAAGACGAGACACTGCGATGGCATCAGGCCACGTGCCCTTACTCTGCCAAGACGTTGCTATCTGCCCCAGCACCACACCAGCTGAAGCCACCACTTCCTCCCCATGGGCACCTGAAGTCCTTGCGGTTGTAGAAGTCCCAGGCCGAGGCATGACACACCACCTCCCGCCCATCTGCTGGCTTCTCAATCATAGACTTGTCCCAGAACTCCTGTGGCATGGAGATGAGGCCCAGGGAGGTAAAGAAATGGTCCGACTCTTCAAACATCCTCTTGGCTGTCCAGCCCTGGGGAGAGAGTAGACAGAGGAGCTGGTGAGGGGTAGTGGGGGATGCTAAGGGTGCCAAGGGCTGGGAAGGATGGGAGGCCAGGGACAATCTTGTTCTTCTGGGCAGAGGAGGTCTTTTGGGGGCAAATAGAGCTGGATCCAGCCCTTGACATATCCAGGTGGGAAGAAAATACAGATGAGCCACGGAGGCTTTTTGGCAGCACAAGAGTGCTTGGCTACTTGGGTGACAGCAACGGCCAACGGGTGCTGGGTCCCAAGAGGCTTCCCCAGAGCTACCTGGAAAAGTACTGACCTGTTGTTTCATGGCCGGGGTGGCATCTACCTTGGTGGCCTCCGGAAAAGGTATCACCAGGTCAAAAATATTGGACCATGACTGCGCCCACATGTTGCCTGGGAAGCACAGGAGGACAATGCATGGCAGGGAGAGAAGAGCAAAGGCAACCAGTTTACTCCTGACTCTTGCACCTGCCTGCACCCTGCCCTGTCCATGCAGGACAGGTCAAGTTGTGCTGAGTCTGTTGCTCTTCCTTGGGGCAGGTTGACTTCTGCAGACCCTTCTCATAGGGCCTTGGCCCTTTGGCCAGAGCTGAATAGAGACCAGCCATAACTCTTGGCATTACTTGGAGCAAACTGTGCCTGGTGGGACACTGGTGGGTTCTGCTCAAGGGCTTATCAATGCCCTTACCTAGCAGGTGAGCAGGGATGGGACCCTTCAGGTTTATGTGCTCTGCACCATACTTTTGGTATAGGGCTCGGCGTACGTAGGCATGCAGGTTGAGGTAGAGGGGCTGCAGCTGCAGGTACAGCCTCTCCAGATCTTCCTCGAAGGTGGGTGTCTCATACAGGGACCTCCAGTAGGCCCCATTGTCTGCGTAGCCTGCAGAAAGGAAAGAGCAGAAGCAGTTAGACCCTCTTCTTCTTGGGCAGGAGTCCGTCTTGCTGCTCAGACACTCCAGGTCCCACCATATCTATGAGACAGTGGATCTCATGGGAGTTTGTGGGGCCTCCACACCCTCAAAATTTTGGCCTTGAGTTGAACAATCAGCCAAATCCCCTGCTCACAGGATGTTAAGACCACGGAGTGGGGTACTGACCATTGAGCACAGCTGCCTTGTTGCTCAGTTCCACGTATCTCTTGTAATTGTTCTTGATCTTCTTCCCAGAAGCATCCCGCCAGCCCTTCCAGGCAAAGAGGAGCTCATCATAGTTCCGTGAGCTGGCCATGATGTCTGTGAGGTCTGGAGAGAGAGCAATGAAGGCAAATTGATGCTGTTGGGTGGGCTGGACTGATGCCATGGTGCTAGACCTAATGTATTGCTCAGGGACCATCACGGAGAAGCTGTGAAGGTTCCTGACCTTTCTCCATGTCCCTATTAAAAAATCCTTGCTTTCTGGGCCTTTTGCAGATAACTTGCTGGAAACCCTGACAGATCTTACCAGGATCCAAGGGGTGACAGATCCCATTCTCTCTGCAGACCTTGGCTACGCTGTACGTGGTCTCCATATCTGAGAGGAGGGTGTTGTACTGCAAAGAAAATCAGACAACATGAGCTGGTTATCCTTGCTTCTGCCCTTGGGGAATGTCATAGCCCATTGAGATGTTCCCAGGTGGTTTCCTCTGGTTTCTTCAAGGCTAAGTGTGACCCCAAATGGAGACAAAGAGAAGTCACTGCAGGAGGGACTCAGGCCAGCAAGAAATGTGCTGTTGCCACTCAAGCAACCAGACCTGGGACAGGCAATCTTTGGGTGAAAAACCCTGGAGAGAAGGATCTTGGGTTTGTGTAGAACGTTCTAAACTCTCACCTTGTTCAAAGGTTGCCCAGCGGCATTGCCTAAAAGCTGGACAAAGCCTTTGTCTCCACACAGGGTAGGGGGCAAGGGACACCCCTTCCCTGCTCTGTCCCCTTTCAGCTCACCTCCTTCAGCTCATTCTCAGGCAGGGCTGCCCTCTCAATGACGCTCAGCTTCTTGAGGATGCGTGTGACGCTCTCGTCCTGGAAGTCAGAGTAGTCGAACTGCCTGGCCCTCATCCCATACTCAAGGGTGTGCTTGGACATGGCCAAGTTCTTCTCCAGCTGCAAGAGCAGGAGCGAACAGAAGAGGAGTTACTTCGAGGAGATACCTGAGGTACAGGCCATCAGTAGAAACACCACCTGGAATGCCATTACTGACAGCCTTCCCATGGCTGTCCTTGTGGGTACTTCATGGCATGATGTGGGTTTTCATGGAAAACGCACCTCCTGGGTGAGACCATCAGCCCTCAGCTAGATTCAGAGGCTGCCCTGGTTTGCAGGGCTCATCTGAAACATGTCCTGTGTACCAGCTGCCTGCCTTGGCTGTTGCCTCTCCCTGCACAGCCCCAGGGTCATTCCCATACCATGATCTCCTTGTTGTGGTCAGTGATGTTGGTGTTGTAGGCCCAGGATGCCTCGGTGTAGGCGTTCCACACTGCCTCAGCCGTGCTGTTGTACTCGGATAAGAACTCTTTAGCTTGTGCTTCGTCTGCTATTTTGTCTAGAGGAGATAAATGGAGGAAGAGAAGGAGAGTCAGGAGAGACCTGTTTGCAAAAGCACCACCCTATGAGGAGCCGTGGCTGATGGTTTCCCAAAACTGCAGGTCCACTGAAGAATGCCACAACCTGGAAGCAGGTTGAGCCAAGAAACCGGGGCAGAGGGGTCCTGTTGAGGGTGTTCCATTGGACAAGGGGACAGGATAACAGGACACACCCTAGAAGGACCTGGACCTTCCCACTTGGGCAAAAAGGATGCAGCTGAACACAGGTGATTGGTGATGGCACTACCACAGCAACAGCTTCAGGCAATGGTACATCAAGAGGTGGGCATGGAGACCTCCAGCATCCACAGCAGAGACCTCCCTCAGCACTGTCCTTCTGGGGGGTTAGTGATGTCCCTTGGGAGACCTCTTCCTTCCCCTCCCCAGAGGCAGGATCGAGCTGCAGCCTTACCAATGCCTTCAGGATAGCCTTCAGGGATAGGGGGACGCCAGTCAAACTCAGGCCAGCCCAGCACCTCATTGGTCATGTTGTTCTGCTCCTGAAGCCACTCGGTGACAGGGCTGAAGTACTCCAGGAGGGGTCCAGCATCCATCTTTTGTGTGCCAGTGAGGTTGAACAGGATTTCCTGCCATGACTTGGAAGACCCAGCTTTCAACACTTCCCTGCAGAGGAGTGGGACAGCAAGAGCCAACATGAGGCCAGGGGATGAGCTGGAGAAAGGTAGTGATGGTATCTCAGGATCACAAGTGCCGAAGATGCTGTTCCTGAGTGGGACATGAACCTGGGAATTGCCTCTGAGGCTCCTATCTGTCCTGTGTATCTGAGGAATCTCCATCACATACTCATGCATTTGTTAACATCCAGGGAGTCAATAGGAACCCAATAAGCTTTAGTGACCTCTGGTCTGGGTGGGAAATCATGACAGGGACAATACTCTGGTGAGGACGACTCACCCCACCCCAGTGCTTCCACGTATTCCCATCCATCCATGCATTCAGCCATCTGCAAAACTATTTCTCCAGCTATCTCCATAGCCACTTTCCCTTCCTTCCTTTCTTCTTTCCTTCCTTTGCACACCATCATCTTCCACGCACACATCTGCCCATGGTGATTGTCCTGACGCTCCTCTGTCCCCACCTGAGTTTGGCTCCAGCCTCTTTGGATGTGTAGATGTCACAGGTGTGCAGGGGACCGCTGTGGTTGGCCGCCTGGCAGAGCGCCTTGTGAAACTGGAACTGGAGGATGAAGCTCACAAAGTACCTGTCAAGGAAGCCCATGAAGGTGAGCACTGGAGTCAAAGGGAAGTTCCCCACCATTTGTCGTCCCAAGCGTTGGATGGTCTTTGTGTTTTGAGCAGGAGAAACGTATCCCAGTCCCTGTCTGCAGAGCTGAGTTCCCACTACCTTTGCTCCCCAAGCCTCCATCCCCTCACCAGCACCTCCCCTACCTGATGTAAGGGGTGTTCCCAGGGATGTGATACTTTGCTCCAGGGTCGAAGTTGCTTTCATCCCTCGAAACCGGAGCACAGATACCCTGGTATTTGGTTCTGCAGACAACAGAGAACAAGACCATGAGCTGGAAGAGGAAGGCAGAAGAACCGAGGCAGGGAATGGGAAGGGAAGATTTAAGAAACCAACATTATTAGAATGTGCTTCCACATATTTCCATCCATCCATCCATCCATCCATCCATCCATCCATCCATCCATCCATCCATCCATCCAACCAGCCACCCATGTACTCATTCATCTACCCACCTACCTGCCAATCTCCAGTCATCTCCATGACTACTTTTTCCTCTTTTTTCCTTCCTTTCCTCTTTCCTGCCTTCCTCCCTTGCACATCCCCAGCTTCCACATGCCCATCCACCCTTGGTGACTGTCCCCTACCTCAGATACCACCAGTCATAGTTGTAACGGCTCGGGGGCGTACGGCCGTTGAACACGTTCCAGCGCCACTGGTCGATGAGGTAGCCAAAAGGTAGGAAGGCGATCTTCTCCAAGGCCATCTTCAGCAGGTAGTTGATGTTGCTCTCTGCATGAAACAGACCCTGAACCAGGTTGGGAAGGAGTCTGGCTGGACACACTATGGTCACGAGACTTTTTGTGGGCAAGAGCTTGATCAGATCTCGATGAGAAATGGGACAGCATTTCATTTTGCTCCCTAGTGAAGGCTGCACAGGAGGTTTTTCTAGATGTAGCTCATGCTTGGGGCAATGTGTGCATTTTTACCTGAGTGAGGACTATGGGAGTGACAAGTATGGTGTCCCCTTGGCTTCAGCCTGGCTCTTAGAGTGAGAAGCTCTCTGTGAGTTTAACTCTAGTGTTGCCCTCTTCACACATTCACTCTGAGGGACTCAGCGTGAAGAGGCTTTGGTTTGCATGGCTGTCACACCACTGCAAATAGAAGCATAGACTCATCTGATGGAAAAGACCTCTGAGATCATCAAGTCCAACCATACCTGTCCCCTTACTAGACTGTGTCCCTAAGAAACTCATCTACTGGCCTTTTAAACACCTCCAGGGATGGAGACTCAACCACTTCCCTGGGCAGCCTCTTCCAATGCCTGATCAAAGGTTCTCATGGTTTGGAGCAAGAGCTGTGGTCAACTCTGGGACAGTCACCACCGTATCATGAGGAGATAATGACCATCTGCTTTCCCCTGCACTGCAAGGAAATCTGGGGAAGGAAGGTTGGAAAACAACCTGCTGGAGACCCAGCTGAAGCTGTGGGGTCATCGAGGGGATCCCTGAGGGGTTGTTGGCTGCCATCACTGCAGTGCCATGGCTGCCAATGGCTGCTTAGTCGGGTAGCAATGCCTTCAGGCAGGGACCATCTGCTCTATGGTGTTTATGCAGAACTGGCCTAATGCTCTTGGCTTCTGTGATGGCTTTCCCATCATGAAATGTGTTTGATGACAAGGCAGGAGGATACCAGAACCATCCCTCCTCCACAAAGCAGCCGCCTGCAGCAGGAGCCTACAAATGCTTGGTTTCCTCTGCTGCCATTCTTTGACGTGTCAGCTGGGAGGCGTTGGGTGGCGGGGAGACTCTTGCCAAGCTGGGCAGTGCCCTGCAGGGACAAGTCCTCCTTTGCTGTGCCGGCTGGCAGGCAGACACGTCACCTGCTGACTATCTTTGTGGCTGTGCACGTAAGTGCTCAATGCCACCTCCGCAGAGCTACTCTGGGAGCTCCTGGGGTGGACGTTTCTTGCCGAGGGAGAGGGGAATGCTGGAAAGGTCAAAGCCAATCAGGCACAAAGATTCTGTTTGCAGATTTGGGGCTTTGATGGAGCAAAGAAGGATAAAGACAAGCTCTAGAGAGCATCCCTTCTGTCCTTGGAGCAAAGAGAATGGAGTCGTGAAGGGTCCTACATGGACCCATGGAGACAAGAAGGTTTGTGCATGGAACCAAGTGTGGCTGAAAGACACACTCCAGAGTGTCCCAAACCCTTCCTGGTGCTACAGGATCTGAGCCACCCGGACCACCCAGTTTCCCAGGGCAGCTGCCATACCTTTATCCTCGGCGGCACTGCTGAGGAGACCAATTTTATTGAGGTGGCTGGGGGTGGAGACAGACAAGGACATGACATCACCAATGGCCTCATGGAAGCCAGGGTTGGCCCCGCTGCGGAATGACACGGGTTGGTCCTTATACTGCAGGTAGTACTGGACATGGCCCATCTCATGGTGCACTGTGAACAGCTGCTCCATGGTCACTGTTGTGCACTGCTTGATCCTGCCAGGTGAAAAGAGAGCATTGCCTGAGCTGGGTGAGGAACCTGAACACCCATGCACCCCCTCAATGGGAAGGACCCTCCACGGTTACGAGAGGGTGGCAGCACCTCATGTGGAAGCAGAAAGACTCAGTGGAGGGGAAGGCAGAGCAACGTGGGGCTCCAAGACATTACCCCAGAAGGAGATACCTTGGGCTGTGTGGCCAGGCTGGAGATACCCAAAATTGTGACCACCAAGGGGGATGGAGGAGGGTCTTACTTTGTACCTCTGTGTTCCCTGCATGCCCCCACACACCTGAAGTCCTTGCGATTGTAGAAGTCCCAGGCTGAGGCATGGCACACCACCTCCCGTCCATCTGTTGGCTTCTCCAGCATGGACTTCTCCCAAAACTCAGGAGGCATCTCAAGCAGCCCCAGGGAGGTGAAGAACTCCTCCGAGACCCGGAACATGTGGGTGGCGTTCCAGCCCTGGTAGGCAGCAGGCAGTAGGTTATGGCTGAGGAAGGGGCTGCCCATGCCCTGGACATCTCCCAGCACTGTGGGGATGAGGTGGGTCCCTCCAAGGGACCAGGGCCCTACTCCTTTCACTCTGATGGGGAGCCCTGGCCCCAGAAATGGAGTGAACATTCCTAAGGACCTGATGCCCAGCATGGACAGGAAAGGGGAGCAGGGCTGATACCCCTGGAGAACTTGGAGCTGTATGATGGTGTGGAACTAGCCCCCAACCCAGGGGCTGTAGTGGTCCACTGCACTGTCTTTCCTCTTTGTCCACCTGCTGCATCTTTGATCACAGCCAGAGAGAGAGTGGGGTCATTTCTTTGTCCCAGACAAGGCTTTTCTGCTGTCTCCTACGCAAGTATGAGAAACCACTCCCATGGGGTCATTGTTATGGGAAAGCCTTGGCCAGTCCCCCCCAGTTTGTTACCCTAGTGCCATCAAGGGGACCCTCAGTCAGTCACCTGCTGCACCATGGTGCCTGTGACATCAAGGTTGGGCTTATCAGGGTAGGGGACCATCAGGTCATAGATGTTGTTCCACTGCTGAGCCCACATGTTTCCTGAGAAGAGAAAAGAGCTGGAGCAAAGCTGGCGGTAGATCAGAAGGAAGAAAAACACAGTGGTAACTGGGACTTCCTGTCACACTCTGGCCCTGAGTGTGCCCATCTGTCCCCACAGCACCCTTGGGAGCAGGCTGAGAGGATCCTTCCTCTTACCCAGGAGGTGAGCAGGGATGGGACCCTTCAGGTTGATGTATTTGGGGCCATAGCGGTCGTACAGCTTCCTCCGGACAAAGGCGTGCAGGTTGAGGTAGAGCGGCTCCAGCTGGTGGTAGAGATCTTCCAAGTCATCCTCGAAGGTGGGTGAGTCATACCAGGAGCGCCAGTAGCTGCCCGTGTCCTCAAATCCTGCCAGGGAGGCAGTGATGACCCCTGGCTTTGGCCCTTGGGGGCTGCCCTCCACCCAGCCCCAACAGCTTGGACCAGGGAACAGCAGTTGGACTTCTGCCCCTTCCCCAAAGCGTTGACACTGGGGAAATGGAAGTTGGATGCCTGCTGCATGTGGGATGGGGACAGCAGCACAGCATCCTGTTGGCCCAGCCCCGATTCCCACTCCTGACCCCTGACTGCCCCCTACATCCCCCCGTCCTGCTCGTACCATCCATCTGATAGGCCTCATTGCTCAGTTTGACGAATTCCTCGTACTTGGCGCGCAGCGGGTTTCCTGCGGCGTTGTGCCACCCCTCCCAGGCGTAGAGCAGCTTCTTGTAGCTGCGGGAGGTGGCCATGATGTCCGAGATGTCTGAGGCAGAGGGGACAAGTAGGACACGAGCGAGAGGCAGGAGCAGGACCCATATCCCACAGTGGCTCTGCAGAGGTGCCACCACCATCACGCCAAACCCAAAGACCCACCCTTGTCCCAGGACAACCCTCATGAATATGGGTGAGACTTGGCAATCCTAAATACCCATCCTCTCCCTAGGGCAACCCTGATGAACATGAGTGGGACTTTCCAAGCCCAAATACCCATCCTCACCCTGGTACAACCACGATGAATGGGGATGGGACTTGCCAACCCCAAATACTCACCCTTGCCCTAGAACAACCCCAATGAACATGGGTGGGACTTGTCAACCCCAAATACCAATCCCTGTCCCAAAACAACCCTGATGAACATTGGTTGGACTCATCAGCCCCAACCCGCTGAGGATGGGGGGCCTGGGACAAAGTCACGGCCATGGGGTGCTCAGCACCATGCAGGGTCAGAGGGACAAGGACCATACCTGGCTCCAGCTCCCAGCAGGTACTGTTGGTCAGGCACACCTTGGCTGTGGAGTAGATTTTGTCCATGTCACTCAGGATGGTGTTGTACTGTGAGGAAGTAAAGAAGATATTGGGACTAGAAGGGAAAGGATGGGAATAGCCCTTCAGGAGGGATTTACAGATGTCCCAGCTCCAGAGTGTGTATATCCAAAGGGATGTGGAGGAGGACTGATGTGTTTACCCAGCGTGGTTTTGGTGAGATAAGTGTGTTATCACCCAGAGTTTTTGAAGCCATCACACAGTGGAAGCAGGGAGGCTCTTTGGGATAGACATCCCATGCACAGCCGCTCGCCAAACCCCCCTCAAACACGGCGTGAGCGCTCACAGTGTCCTGGAGTGGGGCTATTTATAAAACCCTTTGTCAGCGGGGCTGCGGCACGGCCTGTTTATCTAAGCGGGTTCAAAAAAATAAGAAGAGAAGCAGGAGGAGGAGGGGGATTTATTTCTGTGAACTTCAACAACAGCAAACAATAGCAACAGGAGATTTCCTGGAACCTGCCTGGGGAGCCCATTCCCAGGGAAGGAAATTCCTCCACTCCGTCCCTCTCTCTGTTTCCATCCCTCTTCTTCAGCCGGGTGGAATGGATGGAGAGAGGGGACAGTGGTGGCTGCAGGATGGAGCTGTCAGGGGATGGGATGAGACGTGGAGGAGACATAATGATGTCTGTTATCTGGGAGAGGGTAGGGATGGGTTTCCTGGAAGGAACTGGGGCCGACGCTTCTCCGGAAGGGATTGTATCACCAAGCTTTGCCTGAAACGTGGGGAGGGCTGGCAGGGAGCTGTGGGCCATGGGACATCCATGTAGATGCAAGTGGCTACCAGCCTCAGTGTGGGCAACATTTTCATGCATGGAAATTTAAATCATGTCACATTTAGGTAAAAGACCCTGAAAACTCAGGACCATGATGGGGAAGGCTCAGGATGTCCTGATGTCTCTAGCACAACACTGTGCCACCAAGGCACAGCATTTCTGGGCTCACAAGGGCTGGGCGACCTTCATCCCCAAGGAGCACTGAGAAGTGGGGGGTCGAGCCAGCTGGCCCCCAGCCATGGGGACAGTCTGGCTGGTCTCCAGGTGACGCCCAAGGCCACTCTGTGTAAGCAGGAAATCTCCGGTTCCCCCTGGGATAGCTCTGAGATGAGGTTAGGGCTGGAAAATAAGGCCAGCAGGCACCCCACATCCCCTGGACATAGCACCCCATCTCTCCTCTCCATCCCCATCTTCCCTGTGCAGAGGTCAGGGAGACCCTCCAAATGTAATGGAGGGGCAATGGGACAGCAACAGAGTCTGGAGGCTTGAGAAAAATCCATTTAAAAGTTTTTTCACCACTCCAGCGATGCCCAGGGCTTGGCCAGCACCTCACCTACCTGCTCTCTCTTCTCCAGGGGCAAGTTGGAGGGTCCCAAGGTCTGGATGGAGCCGATGATTTTCCTGAGCTGTGGGTCGCTGAAGTTGTTCCAGATGCTGCCATAGAGGTCCTTGGCTTTCTTCCCCCACACCTCTGTGAAGTTCTGCTCCTCCAGCGACGCCTTGACCTGCATGGCGAGAGGGGACACGGGGACTCAGGACTACCCAGGTGGCAGTTTGGGGGCCGAGTTCAGAACCATGAGGCCTTGTGGGAGCCAGAGGGGATGGGACACGAGGTGGCAGCCAGGGCTGTCCCCAGTCCGTGACATTCATATACAGAGACATCAGCTTCCAACCGACGTGGCAATGTCTGCAGCCCCTGCTTGCCTGCGGCGCTCCCAGCGAGCACCCGCCACGGTGGCCTTTGAGGATATTTTAGAGGTGTTGTGATGGGGATGCTGGGATGGAGATGCCTGTGCACACAGGCAGGATGTCCAGGTTCTCCTGGGCTCGCTCTGGCAGCCACCAGACCCCGGTTTTAGAGGGATCTCTGAGATCTGGCTTCATTTTATTCCTATTCCTGCTGTTTCTCACCTTTGCAGAAGCCTAAAGGGAAACTGCAAAGATGCCACATTCACTTTTCTCCTTCCTACACCTCCTTGCTAGATCCATGCATGTCTCCTTTGGCTATTTGTGCAAAGTCCCTTTGGTACCTCGTCACACCAGGAGGGAAGGGGCTGGGACAGCAGGGAGGGAAGGAGATGCAGAAGAATCAAGGGAAAGGCAGACAAAAAGAGCGAGGAGGAGAAAGGCTGGGATGGACAGGGCCAGAGGGAGGCAGCTCCATTCCTGCAGGGTCCTGCAACTACCACATCTGTGTTTCACCTCACAGAGGGGCACCTGTTCGCATGGAGCCCCTGGTTTTGGGTCCCTCGCTGTCACCCATCTCCTGACAGTCCCAACCTCCCTTCCCAGGGCTGGGGGACGGCAGGGAGCTCTCTGCACCATGGGGGGTTATTTAGGCAGCTGGAGCTGTGGCAGATGGCCACAATTTTTGGGACAGGGCATATCGCAGGAGGTTGCAACCCAGCTCAACCAGAATCAGCTCTATTATTGGGAAACACTGATCTTTACAGAGTGTCCCGGCCTGGCTGACGTGCAGGTTGGAGTGAGGAGATGCAGAGCGCATTTTCGATGTCTGTGCGCCATCCCGGCGTGATTTATGGACCTCATTAGCTGTTATTCGTGGCATTTTTTGCCTGGCTCCAACAAGCCTGGTTTGTTTTATTTTAATCTTCACATTCCCTCAGCTGGTAGTGGGGAGGGAAGGGAGTTACAGTGTGACAGGGCTGGAGGCTGCCCGGGGCAGGCACCCACGTGGCTGGGGGATGCGGAGGTGAGGGTGCCCAAAGTGTTGGGTGCCCCTGGCTTCCAGGCTCCCGCTGTCTTCCTTGGACATCCCAGGACCCACTGCATCAACTTGGGTACCAACCATCCCTGACCCTCTGATACATTGCAGTGGGCCAGACCCATGGACACCCTGCACTGGAGCGAGATGCCACTGAATGGGAGATATCTTTGCCCCTTCCCACATCGCACTGCGGAGCTGGGGGAGCTGTAGGAAGCAGAGTCCAGCTGTCTTTCTTCTTCTCCTTGAACAGGCGCCTGTGTTTGGTCAGGCAAATCGTATCCTAAACTCTCCTGACAGCTCTGGTGGAGCAAGCTGAGAACAGTGCTGCTGCCTGGGACCCCCTCGCCTTGGCCACGTCCACCAGTCCTGGCCCTTTGGCCCCTGCAGCTGGGAGATTTCTCTGTGAACGTGCCCCTTTGGAGGGCTCAGAGGCCCCTGGACGCCCACAGCCCCCAAGTCTCCCAACAAAGCTCGTCACCCAGGTCCCTGCCTGCACCTGGTTGCACAGTGAAGGTTCAGAATCATACGACCTGGCTCAGAGTGCACCTATGAGCAACTCTCAAACCCCAGACACCATTGCCAGCCTCTTGCCCAGAGCCCCAGCTTGCAGGATGTGGCACATCTCCCTGCCTCGTGGCTGAACTCCCTCTCTTTTGTTCTAGCATCACTCTGTCCATCCCTGCATGGTCAGGGGCTCCTGCTCTGCCTTCAGCCTCCTGCCCCTTTGTGTCACTTTGTCCCAAGGTCAATGTTTTTTGGTAAAATCTGCAGGAACCCCAGCCTGCTGGCCTGCCTCAGGTGTTACAGACTTGTGTGGGCTTTGCTTGGCCCAAGAGTTTCCCACATCCCCCAAATTCAACCTTTGGAGTACTACTGGCCAGCTGTTAACCCTTTAGCAGTCACTGCCTCCCCACACCACAGCACACCTCCCTGCTGCCCCTTCATGGGCTGATCTCAGGGGCCGGATCCTCTCCTCCTACTGGGGTGGCTTAGGAGCCTTGACACAGCACAAAGCACCTGGCTGTGATCCTCAGGCATTTATCAACTCAGGAAAGGATGAGAGCTGGCCTGGAAATGCCATTTGAGAAAAACCCGTGCAAGGTGTTTTCCTGACTCTAACCTTGGACTCAGCGTGGCCAGGATGCTCCAGCTCTGCCCTAAGGCCCCCTGCTCCACTTCAACATCTGCAGCAGATGCTGGGTGCCTGCCCAGACATCACGTCAGCTCACTGAAAAAAGGCTGAAGGGGCACTTGGGTGCTCTTGGGTGTCCTGCCAAGTTGGCAGCAGAAGGACCTGGCAGCAATGTTTCCCTCGTGCAGGAAGACGTTTCCTTCCTGCCACAGGGCACACTATGCTGTTCATCCCTCTGGGATCCAGATGGATTTGGGCTTTTGTGGTAGCCCTTGAGGTACGGAGGTGATACCGGGGTCCCTGAACACACATAAGGGTTGCATCACCCCACTACCTGTATGGTTGGCAGGTACATAGAAACATAGAATTGTTTGGGTTGGAAGGATCTCAAAGCCATCCAGTTCCAACAACATGCCATGGGCAGGGGCACCTCCCACTGGATCAAGACCCCATCCAATCCGGCTTTGAACACTTCCAGGGATGGGGCATCCACAGCTTCCCTGGGCAACCTGGGCCAGTGTCTCAGCATGCTCATTGTAAAGAATTTCTTCCTGATGTCTGATCTAAATCTTCCCCCTTCCAATTTAAAGCTGTTCCCCCTCATCTTGTAACTACCGGTCCTTGTAAAAAGTCCCTCCCCAGCTTTTCTGTAGCCACTTTCTGTACTGGGAGGCTGTTCTACGCTCTGCCTGGAGCCTTCTCATCTTCAGGCTGAACAACCCCAACTCTCTCAGCCTGTCCTCATAGCAGAGGTGCTCCAGCCCTCTGATCATTTTCGTGGCCTCCTCTAGACCCCTCCCAACAGCTCCCTATGCTTCTTACGTTGTGCATCTTCAAGCTGCATGTGTTGCAGTGGCCGAACAGGGGCAGCCCTCAGCTCCCCAGGCACAGCAAGAGCCAGGGAAACCTCTGGAGGCTGCCCAGGCACCAGGATTTCCCACCCCAGGCAGAGGTTGTGTGGCAGCTCACTCAACCTAGAGCAACCCCCAGGCTGCTTGAACTCCCTACCCCACCAAATCCAGCCCAAACACATGCAGACCTGTGGGAAAACATGCACACAGCATCACTCCCCGCTGGGGTTGATGTCTAATTCCCCATAGGCTGGAGTGGTTTCCCAAAGCTGGCTTCATCCCCACTGAGGACATATGGATGAGGGGTGGCAGCTTCCTGATGCCACCCCAATGTTTGTGCACACTTTGGGCTGCTGGTGGCTGCCCCAAAACATCCCCCCTCCACCCCCCCACCCCAGCTCTGGGACGTGGTGACATGGGACGTGGTGGCACTGGACAGGGACACTTGACACCTGACCCCGGTGTCAGGAAAGGGGAGAAGGAAAGTGGAAGGTGCTGAGAGGAGGGAACCACCTCTAAAAATAACCTGAACACTGCTCCAGGACCGGAGCTGTCACTCCAGAGCTTCTACAAGGTAGAGCTTCTACAAGGACCAATTTGGGGCAAACCCCTGTGATTCCAGGGCTACAAATCCCAGCACCGGTTTGCCCTCCAGGGGTGCCAAGAAAAGAGCCTGTGGGGAGGAAGGATCCAAGTATCCCCACCGTGCCCCAGCCTCCCGATCCCCCGGCGTTGAGGACACCCCCACCTCGCCACCCACCTGCAGAGCCCCGTTTTCGTTCGTCAGGTTGGTGTAGTAATCCCAGCTGGCCGAGACGCTCTCGAAGAGGACTTGCTCGGCCGTCTCGTTATAGTCGCTGGCGAAGAGGGCTGCCCCTTCCTCAGTTCGTTCACGCTCGGGGGGCTCGAGGTCAGGCCGAAGGGCACCCACCAAGCTCAGCCCCAGCAGCAGCCCCAGCGCCGGGAGCATCGCGGCTGGGTCGGCACACGGAGCAAAAGGGGGCCCCGTTTGGTGCCTTCTGAGACGGCTTTGCCTCCGCTGCCGGTTGCTTATAAGCCAGCAGCCTTCGCGCAAACCCTGCCCACCGAGCCTGCCTCCCCTCGCAGAGCAGAGCGGAGCATTTCGCTCTCCCTTGGGCGGCTCCCGGGCTTGCGGGAAGGAGCGGGGAGCAAGCGCTGCCTTGGGGAGCAAAGTCCTCTCGGTGCCTCGTCACACTCAGAGGGAAGGGGAAGGGGCTGGGATAGCAGGGAGGGACGGAGATGGAGGAGAAGCAAGAGAAAGGCAGGAAAAAAAAAAGAGCAAGGAGGAGAAAGGCTAGGATGGACAGGCTGGGTGGGATGCAGCCGCATCCCTGCACGGTCCTGGACACCTCCTGGCTCGGTGCAGAGGGATCCAGCTCAACTGGACCATGGCACTTGGCAGGACATCCCTGCCCGTGCTGGCATCACACGGCGAGCAGCCCTCAGCATCACCCCGGCCACTGGCACGAGGGTGAGCGCAGCGGGGAAAGCCCTCACGTGGTGGTGGGGAAGCCGAAGGCCATCTCCTGCTGCCTCCTGTCAAAGCAACCCCTCCTCAGCATAACCTCGGTTTTCTGAGAAAAGAAGTATTTCTGATGGCTGTGAAGAAAATCCCATCACCTCACACCAAATGTTTGGGACTTGGAGGAATTAGGCTGATGAGAAATCAGTAACATAAAGTTCCTTCAAAATGAGAACCAGACCCACATCGGTGGACTTGGTAGTTCCTTTTTATTTTTCTTTTTAGTTAATTAAATCCCTTTCCCTCAGGGTCTGGCCCCAGCCCCGGGAGCTGCACCCAGGCTGAGCTTAGGCTCTGGGCTGGCTGAGATCATCACCCCTCGCGAGGGCCACCACCCCATGGGGACACAGTGGGCAGCTGCCATGCAGGGGAGAACTTTTAGCGGGGGGACAGAGGGAAACCCTTTGAATTGTTGGCCCTGCTGGGTGCGGCAGGGCAGCTGGCACCACCACAGTCCCTTGGGGTTATCTCATGGGGACAATTTGGCCCCTCAACAAGGGTTGAGGCTTCCTGCAACGACTCAGGATCTTACAGGGTTTGCAGAGCCATTTCCATAATGAAAAAGAAAGGTATTTAGGAGCCTGCAACCCTCTGATGTTTATTAAACCTCATCCCAAAAGTCACACCTTCCCACCCTGCCCTGCCACCCACCACCTGCACTGGCTGATGTGGTGGCTGATGTGGGTACCCAAAGAACCTTCATCCCCCAGACTCTGAGCCTATACAGATGTCATCCATAAGCCTGGACATAACGGAGCCATAGACACAGCCAACATCTGCCTGTAGCCCCCCTTGCTGACCCCTTTCTCCACCAACCACAGGTCTCTGGAAATTCCACTTTACTGGGAAACTGGAAAAAAATGGTTGGTTTGGCTCCAATTTGGCTGGTGACCAAGCACCGATGAATGGAGATTTCCTGCACCCCGCCAGCCTCTGTTCCCAGCTGTACCGAGGAGGGATTTTCCCCGCCCTGGGGCTTTGCCACGCAGCCTCTGTCACTCATAGGGGGGTCTCAGGCGAGTGGTGTGGCCAAAATGGGCTCTGCAATCTCAGCACGGCACCAGTATCCAGAAACTCCAGTGAAGGAGGGTTTTTTTTTCCCCCAAAACTGGTGTTTCTGGTGGGCGATCCCACAGGCGAAGGGCCATTCTTCATCATTTTGCATGGCAGCATCTTCCAAGGCTGTTGCAAGAAGGGCTGCTGCAGCAGGACTTTGTGTTGGGTGAGAGGTGCTCCTGGTGGCTGCATCTCCAAGGACGCTTGGAGCTCTGTGGTATCTTGTCCTATAAAGTTCCATCTGAGATCAGACAGAAAAGCATCCTATATGCAGGAGAGCACTGGCACGTGAAGTGGCCGTTGGCCAAGGCGGATGAGATCCCTGTAAGCTTGAAGATTCCTCTTCATGCCTCTTTGCTGTCCTGAATCCATGCTGTTTCCCAGCATTCGCCAAGGATGGGCTCAGAGAGACCTCTGGGACACAAGGGGACCTGCCCCGTCTCTCCCCACCCCTCTCAGGGGTGCTGGGGTGGGTGATGGGTGCCCATCTGCGCTGGCATGCAGGGCACCCAGGGCTGCCAGCGCTGCAGACCAGAGGGACAGGAGGTATCGAAGGATGTGAAAAACGTGTTGCCACGGAGACGGATGCTGAACTGCTCATGGGGACGTGTGCTTGGGGGACACTGGGCGAGACGTGGTGTCCCCAGGCCGGGAGGCTGCTTCCCATCGGCTTGCATCGCCATCACCAGCTGCGTGGAGATGTTGTCCCCCCCCTGCCCAGAGCACGTGTGTGTGGACACGTGTGTGATGGCCGGAGCGTCACTGCAGCGCGCTGGGGGTGCGACTGTGGCGCTGCCTCACTTGCAGAAGAGCCCAACTTGCTCCCAGCATTTTGGATAAACTCCTCACCTTGCCAGAGCTGCGAATCTCCCTGCCCGTCACAGGCAGTGTTGGCAGGGGCACCCACTACTTCAACCCCAGAGCCCCCAAATATTGACAGCAGATTTTCCTTAGGGAAGCTGTAAGGTATTGGCTGTGATAGCAGTGTGATAAGAGACAGTGAGCAGGGATGGGAGTGTGAAGAAACAGTTATTTGAGGATGGCTCTGGCACTGGCTGGGAAGATTTAGGTATTTTATTGGCTGTATCTCAGCCCTATGGCCTCTGGCTGGGGATGCTCAAGTCCATTTCCCCCTTCTTTTATTATAAACCACATTTTTGGCTTCCCCATGCCATTTCTCAAAGCGTCCAAGGGTGCTTTAAAAGTCCTGTCTGATCCATCTCTCTGTTTGAGCAACCAAGGAGCTTCTGGAGGGGACAGAAAAGATTCCCTGCTGATTTAAACCTCGAAAAGAGCTTTCTTTATTGGGTGTGCAGCCTCGTGTGTTACTTTTCCTGATGGCTGTGGGCTCATGGGCACGATGACTCCTGTGCCGGTTGGTACAAATCACTGCATGGAGAATTTTTTTCCTCCCTCTCCAGACCCTGAGTTTAAAGGCTCCTGCTTTATTTACTGATGAATTCAATCAATTATCATAGTGCATAATTCGCTAAGCTGCTTTCCCAGATGCAGTGATGCTGCCGTGAGGGAGAGGAGAGAAAAACCACATTTCCTGTCTGAAATTTTCATCTAAGCAAACAGGTTTTTTTCTGGTCCTTCAAATAAAAAAGCCCCAACAAAACAAACTCACTTCAAGTAACCATTTCTTTGTCATTTATTGTAGATCTGTCATTGTTAAAATAATTATGAACCACTAGAGTAAATGCTGGGGCTAAAGCCTCGTTGTCACCTGGGCTTGGGAATTGGGATAGGAAGAGGGACCCAAGAGTCCTCACTCCAGAATGCTGCTGTCTGACTGCAAAATATCTCTGCTGAGGGTTTTTAGTAACACCCTGGGGTAGTCTCCAGCTTTTCCTTGGATCAAAAATGTATTTAAAGCGCGGTGTGACCCCTCTGCATGGTGCCGGGGTGCCATGGGCCACGGGGAGCTCACCCCAGCCCCGAGCAGCGATTGCTCCTTTATCACCAGAAGCGCACACTCAGCTCCTGCCGGGGGCTGAACGCAGCAGAAACGCTCCTTATCGGCACCATTCCCACCCACAAAAACGCTTTGCAGCGAGCGCCTGCCCTAGGACAAGGGTTTACAGCCCTGGGGAGGCTCCTCTTGGCACGGGCGTGGGGGACACACGTGAGCCAGGCTGGCTGCACGGGGCAGCCCGAGCAGGACCATGTGTTTCCCGTAGCCTCCAGTGCTGAGTGGGGCTGGAGGCGGCCAAGAAGGGGGGCGGAGATGCGGTTTTCACCGTAGGATCTCCTCCAGCCCCATCCCTCAGGCTGGGACAAGCGCCAACAGCCTGAGGATGTGCTATGACATTGCAAAGCCTTGGAAATGCAGTGTGCTGAGGGCAGCCGACTGCTCAGGGCCCCCGAATGATGCCCACGTCTTGAGAGGGTCAGAAATAAAAGCCAGACCCTGTCAGCCCCTAGGGAGCCCTTGCCATAGTGCAGGACGTGTGCCCAGTGCCAGGCATGTGGCCAGGAGCATCAGGTCAAAAAGTAAAAGGCCGGCCAGAAATCATCCCTCATCCTTCCTCCTTCATCCTTCATCCCTCTTCCTTCATCTCTCATTCCTCATCCTGCCTCCTTCATCTGTCATTCTTTATTCCTCATCCTTCATCCCTCCATCCCCCCCTGCTCACAAACCAGAGCTGGGCACTGATACGGGGCAAGCAAAGAGGACAATGTGTTCCCTTCGCACCCATCAGTCCAATAAAATGTGGCAAAGTCCACTATTTCCCCCCTTTTCCCTTTCTTTAATAACCCAAAACAATCCCAGCCCCGAGGCAAGCGAGCGTGACTGCTCTGGGAGCTTTAATCATCCGCTGCGAGCCCGGTGTGGGTTATCACAGCTGTTTATCCCAATCACCATAAACTCACCTTCAGCCTCTTCTGAAAGAGATTAAGTGTTCACACTGGCTGCACCGATTGTACCTCCTGTCCAGATCAGCAAAGTTGTGCTCCTGGCAAGGAGGGGGACAGGGCAGCTTAACTGATGCCAGGAGAAAAAAAACAGGGTCATTTGGGTTGGAAGAGACTTCAAATCCCATTCAGTTCCAACCCCTCCACCATGGGCAGGGACACCTCCCACTGGATCAGGGGGCTCAAAGCCCCATCCAACCTGGCCTTGAACACCTCCAGGGATGGGACAGCCACCACTGCTCTGGGCAACCTGGGTCAGGGGCTCCCCACCCTCATTGTGAAGAATTTCTTCCTAATGTCTAACCTAAATCTTCCCCCTTCCAGTTTAAAGCCATTCCCCCTCATCCTGTCACTCCAGGCCCTTGTATAAAGTCCCTCCCCAGCTTTCCTGTGGGCCCTTTCAGGTTCTGGAAGGCTGCTATAAGGTCTTTTCCAGCTGGGCTGCTCTGATCCCCAGCCCAGGAAGGAGCCAGGCTCCTAAGGGAGCTTCATCTGGGAGTCACTCATTGTTCAGCCTTTGTGGGATCCCAGGGAACCAGGGTCCAAACTCCATGATGTGACCCAGTGGGACAATTTATGCTTAATCCATGACCACTCCCATGGCAGCAGCACAGCCTTCCAACGTAATTATTTTTTCCTCTTGCATTTAGTGAAAAAATGTTAATTTTACCCCACGGTTGGGGTTTTGTGGAGAACAGCAGCAGCTGGGGTTTTTTGAGGTGGCAGCTCATCTCCTTCGAGGCAGCTGGGCTCTTGAATCGCAGTCCTCCGGGGAGGTATCTTGCAAATTAGCATTTCTTAGCGATAAAAAACTTGATATAGGAAGGGGGGAAAAAAAAAAGAAAGAAAGAAAGAAAAAAAAAAAAACCCAAAAGAAGTTAGATCAGCAAAATGGTAATTTGATAATCTCGGGCGCAGGGAGGGGGAGCTGCCCACGCTGGGGCGGGGCTGAACAGCCAGGGAAGGGCAGCAACTGCTGGTTTTACCACAAATTTTCAACTGATGATGCTCCTATTGATCCATGGGTGCCTGGCAGCCTGGGACAAACCCGGAGCGGGTGCTGAGCTTGGCTGATAGCTGGGAAGCTGGAGCAGCCTCCACTGAGCCAGTTTGACTCCATGATCTGAGCTGGGGCAGCCCTGAGCATCCCTGAGCGCTCTACAAGCATCCTTGAGAAGCCTCAACCATCTCTGTGCATTCCCGAGCACCTCTGAGCAGCTCCAGGCATCCCTAAGCATCTCTAAGAAGCCTCGTGCATCCCTGAGCACCCCTAAGCATCCTTGAGAAGTCTCGACCATCCCTGAGCACCTCTGAGCAGTCTCAGGCATCCCTGAGCATCTCTAAGAAGCCTCGTGCATCCCTGAGCACCTCTGAGCAGCCTCAGGTATCCCTGAGCATCCTTGACCAACCCTGTGCATTCCTGAGCACCTCTGAGCAGCCCCAGGCATCCCTAAGAAGTCTCGACCATCCCTGAGCATCTCTGAGCATTCTTGAGAAGCCTCGACCATCCCTGACATCCACCAAGCATCCCTGAGTACCCCTGAGCTGCCCCAAGCAGCCCAGAGCCCTGTGGGTCAGTGCCAGGACAGCCAGCACTGTCTCTGCTCCCTGACTGGCGCGTCACTGCCTTGGCAGTGCAGGGAGAATTTCATTATTGCTAGCTGAGGGAAAGCTCAGGCAGATTTAATAAAGCCATTATGCCCCCAGCAATGTCTTTAATTAAAGAGCTGGTTACAAATGGCTCACTGTTTCATGTAAGAAGAGCGTGCTGGCCGGTGTTGGAGGGGCTCCTTTGTCCTCGCATCGGCTGCTACCAAGTCCCCTTGCAAGTGACAGTGAGGGCAGGGACCCCACAGCAAATTCTGCCATGGGCCACCCTTGTGTTTGTCCCTGCTACGTGGTTGGGATGAGAAACAATGTCCATTTGATCACGTAGGGTTGAGGGCTGCTGTGTCTTTTTGGCTGCTGAAAGTCGAGATGGGTCAGTTGGACACAGTTACAAATATGGAATGAATCATGGAATGGTTTGGGCTGGAAGGGACCTTAAAGCCCATCCAGTTCAACCCCCCTGCCATGGGCAGCAACACCTCCCACTGGATCAGGGGGCTCAAAGCCCCATCCAACCTGGTTTTGAACACCTCTAGGGATGGGGCAGCCACAGCTTCCCTGGGCAACCTGGGCCAGGGCCTCCCCACCCTCGTCGTGAAGAATTTCTTCCTAATGCCTAATTTATGAATTTATAAAGCTGGTTTGTGCTGCATTATAGCAGTGCTCTTCTCAGCAGAGGGCAAAGCTTTTTGACTTGCTAAGTATCCCAAAGGATGAATGCCCAAATCTCATTCCCTTTGAGCCTTTTCCAAGGGCCTTAGCTGGACCATGGTGGGGGAAACCCTTCCTCTGCTCTGCCCTGACTCCTGGCCAGGCCTTTCTGGCTGGGGAACAACCCAGTGGCTCAAGGTTTGCAGTTTATGGTGGCTTTTATGGCTTCATTGATTAACCCTGGTAAACCATTTCCCAATATTTCCTGCTGTGGTGAGGTTGGTCCCTGTGGGCCAAGGGTCGGTTTGGTGGCCCTGGGACTCTGCCCCTTGCTGCTGCAGGGACTTTGCTCTTGGGAGATCAGGTCTCCATCAGGCCCAGGGCTGCACCGGGATTTCGGCTCTGCTGGAATCACACTGTGGTGGTGCAGGGTTGTCCAACTCCTGGGGTTTGTACCCAATGACATAAGTCCCTGGCAGGGGGGAGAAGGTGATGGGGATGTTGGGGGGACCTCAGTGGGGTCTTTAGGTGCCCTTGCTCTGGAGGAGCTGAGCAGCCCCAGTGCCCAAGGGGAAGGGCTGGGGCAAGAACTCTGTGCACAGGTGGAGGTGGTTACACCTGATCTGCACCAGTAGTCACTGGGTCCTGGTGTTCTCCAGCTCCCATGGGTGCTACAGGGATGAGGGTGCTCTAGGGCTGTAGGTGCTCCACATCCCCTGTCCACGCCAGGTCCTTATGATTCTCCAACTCCAATGAGTGCTCCAAGGCTGAAGATGGTCCAGCTGCTGGGGTTCTTCATCTCCCATGGGTGCTCCAGACCACGGGCAGCTCCAGCTGTGAGGGTGCTCTGGCTCCCATGGGTTCTCCAAGGCTGAGGACACTCCAGGTCCTGGGATTCTCCACGGCTGAGGGTGCTCTGAATCCCATGGAGGCTCCGGATCCCCTCGGGGTTTCTGCCCCTAGGGCTGTCCATGTCCCCACCGCTCGGATCGCGCGGGGCACCCAGGGATGCTCCGGCTCCCGCATCCCAGCACCGCGGACTCCGGGTGACACCTAGTGGTACCCTGCGACAGACACACGGACAAGACAAACGGACAGAGACACAGACACACGGACAGAGAGACACATGGACAGAGAGACAGACACGGACAGCCACAGACAGAGAGAAAGGGACAGAGAAATACACAGGAAGAGACAGACAGACACAAAGACAGACACACGGACAGACACAGGGACACAGTGTGCTGCTCGCCCTGGTGTGCAGCTCTGTGTTCCCCAGAGAACACTGCACACGGCTGGGCCAGGAGGAGCAAGGACAGAAGAGGGGCACCTGCCCCCATCTCCCCTTGTCTCCCACATCTCCCCCTCCACGTGGGAGCCCAGGACCTGAGGGGCAGGGATGTCACCCCCCACTGCTGTCCCTGGACCCACAAGTCCTGCCAGGGCCCTGCTGGCCCCCATCACGTCCCCCCTGGGGCTGCTGATGGGGTGCAGGTGATGAGAAGGAGCCAGTGAAGCCAAATCCACAGAAGGACCTCGTTAGTGCTGCCCAAATCAATATAAATTAAATGGTGACAGAGTCAGGGTGCCCTGAACGTGAGAGAGGGACCTGGGGGGGCTGAGCCAGCAAGGCGGGGGGGACAACAGACACGTGGAGAGACAGACACAGACACATGGGACAGAGAGAGAGAGAGAGACAGGGATAGATGACACACGGACAGACAGACACAGACACACGGACAGATGGAGAGACAGACACAGAGACAGGGGCAGATGACATGTGGACAGAGAGACACAGACATAGAGGTATGGACAGACACAGGGACAGACAGACACAGATACATGGACAGACAGACAGACACACAGGGTGCGGGTGCTCAGCAGCGCCGGGGAGGGCACAGATGCTGCCAACACCCTGGGAACCGTTCTCACAACACAGAGTCCCTCCCCTGGGTCTCCATCCCCCCTCCCACTCCTCGCTGTTCAATGCTCTCCCCCCCCTCGGCCCTGCAGTGCTGCTGGGGGGGTGCAGCCCCCCCCTTCTCTCTTTGCCATCTCTCCGTTGCCTTGCCAACGCGGTGGCCCTGTCCCTGCTCCCACACTGTCACCGCTGGGCCCTGCGCAGGCGGCATCAGGTAGGGTTTGGGGGGATTTGGGGTGGGGGGGGAGAGGGGCTGTGTGTGTGTCCACCTCCAACACTACTTCCCCCCCCCCCCCCCCCCCCCCCCCCCCCCCCCCCCCCCAATACATCACTCAGCCCCCCAGGTCTAAGCTGAGGTGAGTGCCCTCCCCTGCACGAGCCCCGAGCCCCCGTGGAAAGCAGAGACCCCCTGAGGCCCCCAGTGGGATTGTGAGGGACCCGTCCAGATGCCATGGGGTGCCCCCCGCACCCCAGGGTTTAACTGGAGAAATCACCTCTCCAAAAGTGGAGAGCACAGATGGGGAGAGACTGGGGCTGCCTTTGGGGTGCAGAGGGGCAGAGATGCAGGGGGAGGGCAGGCAGGTCCCCATTATGTGGTGGCTTTGTGAAGGGTCCCATTGCCTCCCGCTCTCCCAGTGCTCAGTGTTGACTGGGACCAGCAGACAGGACAGTTTTAGGGCTGAAGAGCTACTCAGAAAGCCCAGAGAAGTGGTGGCTGCCCCATCCCTGGAGGTGTTCAAGACCAGGTTGGATGGGACTTTGAGGCCCCTGATCCAGTGGGAGGTGTCCCTGCCCATAGTAGGGGGGGTGTGACTGGAGGGGCTTTGAGGTTCCTTTCAACCCAAACCATTCCATGATTCTATGAGTCCAACCAGCATTGCCAGTTCCCATGACTGAGGGGGGTCACTCCCTGTCCCTCCATTCTGTTGGGGACCGAGTTGGCCCCTTGTGCCAGCAGGGCCAGATGTTTGCATCTGGTGGGAGGATGTTTGGGGCCACATGGGCACCCATGTGGGACCCCCACCGGAGCCAGCAGCCCCACGGCAGTGATGAGGGTCCGGGGAGGGGGCAGGGTCTGTTGTGATGTAGGGGGGAGATGGTACCTCACGCTGTCCCCTCCCTGCCCTTGTCCCTGTGCTGGTCCCCACAGCACATCCCATCGCCGCGGGCAGTGAGGCTGGCGCAGGCAGGTGGCCTTTGCAGTGCAACCTAATGGGATAAACCAATTCCCATAACCCACTTATCCAGCTGATCCAATAAAGGTGGCTGGGAATAAAGTGTGTACATGGTCTTAATGCAGCCCCCACCCCTCCAGGCCCCCCCCAGTCCTGGAAACACCGTGGGTCTGTCTGCCACAGCCAGACGGGAGCTCCTCCACAGAGACAACCATTGTGGGAACAGGACAGAGGGGGAACGTTGGCATCTGGGGCTGGGACTCACTGGCCCCGGGTGACAGGGAAACAGGAGGTGGTGGCTCTGGTCCCCAGGCCAGCGAGGAGCATCAAGGGATAACCCAGCAGGAAAAACAACGTGGGTGCAGGTGAGTTGTGGGGCCATGGGGCAGCTCTCCGGTGAGGTTTGGTGACACCGTGTATTTGTCTGCCCACCCTGGCGGGGGGGGGTTGCTCAGCCCCATGTCCCCAGGGGCCATCGCTTCTGTCACTGGGGCAGGGGGGAGAGGGGGGGGATATTCCTGAGCAGCCTTGCTTGTCCCTGTGCTTCCTTCATCCAGCAGAGTTTGGGGGGGTGCTGTGGAGGGAGTGAGGGTGGGACATGGGATGGGGATAGAGTGGGAGGGATGGGAATGGAGAGGGAAGGATGGAGGGATGGGGATGAAGGGATGGCGATAGAGTGGGAGGGATGGAGGGATGGGGATGGAGAGGGAGGGATGGAGGGATGGGGATGGAGAGGGAGGGATGGAGGGATGGGAATGGAGGGATGGGGATAGAGTGGGAGGGATGGAGGGACGGCGATGGAGGGATGTGGATATATGGGAGGGATGGGAATAGAGGGACAGGGATAGAGTGGGAGGGATGGAGCGACAGTGGGTCTGGAGGGCTGGGGCAGGAGGAATGAGACTGCAGGATGTGGGCAGGAGCAGGGGATCACGGGCAGGAGCAGAGCAATGTCAGGGACAGGAGCGCAGGGTGTGTCGTGGCAGCCGGGAGCCACCTCCAGGTGTGGGTGACGCAGCCACCCTGGCAGCACCAGGAAGCGACCGGCTCTGCGGCAGGTGAGGCCCGAGCAGCGCCGGACACTGCCTGCAGCAGGGACCCCCACCGGGGTGGGACAGCTGGGAGCCACGCGGGGCCCCCCGTGGCTTCGCTGCCCCCTCCTCTGTGTCCCCGCAGGCCAGCATGGACGGGGCTTCGCCGGCCACCAGCCCCGCCGGGCTCTCGGCGTACGTGGCCGTGTCCCAACTGCTGGGCCTGACGCTGCTGGGCACCACGGGCGCCTGGCTGGGCCGCTACCGGGGCGGCGTGGCCTGGCACAGCCCCCTCCAGTTCAACGTCCACCCCCTCTGCATGGTGCTGGGCATGGTTTTCCTCCAAGGTGACGGTGAGCAGAACCCTGGGACAAACGTCTTGTCTTCAGCTTCAAAGCCCTTGGAGCTGCAGCTGGGCAGGGGGTGAAGGACAAAACAGTGATGAACGAGACCATCAGATGCTCCGTTCAATCATGATGCTCTAGGGTCAACCCCCGCTGCTTGCGTGCAGCACCCCTGGGAGATGCGGGGTGCTGGGGAGTTGGGGGACCCTCAATGGGTGCTCATCTGCCCTCTCTCTGGCAGCTCTCCTGGTCTACCGGGTCTTCAGGCACGAAGCCAAGCGCTCCACCAAGGTGCTGCACGCGCTGCTCCACGGGCTGGCGCTGGTCATCGCCATCATTGGTGAGCGCTGGGGCCAGGACACACGGACACGGGGCAGGATGTGGCCCCAGTGGTAATGGGCTCTTCTCTCCAGGCATCGTTGCTGTCTTCGAGTCCCACCGGACCAAGGGCATCCCCGACATGTACAGCCTGCACAGCTGGTGTGGGATGGCCACCTTCGTGCTCTACCTCTTGCAGGTGAGGGCTGGGGACCCCTCAGGGCAAGGAAGGGACGCCCCCAGCACCCAGTGACATCCCTACACCCCGCAGTGGCTCCTGGGCTGTGGTTTCTTCCTCTTCCCCGGTGCCTCCTTCTCACTGCGCAGCCGGTACAAACCCCACCACATCTTCTTTGGCATCGCCCTTTTCGTCCTCTCCATCACCACCTGCTTGCTGGGCATCACCGAGATGCTCCTCTTCAACATCAGGTGGGTGACTGAGCCGGGGGGGTGGCAGCCCCCCCCATGGCCCCAGCACATTGCTGCTCCAGCTCTGTGGAGCAGAATCTGGCCGGTGGCTCCGTGGCTATTAAATCCCCCCCCCCCAGCCCCCGAGGCCTTTAGTTCTGCTGCTGCTGAGTCACCTCCCAGATGATGTTTAACAAGGGCTGGATCCTGCGACAGCTTTCTTTGGGAATGGGGATAAAATATCTGCTGCTGCCTCTCTGCAGCCAGATATTTTCAGAACCCCCCTGGATTACTCACATCCCCAAGGCCATTGCCCTCCCAGCTGGAGGACACGGTGATGGCCCCAGCTGCCATCGGGGTCCCCTCTGTCCCCAGCCTCACGGGGACATGGCTATGGGGCACCCCAGGGCCCCCCTCTCTCAGTGGGGGAGCACATCTGGCAGGGGAGGTGCTGGGCTGCCTTATGGCCCCACCATAGCACTGCACCCCCATTTTTTTTCTCTGTTGTCACCAAAAGTCCTCCTCCCCAAACTGAGCAGCACCCAGGCAGTCCCCTCTTACTCTGATTTGGGGAAAATCTTGGGGGAGAAAGGACTTTTCACAGGTTGTATGCCCAGAATGTGAGGATGAGGAGGGGGTCCCAGCCAGGGTAGGGACAAGCCATGTGCACCTTGAAGCTTGAGCATCCCCCTCTGCCCTGGCAGGGACTCGTACAGCCACTTTGTGCCTGAGGGTGTCCTGGCCAACACCCTTGGGGTGCTGCTGGTGGCCTTCGGGCTGGTGGTGGGTTACATCTTGACACGGGATGACTGGAAGCGCCCACCGCTGGCCGAGGAGATGGCCCTCTCCATGGACTTCAAGACCCTGACAGGGAGTGAGAGCCCCGGTGGTGGCAGCCAGTGATGTCCCCAGCTTCCTGGTCCCCAGCACGGGCACCTTGTGGTGTCTGTGGGATGTCCTTGTGTCCTGGGGCTCTGCCTGGCTCAAGGTGATGAGGACAGTTGGGGAAGGACACGCTTGTTGGTGTTAACACTGCCCGTTGGCTTCAGCCTTTGCCTGACAATCTTCCTCAGCTCTGCCTTGCGCAGTGATCCCCCCGAGGCTGGCCCCAGCCCCATGGGGTGCCACAGGCATGGGCACTGGGGCACAAAGGATGGGGGTCCCCGGGCTCTTCCCTGCTCTGGGGATGGGGTGGTGAGAGCCCAGATTTCCCTGGTGGCCGAAGCCTAAAGCCTGCATTTGGTGCTGATGGGATGTTTGCCATCCCTGGGTTGGCCATCGCCCTCCAGCACGGCCGCCTCTCGGGGCTGCTCCCCCAAAGAGTTCCGGGTGCTCGGAGCAATGCAGCGTCCGTGCAGGTTCAGTGTCTTTGTGTTCAAATTGTTTTCCCTTCTTGTGCCACGTGTGGACTGCTCAGTGGATGCTCCTGAGCTAATAAATGTTTGCAGCTGACCCTGATCTCCTCCCATCTCTGGTCTCCCAGGTCATCGTTTCAGGGTACTCAGGAGCTCCTGCGTGCTGGGGCACTGGGACAGGAGCTCCCTGAGGGGCTGGGGATGGCAGGGTGGGTATTTGGGATGGGATTGTCCCATCTGGGCCTCGTGCAATGCTCCCAGCACCACGTGGCTCAGCAGTGCCTGCATGACAGACTCCATGGAGATGTATCCAGGGTCTGGCCATGCACTGGATGTGGCACGGAAGGTTTGGGAGACCCATGAGGAGATGCATCCTTGAGCCATGGGCTCGTCTCCTCTGCTGAAAGCATCTCATCAGCCTTCTGGGTTACGGCAGAGGCAGCTGCTTGGGTGAAGCTCCTGGATCCCAGCCCTGCCAAGCAAACGCAGCCCATGGCAAGGTGCAACCCCAAGCCAGGGTTTTGCTCACCACAACCCCAACGTGCCGCGTTCTTCCAGCACTGCACATCCAGCCCGGCCCAGCACCGGGGCGCTCGCAGCTGCACGGGGTGTTCAGCTGCAAACCCAAGCCCCGGGGTGGGGCAGGGATGACACGAGTGGGCACTTGGGTTCTCAGGAGGGCTCCAATCTCCACAGCACCAAGGGGGGCTTTGCACAATTTAATCCAGGCAACATCTCAAACCCAGCTCCCCCCATTTCTGCCTCCATCCCCCCCTGCTCCTGGAAATGCGGGATCCCCATCCCCAGGCAGTGACAGCCAGACCTGACCCTCACACGGTCCTGATGTCCCCAAGGTCATTTCCATGTGGAGAAGACCCTTCGCTCGCCACGGTGTGGGAAGAAGGCGAGGCCAGACGCCGCTTCCAAGTGTTAACCATTTATAAATAAGTACATTTTTTCATACATACAGTTCTCATTGTACAGATTACAATCTGTATACATTGGGGGGAATGCATTCTTTTGAACTTTTCACATCTATCTCACAGCTCACATGTACAGACAAGAAAACTCTGCTCAAGCAAATACAGCAAAGGAAAAAATATGTTTTTTCTTCTTTCCTTATACATGAGAGGCGAAGGCCTCTGCTGTCGGCAGGGGCTGCTCTTCCCACTGCACAATATCACAACTGTGTGGTGTTCAATATATCAGTAGAGAGAACAGAACATGCATTGAATAATATACTGTACAGAGAGAGTCCTTTACATCGGAATTATAGAAAAGCTAAAGGAAAATTTAAGTGTCTTAAAGATCTTCCCAGCAAGTGTCTCGGAGGATGGCAACCAGGGAACTGTACAAAGCACAAGGTGTGTGTACTGTACGTGTTTGTACCAAACTCAGATCCTCTCAGATGTGAAGACAGAAGGGAGAAGACGAGACGCTGAACGCAACGCTATGGGGAAAGAAAAGGCTGGACAGGGGTGACACCGGCAGAGTCCACGCGAGTCTCTGGGTTAGAGGTGGAGCAACAAAGCAGATTTCATGTAGCACACAGTGCTGCTCTTGGTGTCTGGCTTACCAGTGCACAGCGAGGCAGAGCCAGGGTGAAGGGACCCAATTCCCTGGGCTTGAGGCCTCCCCACCCATCCAGCACGACCCTGACCCGCCGGAGGAGATGACCCCCAGCCCCACCGCTGTCCCCGACCTGCGTCATCCAGAAGGGACAAAGTCTTTTGGCAAAGCAGCTCTCTGTTTTCACCAATATGGGATGCGATCCTGTCAGACGGGCCCCAGTGGTTGACTCCCCAGTACCATGACAGCCAGAACACGAGCAGGAGCAAAGGATACAGGGGGTGGGTTTGGTGTCCGTTGGCTTTCCCAGGGACGGTCGCGCTAGCCGTGTTTTCTCTTGGGCAGGTCGGTAACAGTTGCAGTGAGATCCAGCTGTGTAGTCAGGGGTTGGACACGAATGCATCTTGTTAAAGAATTGAGCCCTTAGTGGTTTATATTAGAAAAAAAGAGTTTGATTGAACCAAAAATCCAGCAATTATTCACACAAAGTTGAAAAAAGAAACACAAATTCACTTTCAACCATTGTGCTTTGTGTCCAACACACACCCCCACCAGACTTTGCGTGGAGCAACCGGCACGGGGTGAAGGCATAGATCCGCAGAGGTCCCAGTGGGTACAACAGCTCTTCCCCAAAGCCCTTGGGTAAACACAATCCTGGTAGACGAGTCATCTGGAATTCCCAAAAGACTAAAGCAAAGTACAACCACCAAAGAGCTCGCGACAGCTCACCAAGGACCCCCCCTCGCACAGGAGGCGGAGGATGAGCAGGCACGCTGGCTTGCTTTTCTCTAGATAAGGCAGAGCTGGCACTTCAGTTTTAGCTAAACTTCTCCTGGGTAACCCTGAATGAACTCAAACCTTTGTACGAGGGGACTGAATCGCTCCGAATTTAGGAGCCACCCTGGTTCCAGGCCTAATGCAAATATGGCTCAGGTGTTTGCCGTACGCACACACACACGTTCACGCTAGCCAAGAGGTTTTCTTTACAGCCAGGTTGAAGAAAAGAAACCAAAAAGTTCAGTGCTCGGATGGACCCACCTGTGGGCATCGGTGCCAGGCGCCAGACAGACGGACGGACAGACGCACGCCTCAGTTTGTCAGGAACTGGCGCAGCCTGCGCTCTCCCAAGCAGCTCAGGCTACAGCGCCTTCGCCAACTGGAGATGGAGCCCAAGGGGCCCATCCCTTTTCCAAAGCACTTCTGACTATTTTCCAAGCCCTCCAATGCCATTTGCAGCCTGGCAGGTGGGGACCCTGCAGAGCCCCCACCAGGTGGGTGTCCTCTCCCATGAGCCCAGAGCATCCTCCCAGCCTGGGAGACAAAGCAAGAGCCAGAGGATGGGGCAGACACCCACGTCCAGAGCTGGGAGAGAGGATTTCAGCTCCGCGGCAGCACAGCCAGCTCTCGGAGCGGCTGCAGGCACAGAGCCAGACACACCCAGAGAGAAGGTCAACTAAACACAGGGCTCAGCTCCAGCATCTCCTACACAACACGTCCCAAGAACCAAACCTGTTGCAAAGAACCTGTTTCACTCAGTGCACCTGAAAAACCCTATTCACAGGACAGGGCCTCGACGGCCAGGAAGGGGACGGAGGCACTGGCTGGCAGCATCGCCCCACATTCTAATTACTCCAAGAATAATTAAATACATAGCACAGAAGGACAAGACAGCACCGTGACCGCAACTCTGCACGCGCTCCCGTACCGCAGCCTGGCCGTGTCACACCCAGCTCTGCGATGAGAGGGTGAGGGGACATCAGGCTGAGCCTCCTGCTCCACCCAGCCACGCGTAACAACAGCGCTTCGCAACAGGACCACGCACAAGAGCACAACGACCTCTGCTTTCTGTCCATGCCAGACCCGAATCGTGACTTTGAGGAACACAGGGGACTGTGTCAAGAACGGCTTTTCCAGGGAGAGGAGCGTTCCTCGCCCACCCGGGCACCGCAGCAGCCACCCTGCCTCAGCCATCCTGAAAAGAATTGCTGGGGAAGCGCTTTAAAACCACTGCAAATAATTTTGTATTCAAAAATTACTCAGTCTGCTGATGCTTATATACAAGAGTCAGTTCTTGTGCTATAAATGTTATGATTCATTGCTTCGTTTCTTTTCTTTTCTTTTTTTTTAAAAATACACTAAGAGACAAGAGCTGTTTTGCTATTTTCTAATGAAGACACTACTCACGCTTAAATATCCAGTATTTATCATAGTAACAAATTCAAACAGTAAAGTGCACCCATTTACAGAGAGAACAGATGGAAACCCATTAGTGCAAGAATCCTGTGAAAAATGTAACACGTGGTATCGTGAAAAAACCCTGCACGCCGCAGTGTTTAAGCCTTCTTTCAGCTTGGTGTTTGTGTTTGAAGTGTGAGCTGTTTACTTATTCCCTTAAAACATCTTCATAAACCCAAAAGTTCTACACAGAAGTGCTGGGAGGGGACTTTTGGAAGGACAGAAGTGGGAGCACAAGGCAGTGAACAGCGAAAGCGAAGCACGGGCAGTTCTCGGACCGTCCCGTTGGCGTTTGAGCGGAGAGAACTGACGTCACGGCCGCAGCGCGTCTCACTCGGCCACGTGAAATAGGGATGGGGCTGAATTTGGTTACTTTTTCCTTTCAAAGAAGCAACTAAGGGTAGGGAGACACTCACTCGTGTTGAAAGGTGGAAGATGGGAGGCAGGAAGCAAAGCGACCGGTGCGACTCAAGCCCCGTGGACACGCGTGCCCTTGCTATAGGTGCACCGTACGTGGAGGAGAAAAAAATCAGTTATTCCTTACAAAGCAGAACATTCTGCTTCAAAAAAAGAGGAAGAAAAAAAGTCATCACATGCCCTTTGCAAGGAGACAAAGAGCGCACGGGGCTGGGTGTCCCCGTGGCCACAAGGAGCCCGTTTGGGGGTCTCCCAGTTCACCTCCCACTTCCCAGAGCCCTGCAGGAAAGCAAAGAGTCAGCACCGGGTTGCACCTCGAGAAAGAAATCGCCAACCTCAACCCAAATACTGGCTTGGACAAATCCCAGATAGCCCAGCAGAGCACAAATTATCTCCAAACCCCATGGAGGAATCAATACCAAACGCTCTCAATGTGTCTATGAGACACAAGCCTTTGCTATCCCAAGGTGTGCACGTTCCAGTTTGCCCAGAGCAAATCAGGCAATGGAATAGCAATGAGATGTGCTGACCCACACATGGAAAAGGAAAAGAAAAGCCCCACTGAAGCCAGGGTTTGCTTAAGAGTTTCGGACCAAGGCCTTAGCTGGTGTAAATGGATGTAGCTGCACTGAGGTGGCGCTGGGGATATGTTCGTTTACAGCAGCGGAAGTTGGACCCCACAATTTGGTTCAAGAAGTCTTGCAATCGATTCGCATAGCCCTTTGGAAACACCGAAAGGTATCGCTCCTCCCGCTCAGCACCACAAGAGCTCTTGGGAGCTGATATGAGTGAGGTTCGGCACCGGGCAACAGGCACTGGTTTGCTTTAAAACAAGCTACAGGGTTATCGCTCCCCCCACGGATCGTCCCACCCTTCGCCCTCCGAAAAGGCAGATTACAAACCCACCGTCATAAATGGGTCTGTAAAGAAAGTCCTTCCACCCCTCAAAAAAATTCAGAGAATAATGGAAAAATGACTGAAAAGCCCATAAAAAAGATTTTGGAAGCATTCTCTGCTTTTCCCTCTGTCTGGATGTGACTGGCGGTTCATTTAAAAAGCCAAAAAATAGAAAAAATAATCCAAACCAAAAAAAAAGTCCTGAAATGGACTGCATAAATAAATTATAAATCTCTCTCTTTTAACTACACATCCTTAAAAAGCAAAATGTGGTCTCTACCATAGACAGGTATGGAACACGGTGATTGCCTTCCAAGATTTTGGGATGGACCTTAGAGGAGCCAAGAGAAGGGACACTGGGGGGTGGGGCTGCCCAAGGACCCCGCCTGTCTCAGGAGCTGTCGTGCATCCTTATCACAATAGAATTAAAACCAAAATGAATTAAAAATTGCAATTTTCCTCCTTGAACACCATTTTCCCAGTCAGATTTTTGTTTTTTTCTTGCAAGTTAAAAAACCCAACCCATCAAATGAAACTTCCAACGCTACCGCATCCTGGTGAAACTGCGGCGCCGTGTGAGGTGTCGTTGTCTGCTAACGATGTGAAATGATTGTTGCAATCCCAGATCACACGCAAGAGGTTTCTCGTCAACTCCCTCGGCTGATTAAAATGCACACGAAGGGCCAACTTGAATCTCTCAGTGCTTGTAAAATGCCCCAGAGCAAAGCAGTGTCGGAGCACTCAGGTCGCAAAGCATCGCGCGAGCCCCACCCCTCCTGGCCAATGACGCGATTAAACAAGGAAGGAATCAAATTCGGATCGAACTGCTCTAAACCAGATGAAGAGAGATGGTTATTGTGCATAGCTACTTGGGATTAAACACATCGTGCCCTTGCTCGCTGCGGGTGAGTTGCTCTCTGGGGGGCAAAAAGCCAAACGACCCGGCCAGCACGGGGCCTTGGGAAAGGCTCCTGTGATCCCTGCTCTGCTCCCGCTAGGAATTCCCATCAGAATTGAGTAAGAGCTCATTGAGATAAAAGAAACCAATTTAAATCGAACAGGATTGTCTCTTGCAAAAGAGCTGGTTACCTCCCGCTGCATAGAGGATATTTCTGGACCACCCCGCACCATGTACTAAGGATATCCTGATTGGGAACTTAGCTGGACTTGGGCAAACGATACTGGCTCAGCTGATGTTGCCTTCACGGTCAGGTGGGGAACGAAAAGGCTGGAGCACGTGCATGGCTGTTTGACCACCACACAAAGTACCGGAGAAACTTGGTCATGTAGCTACCAAAGAGAAAGAAAAATCATAATAATACTACTAATATGCATGGAAATCAAGCCTGGAAGTGTGTGCTGAAAACATGAGGGTCTTACTCCAACAAGCGTCTTTTACACATTAGACTCCACAAATGGTCTCTTTGGTTTGATTGGGGATGTCTGCCCTTGCCTGGAGTCCCGGGAGAGCTGCCTGTACAGGTTGTCCTGGTAGGCCTGTGCCACAGGCAGTGTCCTTGCCACTTTGACGTCGGGATACGAGGAGGCTTGGGTGACTCTCTCCAGGAGATCTCCTCGGGACCCATTGGCCAGCATCCCATGGGGGCTGTAATAGTCTTCCTCTAGCAAATGGCCATTCTGTGCATTGTTGGTTTTGTTATAAAAGGCAATGTTGCTGATTGACGAAGGCGGGCTAAAAGATTCCGGCTGGGGGAGATTGCCAGGAGACGTAGGACTAATGACGGTGTCCACTGACGACACAGCCCAGGTCCGGTTCTGCTGATGGAGGTGGGGGTACTGCTGAGTCCGAGCGGTTTTATCTATGATTCCCATGAACGGCGTGGTCCGGGAGCGGGCGGGCTCGCTGGGGTAACCCCCCTGGGTGGGAGAGACCGGAGAGAGTTCATCGCACGACCTGTCGTAAGCTGGCTTGAGAGGAATCTCCATCTGCTGAATCGAAGCAGAAGGGCGGAAGTTGGGAGTCAGGTTGGAGGTGGAGGAGATGCTATTGCTGGAAGGAGAGAAGCGGAGGCCAACACTCTGAGAGTGGAGCAGGGGCCTTGGAGTTGGTGGGTGAGGCTTGATTTCGCTTGGATTAACTGTGATGGGCCTTCTTATGAGATGAGACACATCTGGAGAGCCCAGCTGGTTGGCAGGGAGGGCAGAACGTTCCAGGTCAAGCTTCGAGTGACACACTGGATAGTAGGAAGCAGACTGGCTTCGCCCGATCTGAGGTGTCTGGCTGTATCTCATGCCCCCCCTGTACGCCGAGGACGGTCTCTGCGGAAGGTCTTCTTTAGCCAGCCCTCCGTGCTGACAGATGGCTCCCGCGCTGAGGCTCGCCTGCACGTGCTGCACTGGTCTGCTGTCACCTACGATTCCCCCAATGGAGCCCTGGTAGACCAGCCTGCTCTGGCTCACCCCCATCTCCCCAGATGCCGACTGGTACTTGCTGGCCATCGAGTGGGCAACCTGGCTGTAAGCACCAGTTGGGATTACAGTACTCGAATGGACGGCCGAGCTGGGCTGGTTGCTCCTCACGATCTGAGCCTTGGCCGGCTGCAGCCTCAGCCCCTGCTGCGGCACGGCCACGGGGAGCTGGGGCATCTGGAATGACCTCTGTGTCATCTTGGATAAGGGAGACTTTGGTCTACCAGGGAGCTGGCTGACGGCGCTAGGCTCCTGCTGGTAACGCACCGGGGAACCGGACTGCGACCTGTAAACGCTCATGCTTTCTGCTGGGGGGCTGGCACGATACTGAGGACCTCTGCGGAGAGGAGAAGGTGGTGGGCTTTGATATTCCTTCCCTTGACTTCCAACAGGAGGTGGGCTGAAGCGGTAAGAGGAGCCCTGGTGAGCAGGGGACGTGTGCGGAGGACTGGGTCTGTAATGTGAGTTTTGGTGTGTCGGAGACAGAGCAGGAGATGTGGACTGGTACCCTTGCCTGGTTGGTGAACCCACAGAGCTATTGGACCTGAAATCAAAGACCTGATGAGAGCCAAGAGGTGAACCAGAAATATAGGCTGAGTCCCTGTGAGCTGGGGATGGGGGTGGGCTCTGGATGACGGGCAGCCCTTGGTTTGGCCTGGACTCTGTCTGCAAGCCAATGGAAACATTTTCTACATCCTGCTCGAGGTACTCCTCCTCAAAGATATCTTGCACGGAATAGAGCTCTTCATGCTGGGCTTCAGGTTCTGGCTCCACCGGGAGCGGCGGCTGCTGCTGCTGCTGCTGCACCTGCCTGCACTCCTCTTCCACCCGCATCAGCAGCCGCTGGATCTCACGGTTGTTGGGACACAGCTTGATGGCCTCGTTCAGGTCCTCCAGGGCTGCTGAAAACTGCCTGCTCGACAAAGGGACAGAAATGAGAACTGAAGTTACTCTGGATTTGAATGGAGCCGCCGTTCTCGGAGGCTCCTGAGGTTTAAGTGCCTTGTCCATGTTACTGAGGGAGATGTGTCTGTGACTGCTGCCGCTGGCTGCCTCTCTCAGACTCTGCCTGTGTGCCTCCCTCGGGTTTATTTTATCCAAACTGAAGGAAAATACTGCCAGCCACTCTGGGGAGGAGGGGTACACAGTCCTGAGATGGCACAATCCAGACCAGCAAAGATGCCCGTGCCCTGCAGTGTGTGTTACAGGCTCATTAATTACTCCTCACAGCACCACCACGAGCTTTCACCCTGTGTTAGCAAAGGAGAGACCAAAGCATCAATAACTGAGAGCCAAGCTCACCCCTGCTGCAAACAAACACGGCTTTGACGGAGTTGCAACCGCTTACGCCAGTGCAAATTCAACTTCTGCCTGATGCCAAGACCACACAGCGTCAGGGCTGGCTCTGGAGCGCAGGGGCGCCCACGGGTCAGTGCTTTAGGCAAGGCTTGTCTCTCCAGTTTAGCAATGGAGTTGGCCAACTTCTTCAGAATGAAGGATTGCAGGAACTCTAGGGAGCGTGCGAGGCACCCGGGGAAGCCTTTGCAAGGGGAAGGCCATCGGGCAGGGAGTAAAGGGGAGGGGGGGGCTCAGGGAAGAGGGTGTCATTTACAGGGACACTTTGCTTTGGAGAAAAACCATCTGTCTAAACACAATTGTCATCTGGGAGGCACAAGATCACTGAGAAAAACTCCCCAGCACCTCTCAACATCAGCCTAGGCTTTTGTACAGGCCACTGAAAATCAGGTGGAAGAAGGGAAAGCCTTCTGTGCCAGGACTGCGCTGACCATGTAGGGCGACTAAAATGATTTAAGAGCTGGAGCACCTCCCATACGAGGACAGGCTGAGAGAGTTGGGGTTGTTCAGCCTGGAGAAAAGGCTCTGAGGAGACCTTAGAGCAGCCTCCCAGCACTGACAGGAGGTATAGAAAAGCTGGGGAGGAGCTCTTGATCAGGGAGTGCAGGGATAGGACAAGGGGGAAAGGTTTTGAGCTGAAAGAGGGGAGATTGAGGTGAGATCTTAGGGAGAAATGTTTTCCTGTGAGGGTGGCAGGGCCCTGGCCCAGGTTGCCCAGAGCAGTGGTGGCTGCCCCATCCCTGGAGGTGTTCAAGGCCAGGTTGGATGGGGCTTGGAGCCCCCTGATCCAGTGGGAGGTGTCCCTGCCCATGGAACGGGGTTGGAACCGGATGGGCTTTGAGGTCCCTTCCAACCCAAACCATTCCATGATTCTGTGACCTCTACGACCTCCTGAGCACAAGCTGGGAAATGAAGGAGAAAAGCCAAAGTGATATTGGCTTCTGCTGGAGACTCCTGGGGTGAAAAGGACCCTTGTATGTGGGAAGGCTGATACCATCTAGAAAGGAACTTGGTTCTTACGCTTCCTTACAAGTGTTTTGGAAACAATGGAGAGGAAAACTGTTAAAGGAAAGGCATTAGGTCAGTGTGGCTCAGCCAGCAGGACTCCTCTGCAGAACAGGAGGTCATGGCTTCATCTCCCACATCAAGACCTGGTGGAGCAGGCAGCGCAGCATCGGCTGGGCCAGGGGCCCGGTGCCACACACCACCTCCCGCATGGAAGGTCAAATGGTGGTGGTGTCTGCTGAGCTACGTTTGCCCAGGTGGACCTGACGTGCCTTGGGCCACTGGTGATTCTGCACCACCACGCAAGGCCTTCTGGTTGCTTTTTAAAGCCAAGATGTGAGCGATGCCAGCGCGCCCAGCACAGGACTCAAAGCCTCCTGCTCATTTAGGGACAGCATTGCTATGGTTTGAAATCAATCTAATCAATAACCTCCCTTCAGGGAGGTGAACAAGGGAATCCCCTGGGCTCCACCTGAGATGCAGAGAGGCCCCAGTGCTGCAGTGCTCTGAGCACAAACTCTGGCTGAGAGCTCACCAGCTCACTGTACACCTGTCAGCAGCTTCTGCCTTGCAGAAAGGGATGCAGGACAGAAAGATTCACAAATTTTAAGGCCAGAAGACATCAACATGATGAGTGAGTCTGTCTTCTTGCATAACACAGGCAACACGGCTTCCACGAGTCATTATTCTGCTTCAAATCCAAGTTATGGCTGAACTAAAGTGTATTTTTAAAATAATATCCCACCTCAGTATAAAGGTTTCCAGTGCAGGAAGATGTTCAGACAAAGTTTAACTAAGATAAACCTCTCAAAATGTTTGCATTCAGCTGCTTCCAGAAATTACCGAACGAGGGAGAGAGTTACTTTGGAGTTTGGAAGGTTTGTAACCTCATTAACTGAAAGTTCCTTTGCCATTTCCTCCCGTGGGGACACAGGTATGGATTTGCACGGGGGGTGCCTGCAGTGGGGTGGCCAGGCCTGAAGAAAGCGGCCCCTCACCCTTTTCTCTCTCACCCTCCTCACCTGCTGCTGCGTTTGGCCCTTGCTCTTGCATAGAAAGCTTCATAAGACTTCGGTTTCAGCTCCAGTGCTTTAGTAGCAAACTCCTCTGCCATTCCAAAGTCCTGTCATCACAAGAGGTGTGCAGGTAAGTAATTGAATAAATAGAGAAATAAAAACATACACAGTTTGGGAAGAGAACGAACTTAACACGGATAGAGATGTTATTTTTCGCATGTACCATGGAAAACTTGGTGGTCTTGGAATGTTTCACATGGATTCAACATCATTTACAGACAGGGAGCTATGATGGCACCTCCAAAGTCCCAAAGCCCTCTCATAACACCAGATGCTGTCAGCACCCTCAGCAGCCAGAATGCCACTGTCTCCATTCTCATTGACTCCGTCCCCAACAAGTACATGTGATCCCTCTCCAACAACCTGCATTCCTGAGGAAACATCTGGTCTCGCAGAGGCTGGAATGTAATCTCATGTAGGATTTTTTTTCCATAGTTGAAAGCAATAGGAAACCTTTCCCACGCCCTCAGCTTCCCACTGTGCAGCACACGGACAAACTTTGAAGGGGCTGAATAAAACTGCACATGAAGGAAGGGACTATGGTATCTCAGCAGCTACAGACAGGACCTGCCAGGCAAAGGTCTCCTACCAGTGCCACCCGTTCCACTGTTCCTTGCCTCTTCCCTACATCTCCCTTGGCCTCAGGACAAGGGGAAATTGCCTCAACTTGCACCAGGGCAGGTTAAGATTAGATATCAGGAAAAATTTATTCACTGAAAGGGTTCTCAGGCACTGGCAGAGGCTGCCCAGGGAGGTGGCTGAGTCACCAATCCTGGAGGGATTTAAAAGTTGGGTAGATGAGGTGCTCAGGGATGGTTTAGTAGTGGACAGATACAACTGGACTTGATGATCTCAAAGGTCTTTTCCAACCAAAAGATTCTGTGACTGGGAGAAGAGTTTGGGAGTGGAGAGGGAGTGGGAGGCAGCACGGGATGGAAACTGCTCTGGGGGCTTTCGAGTGGCAGTGCCAAGAGATCAGACTGTCAGCTATGGTTCAAACCCTGCTGGCTGTCCTGCCTTGCCTCGACCCAAATGCTTCACCTATCACCAAGCTCAGCTGAAACTCAACACTTGTGAAGGAGATTTCTTCCCAGTGGAGGGGCTTTCATTTCACCACCAAACCTTGCTTTGGACTGCTACCTTGGGCTGTGATGCTGAGCAGTTCTGGGAGAAAGGACTGAAGAGTACTCTGGATTTGTTCAAAAACTCAAGTGAGCAAACTCCTGCCATCTGGAGCTTGCTCATACTTTTGTTTGTACCTTCAGCAGCAGTTACTGAAGAGTTATTGCCCAACAGCCTGAACTGGGCATGCAGTCTAGAGGAAGGCACCTTTATGGTGTCATCTCCAGCTGCAAAACCTGCAGGAGCGATCACAGCCCTCTGAAATCCTCTGTCACAAAATCTGGGATTCCCCACCACAAACCAAAACCCTTGTCTTTAAAGCACAGGCTTAGCTGCGGGTTGGCTTGTTTAAAGAGAAGGTTCACACTCCTACAAACTGGGTTCTTTGTTCACCAGCATTAAGATTTCACTTCCACTGCTTTTCATCTTTCTCACAGCTTCAAGAAATGAAGGTGTTACAAATCCTTGTTCCTCTCCAGTGTAATCTTTGCTGGCTCAAGGTCTTAGCAGAGATTTCACTTTTCAAGGCTACAGAGACTTTAAGATGAGGAGGTGAAAGCCCCTGCACGCAGAGTAAGGGGGAGGTGGTGCTTTGCTGGAAGAACAGACACGCTGCAGGAGATGCTGCTCGATTGGAGTGGGGAGAGTGACAGTGATCTGGGAGGAGAGGGAGTACGTGGGGGTGTTTCTGCATGAGTCACTGCCCTGGGGAGTGCTGGCCCCCTAAGCATATGCTCCTTCATTTTAAATTAATTACTATTCAAAGGAGTACATCTCCTGGCTCCTCCCTCACTGCTGCCCTAGAAATCTGGAAAATGCCTCCACCCCCAATTCCCAGCATCATCAAAAGGGAGTAATAAAAAATTCAAAAAGCTATAAACATAGCAATGAATTTTTAATCATCAGAAACGCATATTAAATCATTACTTCTGAATTATAAGACGTCAGTGCTCTGTGAAGGACAACCAGGTCACACAGAGGAGAGACCTCAGAGGTCAAAGCACCGTTATGGGGTGGACAAGTCTCTGGCACAGGCAGAAAGGTGCCAGTTCCCACTTAAGGCCACAAAGAGAGCAGAGACTCACGTTCATTTTCCTGCGACATCTGGAGAGGTTGAGAAGCAGCGACACCTTCAGCTCACGGAAGGTTTTCAGGTCTTCTCCAAACCCTTCCCTGGGGAATTTTTTCAGAGCGTACTGGTAGCGCTGGGCAGCCTCTTTCACTTTACCTTTCTAATAGAAGGAGAATATGTCAAAACACAGCCTTGGGTTGAGTTTATTTCACTGCAGAGAACTCACTCACCAGCCCCATGAATATTTTAGGTATTTTAAGGTGACATGACTTCACTACACGGGAAAGCCAGAACATTTGGTTAAAGGAGCATCTTTTGTGGAAGTCTTGTGCAAGTTGAGTTCTCCCAGTTTGTACAGAGCTGTCATGCCACAGTGGGAAACATGGCAGAAATTGTGTTATTTTAACTTGATACAACTCCTTCTGGCTTCTGGGTGGACGGTCTTTGGAGTTGGGTGATCAATAATCCACTTCTAGAGAACATCCTGCACCCAAAGCTTCACAAGCACCAGGGTGTGGGACTTTCTGTGGAGCTCCCGGGGCTCAGAGAAGCTTCTCCAATAGCAAAGGTAAATGTTATGACACTGATGTGGCTCTGAACTTGGACAAATGGGTTGAGATTCATCTCCTTGGACTTTAGATGTCTAAAAATTAGATGCTTACATCTAAGTCTGTCAACTGGGTTCCTTTTATAGTTACTGGGACGCAACAGTCACCTTCAAAAGGTGACTCATCTTTGCTATTTTGGACACCTATTTTTGGGATGGGACGATCTGCACCCTGGAGGGGGGCAGCCATGGCAGTGAGGGTAAAAGAAAGAGGGCAAAGTGGGATCTAGGACGCATGGAAGTCATGATGACCCAGCCAGAAATTTTACAGCTATGCATAGTAAGCTTTAAAACCTCGTAGACTCAGGTTCCTCAGCTGTATTGTCTATCTCTAGCAGATAATTCAAGTTACTACGCCAGCTTTGCATATTTTCTGCTTCACCCTCAGAGCCTAACAGTGAATCATTGTTGTACTCACACATTTTGTGTGTGTGTGTGCGGATCTACAAGTTTTAAAGATCAGCTTAAAATAAACACAGAGCAAAAAAGACTCTCTTAACTGTAATGGCGGAACGTTTCCAAGGGCTAAAGGACATGACAAAGCCATCTGTGTCCTGACAATCTGTTTTCATTGCAAAAAGTTTCCTCCATGAGCATTTCTGGGATATACAATCTCATTGCCTTGTTCCACAGCAGCGAGCCTGCTAGGTAATGACAACGTTGCCAGATCTGATGCGATGACATCAGCACTCCGAATCTCTGTAAAACACTTGGGTTCTGGTGTTTTCAGAGAGGAAATGAAGTGCTGGATCAAATCCAGAATGCAGAGAGACTTGGTTTTGTTTCAGCTTCGTTACAGATTTGGGCAATCAAACCCCTCCTCCCCAACCCCACTAACCAGAACCAAACAGTCTGCAACACAGGGAATGCTGCGAGCAGTAGTTTTCACTTGCCAAGGGTTAAGGCAGCAACATTGCTTGGTCAAAACCTCACACAAAGTTATGCTTGCAAGCTGCATCTATCCAGTTTTTTTTTCCAAAAACCACTCTTCTCACCTTATAAAACATGTCTCCTTCCTCCATCAGCTTGCTCAACAGGATGATCATGATGTCTGGTTTGGAGGTTGCCATCGCCCATGTTGCTGGACCTGTAGTGTACAGGATGCATGATGGGTAAAAAACTCATACAATGCAAGGGTGGTAGGAAGCTGGGTGGAAAAAATATCCTGGGGTGGGAATTTCTGCTGGAGAGAACAACTTGGCATGGTCAAAGGGCAAAGCGCTCCAAATGATTGAGCTGACAATTCCTCTCGCACTTAAATTAACGTCATCCACATAGCAATGGTTTTCCTTTGCAGTCATTAAGGTTAATCCTGATCAACCACCATGATGGTCTGGGAAATGACTGGAGCCATTTCCACAAGAGGGCAGTGCTGATTATGGAACCAGCTGGGGCTTGGGGAACCAGGTGGTTGGAAAAGGAAACATCTTTAATGGGAAAAATCAGAGTGGTTACATAAAAGCATTTCTAAATTCAACTCTCTGGAAGTGTACTAGGAAATCTGCAGCTCGATTGTCCCACAGGCATTTTGTGTTTAAGTGGATTGTGATTTCCAGCTTCACAAGATGTGAATAAAGAGGAAAACCCATTAAGGTGGGAAATAACGACAAAGGGAAGGTTGTGGCAAAGCGCTGGTGGTGCTGAAGGTGCTGTGGGGCCGGGGCCAGGCTGGCTCTGCACAGGGGACCACACTGAGCCAGTCGTTATCTCAAGGCCTATCACTGTTAGGAAAGGGGTGGCAAAAATCTCAAGGGTCAACTCATTAGTGCGGGTGAAGAATAAGTCAACGATATTCTATAAGTAGATTGAGTACATTTTGGGGGAAGGAGGTTAGTTTTTGAGTTCAAGTTATTCTCTGCAACAGTCATTAAAAAAATTATTTGAAGGTGAGGTAAATTAAAAGATTAGAGGTGTTGGGGACGCATGCAGGCTAAATCAAACAGGAGAAAGCAAGGCTGACAAAGCTATCAGATCGAAGCTGATGCTGACAGCAATGAGATATACCTCGTGGGCGACTCGGTAACGTCTGACAACCTTCAAAGAAAGGAGAAAACAAAAAGTTGTAGGAGAGAGGGGGGAAAAAAAATGGATGAAGGTGAAAAAAAAAAAAAGGAAAAAAAAAAAAAGCAGCTGTGAGAGGCAGGCAGCAAAGAAGCCAATGCACCAGCAAAATCCCCTTTCACAGGAACACGTAACGTGAGCGGCTGCGTGGCGCAGTGCAGGTACACTAAGATCTGAAAGCATACAGAGAGCAAGTGAACGCAGCAGCTCACAGCAAGGCATGGACACAGCACGCTCGTCGACTCAGACCAGTAAAGATAGAAAAGGCATTACCAGAGGAAAGACCTTGCCAAAGAAACAGTTGTTTATTGATTAACTTGACTAAGTAATAAGACAGCAAAACAAGATATTCCCCGTTTTAATCAAGAGAACAAGGCACTCACGACTCGCCGGCTGCTTTCGGAGTACGAAGCAGCAGCTGGGGCTGAGGCCACCTCTGAGTTAAGTTTATGTTCTCTAGGAAAGCAGCCCCACTGCTCCGAGTCCTGCCTGAGCACAGAGCCGACAGCAGATTGTCCCCTTGTCCCTACCTATCTTTGCTCCTTTCTTCAGGAGAGTGACGACAACCGAGGTGTTGCGGCACCCAACTGCCCTGTCGAGAGGGCGCATCCCGCTGTAGTCAACGTGCTCAATCATGGCCCCGTGGTCCACCAGGAACTGAACCTGCAAGGAGAAGCCCAACCGTCAGTCCTGCTCCTGGGCAAAGATCTCTGCATGCTGCTGGTGATGCAAAACCAGCAGAAGCTTGCACCTCAAATCCTGGGTTCTGTTTTGGGTCTCTCCCTAGAAGAAGGACATTGAGGGGTTGGAGTGAGTCTGGAGAAGAGGAATGGAGCTTGGGAAGGGTCTGGAGAACAAGTCTTACGAGATGCCACTGAAGGACCTGGGGTTGTTTGGTCTAGTAAAGAGGAAGCTGAGGGGAGACCTCATCACTGTCTACAACTCCCTGAAAGGAGGTTGTAGTGAGGTGGGAGTTGGTCTCTTCTCCCGAGTGACAAGTGATGGGATGAGAAGAAATGGTCTCAAGTTGTTCAGATTAGATACAAGGAAAAATTTCTTCATTAAAAGGGTTCTCAGGCCCTGGCAGAGGCTGCCCAGGAAGGTGGTTCAGTCACCATCACTGGAGATGTTTAAAAGATGGGCAGACGAGTTGCTCAAGGACCTGGTTTAGTAGTGGAGGGGTACGGTTGGACTCAATGACGTCAAAGGTCTTTTCCAACCAAACGATTCTATGATTCTGTGCTCCACTGCTTGGCCTAAAACCACCTCTACAGGGTGTGAGGGTTCATCAGGTTCCTGCATTATCCTCTACAGGAAGTGCCTGCACACATGGAGGGCCAGGACACTAAATGCTTATGGCCACATCATCCCCTTATACTCGGCACTGGTCAGGCCGCACCTTGAGTACTGTGTCCAGTTCTGGGCCCCTCAGTTTAAGAGAGATGTTGAGGTGCTGCAGAGTGTCCAGAGGAGAGCAACAAAGATGGGGAAGGGGCTGGAGCACAAGCCCTATGAAGAGTGACTGAGGGAGCTGGGGTTGTTTGGCCTGGAGAAGAGGAGGCTCAGGGGAGACCTCATTGCTCTCTGTAACTACCTAAAAGGAGGCTGTTGGCAGGCAGGGGTTTGTCTCTTCTCTCCAGTGACAGAACAAGAGGGCATGGACTCAAGCTTCGTCAGGGGAGATTTAGGCTTGAGATTAGGAAAAAGTTTTTCACTGAAAGGGTGATTGGCCATTGGAATGAGCTGCCCAGGGAGGTGGTGGAGTCATCGTCCCTGGAGGTGTTTAAAAACAGATTGGATGAGGCGCTAAGTGCTGTGGTTTAAATGACGAGTGGGTGCTGGTGTTGGGTCATAGGTTGCACTGGATGATCTCAAGAGTCTTTTCCAACCTTGTGATACTGTGATACATCAAGCTGTGCTGTTCTGAGGGTTCTACACTAAATGCCCTTTCTGTTCTGCACCTACCACCGGCCACTCACCACCTCTGCATCGCCGTAAAACGCTGCCAGGTCCAGCGGAGTGCGGCCGTTTTTATCCGCGTGGTCAGTGGCAGCCCCGTTCTCCACCAGGGAACGCACCACGGAGAGATGTCCCTTCAGACAAGCCCAGCTGAGGGCTGTCAAGCCCTCCTTGTCCATTAGAGAAATGGAGGCACCTGAAAGAACAAGCGTGGGATCACTTAAGAGCTCTCTGCTGTTGAGCACGACGATACAACGAAACATCTGCTTAGTAGTGATGCCTTGTTTTTAGCCAGCTATATCCATAATTATTAATTACTTCATTAACATTTCTCCCACCGTGGGTCCCACCCTCCATGGCAACTTCAAATGCACTGACAGGAACTGTGGCAAATGAGTTGATTCACACCAAGCTGCAAACTTTTTCACACCTAGCTCTGTAGGCTTTTCTGGCAAACACCATCTGAGCAGCAGGGTGGATTTAACATCCCTCATCCGAGATGTCAATCTTTCTTTCTAACTAGTTTACTTTTTTAATCAAAACCCATTCCAGCCTGTGTGAGTCAGAGATGAAGACCATTCTGCTGTTTCAGCAGGTCATGGCGTACCAAGGGGAACTCAAGTCAATTCAGCTCAGTTCTAAAAAAGCACATATTTTCCCCTCTCCACTCCCCTCCCCTTTACCCAAATTGACACAATTTCCAGCAATATTTCTCCCTGAACTTTACCCAATATAAATACAACACTGTGGGATAAACTACTGCCAACTGCAAGCCAAGGAGAGAGGGACTTGACATTTTCTTGGATGAAGCAATCCTGCTGCCATACCAATGGGTCAGTATTGCTTCATACGGCATATGGATACGCAGACGAGATCTGAACAGCAGCATTAAGTGAACACTCCTCTTCGTGGCACGAAGACAACTCCTGTTGCCATGGCACAGGCAGGGCTCCAGCTCTCGAGCTTGAAGAAGAGCTCCGTAGCAGCTCTGCTCCTCCAAGGAATTGCAGCTACCTGCAGGATGCTCCTGCCAGCACGGGATGAATTGCTGCCGCGGTGTTTTTCTCCTGGAAGTAAACTCTAAACTGCCCAGCGTGAGATCTTCGCCGGCTCCTGAGAGCCCAGCAAGCAGGGGAGTGATGTGAATTTCCTGCACCTTGCCGTTCATCCCAGCTGCAACATCCCCCAGCACACATCCCCCAGATGAGAGCAAACTGACAGGTGCCCTCCAGCTCGCACAGCTTTTTGTTTGCGGAGGAGCACAACACATGAACATTTGCTTGGGCTGCGTTCAGAAAGCTCTGCCCAGAGCCCCGGGCACAGCCGCAGCAGCTCGCGCGCCGCGCGCCAGCGAGGGAGGTGGCAAACGGCGCCTGGGCAACCAATGTGCCGAGGAGGGGCACTGGCTGCAAGGCACGAGCTGAGGGATGACAACACGAACTCCCAGCGGCTTGGCAGCCTTCTCACACTGCCCACACTGCCCCCAGGAACTCTTCTGAAGCTCTGTGAATGCCCTCCAGATGATCCTCAGTTGACCCAAGGCTAAGTTTTGCTCAGCAAAGCAGGATAAAGCATCATTTCGACCCTTCTTATTTGTATCAGCTACTTTCTTGCAGTCAAATTGTCAAACTCTTCATCTGCATTTCCTTCTGGAGTAGGTGAGAGAGATCCTGGAATAAGAGGGGAGGCTGGAAAGCCACGTCATCACTCAGCCTTCCCACACACCACAGGGTGACACACACAGACTTCAGGGTGTCGCTGCAGCAATCAAGCTGAAGGTCTAAGAGCATGGACAACGAGCACCGCTTCAGAGATGCCCAAAGGCTGCTCCGAGGCAGGTTGGGCACCTCCACAGATGCACTGAGCTCCTGATGAGGCTGTGGCTCCAGTAGAACCTCTGCTTGGCTCCAAAGGCATCCTCCTCTCCTTCGGGGATCTCCATCCTACGTACATTAAGGCATGAAACAAACTGGTGGTTTTGAGGGCAAGCGGCTTAGGGTGACCTCACGGGACTGATCCCTGCTGCAGTGGGAATTGTCTCATCTGTGTAAACCCAGCTTGCTTCTGAGAGGGCTGGGCTGCTCCTCATCTAAAATTAATTGCTGAATGCAGGAGTTTCTGATTTAATAGGAGTTAATATGATTTAATATCCGGCAGGCATTAAACAATGAGGCAGCCAGAGAGAAAAAGAAACTATTGACGCTGTTGGAGCATCAAAAAAGAAGCAGAGAGTGGCCAGGATTGTTGGACCTTTCTGTATGGAGGATGCTGTAGAGCCTTGGTCACTGCATGGGGACGTGGCTGAGCGATGTGTCTGAGGACATGTGAGGAGCAGCATCCCATGTACCACGTACCCCAAAGGAGAAGAAACACAGAGGGATTGATTTTTGCAGAAAAAATGAGATTCAGACTCAAACTCTCTCCAAATGGAAGGTGCAGCAAGAATTATGTTGTTATGTATACCACAGATCCATGTAAATATTCCCTTTAGCAGAGCTTCAACCAGGAAAGGTTACACGTCCATCACTTCTGGGGGTTAAGTGAGAGCAGTAGGTGACTCTAAAAATCTGGATTTCAAATTGATTGATGACTGCAACTCTGTTAATAAAAAGTGTTTACAAATGCTGACTGTGTTAATCAAGTACAGTCAAATGAGATTTGTTTTGCAACACACTAATTAATGCTTATGGCTTATGATTCACACACTTTGATTTTAATGAAACATTGAACAGGATTGTCAGAGCCATTTTAATTAAAATACACCATATATCAATGTACTCTGCCCAGGCTTGAGCTAACTTTTTGGGACCATGTGTTAGAGCATATTTGGTGGAGTTCATTAAGCTATTTAAAAGAATGGACTTTTTAAAGTCAAAAAGGTTTGAACACTTTTGACTTCTTGGGCTCTCAGTGTCCAAAGAGCCAGGGAAATGTGCATTTGCTGGTGATCCCATAGCCCAGATGAGATCATCTGGTATTTCCATCCTCCACGGAACCAGTCAGGCCTAAGCAACATGCATAAAAAATTATCACTTATTTTAAGCCTTCTACACAGATTCAGTCACGCTGCAAAAGAGGCCACATTACAACTCAAACGTGGGGAGTGTTAATTTGAATTTTTTTGAAAGAACGTGGGGAAAGAATTAATTCATAAGAAACTCATGCCTCAAACTGAGCTTTGTCACATCCCCCTGCAGGTTACAGCATCGAACAGCAAGAATCCCATCAGGCTGTGGCTCAGGATGGACAGGCAGGCAAGGAGAAGCTTGTTCTTGGGAGCCTGGCAATTTTACAGTGAAAAGATGCTCTTAGAGCTACGAGGTAAAATAGTCAAGTGTCTCACATTTTGGCTAAGAGGTCAGACATGGTCAGTTACGATACGAAGAAAATATCCCTTCCCAAAAAGGGATCTTACCTGAAATATAAATATCAAATAACAATACAAGAATTAAATGCTATTTTTAGCTGAAAAAGAATGGAAAAGTACCCAAACCAACCAACTATCTGTCAAAAAGAGGAGAGAAACCTCTAAGGAACTAGAGAAACATGAAAGAAGGGTGCTCACACAGGGTGCAGGCAGCGTGTTGCTCTGACTCACCTCGACGTCTGCAAAGAAATGAGTAAAACTGAAACACATTTCTGTCGACTGAGTAACTGCCAGTGGAGGAGGGTTATGAGACACGGAAGGTACCGAGCAAAGCCGATCTGTGAGTGCAAAGCTGAAGAGCAAACTGTCTTCCAAAAGATTTGGTTTAACTTCCGACACGCACACCAAAGCCTTGCCTGTGCTGGGCCTCACCCTCTGGCTGATGTTGGTGTCAAAAATGTAGGTAACAATGCTAAAAATGGAAGAGTTCAAACGTGCCCTGAACGCTGGGCCTGTGGTTGAGCATTCCTGCCTGCTCCATGGTGATGCCCAGAGCTCAGTCACATCCCTTGTTGACTTTTTTGGTGTAGGGGGAAAGCTCCAAGCATGGTTCAAGGGAATATCAATGCTCAAAGCACCTGTGAGATGTTATTTTGTGACTTAAATGCACGGTTTTGAGGCTGTGAGCACTAAAACAGCAAAACAGACAATCAAGAGTGATGCTACGATAACTCTACTTTTGTTCTGCAGTGAGCTGCTGGGAACCTCTCCCACTGCCCAATCCAGCAGTGGGATTTACAATCCCCACCCTGACATTCTGAACTCCAGCTGCGGCAGAGAGCGCGCGGTGGCAACCGTTGTGGCAGGTCTCGAACGCGGTTCCAAGCTTGTGCTCTAACCTTGTGCCAGCAGGAACTCCACCGTGCCCAGATGTCCCTCGGATGCAGCCATCATCAGCGGCGTCCGCCCCTGCTTGTCTGCCATGTTCACGTCAGCGCCGTGCGTGAGCAGGAGGTCCACGATCTGCAGCACACAAAGCGAGAGCACGCGTTGTACGTAGAGACCCAGCTGGAAGAAACCAGAACCCAGGAAGAGCACAGCAGCCCCCGTGTCTTGAAAATTCACCCCCCACATGGCACAGTGTCCCTCTGGGATTGCTGCTGCAAGATTAGGGCACAGGAGAAGCAACAGAGGTACAAGGCAAGAAAAAGGACATTTTAAGTCAAAAGCATCCAGTTTGCTCCCAAATTGTGAGATAACATAATGCTTAAGGACAAGCCGGGGGAGTCTGAAGCATCAATATCACTCCTTCTCACTTCCATCACTCCTCAAAAGAGCTGAGGTTTGTCTTCTCCACCTGTATTTCAGAAAGAAGGAAGGGAAGGCCTGGCCCTACCTTTCAGACAATCCTGGTGGGGCGAGGAACCTGCTCACCTGCCAGTGGCCTTGTCTCACGGCGCTGAAGAGAGGAACCACCCCGCGGCGGTTGGGCTGCGCCACCGCGGCGCCCTGCTCCAGGAGCAGCCGGCACACCTCCAGCTTCCCGCGCCCGGCCGCCGCCGTCAGAGCTGGAGGAGAGAGGAACGTGGTGAAGGGAAAGAGCCACACTGTGCAGGGAGCTTTGTCCTACCTGGAGACAGCTCTTCTGCTGGATACTGAGCGCCCAAAATGTCAAACAGATCCCACGACAGGAAAACCATTGAATCACCGAATGGTTTGGGTTGGAAGGGACCTCAAAGCCCAGCCAGTTCCAACCCCCCTGCCATGGGCAGGGACACCTCCCACTGGATCAGGGGCTCCAAGCCCCATCCAACCTGGCCTTGAACACCTACAGGGATGGGGCAGCCACTCCACCTCTAGGCAACCTGGGCCAGGGCCTCCCCACCCTCACAGGAAAGTATTTCTTCCCAAGATCTCATCTCAATCTCCCCTCTTTGAGCTGAAAACCATTCCCCCTCGTCCTATCCCTGCACTCCCTGATAACGGATTGGAGCAGTATGATTCTAGCTCTTGTCATTTTAGTTTCCATCAAAGGTCACCTCTTCCATGAAAATATCTTCTGATGTTTTGGAAAAAGGCAGACTGAGACAATCAGCTTTCATGATTCTCAGCAAATCTCAGTGAAACTGGATGAGAACTGCAATAAGCATAAAATAATCTACAGGTGTGTGTGGCTGAGGTTCAAGGTGTTGCTGCAAAGAAACACAGAGCCTTATGACATGAAACCTTCACCATTTCTCCCTGACTCTCCTGCAGGTTTCCCTACTGCAGAAGCCCCAGGCTGCAAGACTGAGTGTGTCTCACAGGGGCACAATGTCTAGAGCAAACACAGGTCTTTAGGCACGTGCTGTCTTGATAAGACTTTCTGCAACCTGTCCTTGACTTATTCCACAGTGACCCTGACTATGAAAGGCACCAATCTGGAGGCACCAACCTAACCACTGGGTGTCAGTCAGATTGTGGTTTCTTTCTGGCTGAACAAGCACAGAGCAGAAAAATTCAGAGGAAGAACTTTGATTTTTAATATCCCATTTCAGCCTGGTGATATCTGAAACCAGGAAAATAACTGGAAAGCAAAAATGGAATTAATACGTTCACCCATTCTCCAACAAAAATGCTAATTCTGGGCTTTGTTTCTGGCCAGGACTGATCTAACCAGCAAAGGCCTTTGTGCAAAACCAAAATGGTCTCTCATTTCCAGTATTAGAGATGCTCACAATATCACAGGTGGGTGGAGGCAACACCTGGCAGCTCCTTCCCTGACAAAACGTGCTCCGTTAACTCAAGACACTGTGGTTGGGTTGGAAAAGAGAAATTCAATTTGAAACAAGTTCCAAGTGCAGGACCTGACTTTGACTCATCTTTGGTATTAACTTTAGACTTTTTGGTTTCTCCCTCCTCTCCCCAATGTTCTGTGCTCTTCACCACAGCTCCTCTAGCTCGATGCTCTGCTGCTTCCAGTAGGAGTTTGAGCAGAAGGTGGGAGTCTATTTCTAACTGACGTAGCTTGCTTCTTCTTTGAAGTACATTTCTGTGGGATGGCTGATTACGAGGTGTTGATGGGTTTCCAACTGCAACACTGTTAATGTTGGGGGATTTAATTAATTCTCTATTCTGTTCCACGCAATGGTTGAGTTTTCTTCTCTTGGGGTTGAGAGCCATCAAGAGTTAAAAGAAAAAATCCCATTGCTGCCATAAGCAGAACATACTGCAAAATCTATAATCAGATCCATGTGGGTTTTAAACGTAAGCTACAAATATAGAAAGAGGACTGTGTGTAATGTGCACGGCAGAGGGATCAGTACCAAGGGCTTTTGGGTTCTATTTTGAAACCTGCCTGCTGCTCTTGAAATGCTGCAGGTTAATTTGAGGTGTTTCATATCAAAATGACTTGTGTTTGCAACAGTGAAATACTGTAAATCACCTAAGTGTGTCGTGTTCACCATGTTTACCGTGTCCTCAGCATAGGAAGGACATGGATCTGCTGGAGTGAGTCCAGAGGAGGCCATGGAGATGATCCAAGGGCTGGAGCACCTCCTGTGTGAGGACAGACTGAGAGTTGGGGTTGTTCAGCCTGGAGAAGAGAAGGCTGCGGGGAGACCTTAGAGCAGCCTCCCAGTACTGAAAGGGGCTCCAGGAAAGCTGGGGAGGGGCTCAGGACCAGGGAGTGGAGGGATATGACATGGGGGAAAGGTTTTCAGCTGAAAGAGGGGAGACTGAGATGAGATCTTAGGAAGAATTTTTCCTGTGAGGGTGGGGAGGCCCTGGCCCAGGTTGCCCAGAGAAGTAGTGGCTGCCCCATCCCTGGAGGTGTTGAAGGCCAGGTTGGATGGGGCTTGGAGCCCCCTGATCCAGTGGGAGGTGTCCCTGTCCATGGCTTTGAGTTGGATGGGCTTTCAGGCCCCTTCCAACTCAAACCATTCCACGACTCTGTGATTCTATGAAATGTTCTTTGGGAAAGATATTACTGGAACAGGATGGTGAGATCCATGGCCGTATCCTTCTCCACTCTGCCTTGCAATCCAATCTGGGTTGATGTGTCTTTCTGCTACTCTGTTCTTCAGGGTCAGAGGACCAGAAATGGCATGTTCAGCTCTGCTGTTGTGCAGAACGTGTCTGTGTTCTTAGAGAAAAAACAACTTTATCTGGAGAAGGAATCATTAAGTCTCTCCTGTACAGCACGTGTAGCTGTTTCACAGCCTGGCAGCAAGACAAACACAGTTTGATGGAGTTGTTCTTTGCACCTCCAACTCTGATGGAGTTATTACAAGTGACTCAGATACTTTTGTGCTGGGTTTTGATATTAGAGTTGTCCCGGGGGAAATATTCCATCTGGAGTTGGCTATAGTGTGCTGTCAGCAATTCCTAAACTTATGATGTAACTTGGCACTGCCATTTGGATGATATCAGGCTGATATCACTAAACCAGGCAGCCAGCTCTGCTTGGTGGAAGATTAGACACACGAACAACAAGTACCAAAAAGTAGACAAGATTTTTCGAGTAAATTGCTATTTTTATATGGAAACCAGCATTTCTCTTCAAATTTATCTAAACTTGCTGTTTACTTTTTGGAAAATAATATTAATAAAACAATGTGAAAGGGATACATATGATCCTGCCTGTGACAGGACAAAAACCAGCTGAATTCAGTGCTTGGCTCATTTCTGCTCATTTTCCCATCCCACCCGTGCACTCGGCATTGGTGAGGTCACACCTTGAATCCTGGGTTCAGTTTTGGACCCCTCACTACAAGAAAGACAACGAGATGCTGGAGCACGTCCAGAGAAAGGGAATGGAGCTGGGGAAGGGTTTAGAGCACAAACATTATGAGAAGCGGCTGAGGGAGTTGGGGTTGTTCAGTCTGGAGAAAAGGAGACTGAGGGGAAACCTTATCACTCTCTACAACTCCCTACAAGGAGAAGAGAAGTAGTCACAGCACCAAGCCTGAGAATATTCCAGAAGTGTTTGGGTCAACACCCTCAGCCACGTGGTGTGAATGTTGGGGTTGTCCTGTGCAGGGGTAGGGGTTGGATTCGATGATCCTTGTGGGACCCTTCCAAGTCAGGGCATTCTGTGACTGTAACCAGAAACACTCAGCCCAAACCCCGAGCCACCCGCCAGCCGCCGCCTGCACCCCTGGATCCAAAGCTGATGGAATCACAATCCGTGCTCCGTTACCCAGTTCAGTGTGTGAACTTGATAGGAACATCACCAGGGATGCAAACAGATTAGTGGGTGGAGTACAGAAAGCAGGTATTATTTACAGAGTTAAAAGGTAACAAGGCCTAGTTGGAATATCTCAAGGAATGGAGATGGTGGAGCAATTCACGTGTGTGAAGTGGAAAGGGGGAATGACTGCTTTTGGTTAGGTGGAAGTTAGAAAAGTAGGGCTTCTGTGTTACACCCAATACAGTATTGCACAAAAGGACTTTTGTTTAATTACCAGGTGATAAATAATGGGAAGTTTTCAGAAAATCAATGGATAATGTAACAGTCACGGAGCTGCACATAATGGGGAGGGGGAGAGAGGAACAGGGAGATGCTCTTTGATAAATATGTCAAACATCAAGAAAGAGCAGAATTTTGTGTCCCTCTCACTTAACATGAGATGTTTCAGAGAAATTAGTGGCCTAGCTTTCAAAGATGGGAAAGTGCCAGGAGCAGTAGAAGCTTAGGAATTTCAAAAGCCAAACTTCTCTGTTTGACTTAAATTGAGTGCAGGCTCCACCCTGGCACCTGTAAATCACCAGGAATCAAATCAGAGGAACTGATCCCTCTCCCTTCATCAGAACAACACCACGGATCAGGGATGCACTGGGTGTCAGAGAGCCCACAAACATGAACATGAACATGCAAGAAGCAGCTACAGCATCCACAGCAATTACCTGTCTCTCCCCACAGGCTGTCAAAGCTGTTGATTTGTGCTCGCTCCACCTCCTCTTCATCTTTTTCTGGAAGATCGAGCAGGTAGGAGACAATCTGAAACAAAACGACATCTCAGCTCACGAAGTTGAAGGTGTTATATATAAACTGCTGACACCTTAACACGAGCTGAACACACAGAGGAAAAGGAACAGTTGCAGCCAGGCACCCTATGCTCAAGTAGATCTTCCAGGGATCAACCACTGGGCCTGCTGCCCAGTAGAAGCCATAAAATCCCCAAATGTCTTGATAGAACCACACAAGATGAGCCTTTGTAGCATCAGTTCATTATAACCCACAAGAAAGCTGAGGAGGGACTTTTTGCAAGGACCTGTAGTGACAGGACAAGGGGCAATGGCTTTAAACTGGAAAGGGGAAGATTTAGATTAGACATTAGGAAGAAATTCTTCACGATGAGGGTGGGGAGGCCCTGGCCCAGGTTGCCCAGAGCAGTGGTGGCTGCCCCATCCCTGGAGGTGTTCAAGGCCAGGCTGGATGGGGCTTGGAGTCCCCTGACCCAGTGGGAGGTGTCCCTGCCCATAGCAGGGGGTTGGATGGGCTTTTGAGGTCGCTTCCAACCCAACTCATTCCATGATTCCATGATAACCGTGTCTATTCTGCTCCAGAAGACCCCGTGTGTGCCGTGGATGTGCCTTCACCCGCAGGCTGACCTACGGCTGTCGCGGGCAGTGCGGGAACACCGGTGTGTCCAGTGGGATCCCATGGGCTGCAAGGATATGATCATCCCCCCCTTCACTGCTGGGGAAACCGAGGCACAGACAAGAGATGTAACAGTGCAGTTGTAACTGCTCCCCTCTTTGTTATCTTATCTATGCAGTTATGCTGGAAACTCTTGGCTCCTTTCTAGCAAATCCCGACTGTTAAGAAGGTTTCCATTATGTTTTTTTCCAGCTGTGTGTGCTTGAACCCTAGGGAAGCAAATTAACTTCTTTAAAGGGTAAATTAAAGGAACTAATTGACTGAAAACCAGCAGAAACTTTCAAGGTTTTGGAACATTTGATGTGAGAAAGCAAGAGGCTAAGAAGAAAATAGAGATTTTACTTCAGTGACTGAGGGATAAAAATGTCTTTCCTGTTCTGGGAGGGACAATTACCTGCTGGGGTCAGGCCTACAACCAGCATTTTCCAAGTACCTGGGAGGAAGCTGTGCCTTCTCCACTGCCTATGGGCACAGACTGAGAGGCACCAGAGCCTGGGAGCAGGGACTTTGGTGACAAGTGCCCTTTTCCCTGTGTCCTGCCAGTGATGCTCTGGTGCTAAATGGGATATTGGGAATAACAGCGGCGCTGGGGAGAACCAGAAACCCAGGAGAGTGGAAGATGCTGCGGAGGTGACACCCATTGTAGTTGCACAGTAGATGCCTGATGGATGTGTTGCTGCCTCGATGGGACAGCGTGAGCTTGGTGTCAGTGACCTCCCTCTCCTGCTGAGAGGACCTCGTGCTGCCTGACTAAAGCATAAAGCCAAGTCTGATCCGGTTACGCTACGGCAAAAACCACAGCAAGGGCTCTTGTGTGGCTCCACTGGCAATTCAGATCCCTTTACAAACATCATTAATCATCAACTCACATCTCCTATGACTGCAAAGACCTCAAAACAGGGAACAGCAGCCAGGCACCTTTTGTGGTACAATAGCAACATTAAACAATTCCAAACCTCCCCTCTATAAGTTATCGAGGTGACCAGAATGATTTGTGGGGGAAAGCATTTTAAAAGTTCTGTGCCCTGTTACAAATTATGTCCTCAGCGTGCAGATCTTTAGGGTTTTGAAGTCACATCTGCTTCTAATTGGTTCAACTCACAGTCACTTAGCTAATAAGCATTTCCCAGCTTTCTTTAATTAGCTCCTCTGATCTGAGCACGTTACCTACGTCTTCATGGGTGATGCTTAACAAAAGCCATATCTAAACTCAAGTAAATGAGAGGAGCTCAATTTAGCAAAGAAACCAACCAGTGCAAAAATCCTCAAAGATTGCTTCTCCTACATAATTTTCCACATCACAAATCTTTATCGGAATGACAGGAGCAAGGTCTTTGGCTCTTTTCTCCCCCAACATCCAGCCCAAACCTAAGTGCTCTCACGCTCCCCTACCAACGCCGGAGGAGCAGTGGAAGCAACACATTGTTTATCCACGCTTGCTTAAAGGTTTATTCAAAAAACCTCAAGGCTTGTTACGTTTCCTGCCCAGACCACAGGGGATCTGTGAACCCCGCTGCCTGGGATAGGAAGGGGTGGACAAGCAGGCACCAACTCCACCTCCAAGACGCTCTTTGGCCAATGTTTTGGCTGGGAAACAGAGCCAAGCCTTGGTTCCCCACCCGGCAGAGGCGATGGGGTGCTGGTGGGTCTTACCTCGGTGTAACCCATGCTGGCCGCGGCGATCAGCGCCTGCTGGATGGCGTGGCTCTTCTTAAACACCCCCTGCTGCTGCCCGGCCATCGTCCAGTCACATTGGATCAAGAACTTCACCACCTCCAAATGTCCTCTGAGAGCAGCGTGAACCAGAGCACACTGCCCGTTTTTGTCCAAATGATCCACCTTGGAAAGAGAGGACAAAATAAAATTAAGCCAAAGTAAGGGCAAAACGTCTTTGTTTCTTCAGAGTTTCCAACACTGGCTTCAAAACAATGCAAAATGTGCATTTTTCTGGTAAACTGTCCTCTCCATGACCAAACCCAACCATTCCCAAAGCAACTCTGCCCCAGGCTCGGGCATCCTCTTAGCCACAAGTGTTTGCTTTGGATAAGTTACCATTATTTTTAGCTTTCTTCAGTTTCCTGCAGACTCAGGGGCTACAAAAGCATTTTTCCCTCCGAGTCCTGAAGTTCAGCAACTGTGTTTCCTTGTGGATTGAAAGCATACACACTGGTATCATCTCCTTCATCCAAACCCACAGCAGGAAAAGCAGTTTGTTTTCCTTGTACTGCTTCTTTAGAGAGACACAGAAGTGCCTCAGCCTGCAGCCGAACGCACAACGCGAACCCAACGCAGGCAGAAGTCAATAGGAAACAGAGATCACGTCTGGCAGCCCTTTAGAAACTTATTTGGTCAGCTTTTCAGGACAGGACATGGTTTTCATTCGATGCCTGAATACATCAGCTGGGATTTCTAGGTCCTATTCCAACACCAGTAACTTGGAGAAACCAGGACAGGCAGATCAGCTGCCATTCTCTTGCTGGTTAACTCTTCAGTGCTCTGCATCGTATTAATTTCTCATAAAAACACGAGAAACAATTATTATATTAATGTAATCTACTAATATTAATTATAATTATAGAACACATGAGAAATACTTCTCATGACACATTACTATTATTCATATTTCTCATTCCTCAACTTACTCAGCAATCAGTGTCGCAGTTTTCTATGCCAGAATCAAACAACGCAACCTTCAAACTAAACCCAGTTGGTTTTGGGGGTGGGGGTGGGTGGAACTGGTTCATCTTCAAGGCCCCTTCCAACCCAAACCATTCTATGACTTTATACTCAAGGAAAAGTGGCAGGACTCTTGCATTGCATTTCATAGCCCAAATATTCCCATTCTCAACAAGGCAATGTTGCTTCTTACCAACGAGCGTCAAGGAGTCACCCAAGTCTCTCAAAATACCCCAACAAAAGGAGAATTCTCTTTTTCCTTCTTGCTGTCCTCGCATTATTACAGACAAGATCTAAATGGGTCCCTCAGCCATCCCGACTTGCATGCCAAAGCTATACAAACCCATATTTTGCTTTTTGAACTGAAGCTAAACATACAGAGAAGCCACAAATTGCTTCCAGGAGGCTCCACTTCAAAAATCAGCGCAATTTTCTTCTTCAACAAAATATTTAAACTCGACTCATTATATACAATTACAACTCCAAACACTCACCACAAAGCTAAACAAAGGGTATTTTTCTAGGACAAGTCTGATAGAAGTTTTTGGAACGTGTGGCTCAAGGAGATATTTAAAGAATGCTCTGTGCTGCAAAGCCAATGTTGCCATTTTGACTTTGTGAGGTTCAAGGGCTTCTCCAGAACATCTTTGAGGAGACCACCAGTGCGGTGTGATTAGGCACTTCCTACCTCAGATCTGAATTCCCAGCTGCTAATTACTGACTCTTGGGAGTTGCTCAGCTTTGGTGTCAATGTGAGATTTTCAAAGCCACCCTATTTTAGCAGAAAAGCCAACCCTGTGCAGCAGCCTCCTGGCTTCATCTGCTGGAGAACATGCCTTAGTGAGTGCTATGAGGGGTGGCTGAGGGACCTGGGGCTGTTTAGGGTAGAGAGGAGGCTGAGGGGAGCACCACAACTCCCTTGAAAGGAGGTTGTAGCGAGGTTGGTGTTGGTCTCTCCTCCCAGGTGATAGGTTGAGAGGAAATGGCCTAAATCTGAACCAGGGCAGGTTCAGATTAGACATCAGGAAAAACTTCTCCACCAAAATGGTTTTCAGGCACTGGCAGAGGCTGCCCAGGGAGGTGGTGGAGTCTCCACCCCTGGAGGTGTTTAAAAGATGGGCAGATGAGGTGCTCACGGATGGTTCAGTAGTGGACAGGTACGGTTGGACTCGAGGATGTCAAAGATCCTTTCCCAGCACACGATTCTGCAGCTCGTGCCCTGCCTTGCAGAAACATGAGACAGTTCCAACCAGTTTTAGAGGAAGGTGCTGGCTTTACCTTGGCCCGTTTCTTGCACAGCAGCACAACAATACTCAGAAATCCAGCAGCAGCCGCGTAGCCAAGAGGGGTGAGGCCACTTTCCGAAGCAGCATCTACATTGGCCCCAAACTCCAAGAGCAAAGCCACCATCTCTGTGTAACCCAGGTGAGACTGGACACACAAAATCGGGGCGTTGTTCAGAACTTCAGTCCGATAATTCACGTTTGCACCTCCTAAAATCAGCAACCGACTGACCTGTACAGGGAAAGAAGAGCTTGTGTTAGCTGAGCTTTACACAGAGACATCAATTTATTGTCACGGCAACAACAGAATTCAAACCCAAACCCTCTGCACATTTCCAAGCAGACAGCAAAGGACATAAAACACCCAGCAAAAACGCTTCGGAATATATGGCCCCTTTTCAGGCATTTTTGCCCATATGGGAAGGAGCTGGGGCAAATACCCTTCCAGACGATGGACAATGTGAAATCTGTACCACTCTCTGAAAGCCCTCTGCTGTAGAGATGAAGACACTTAAGCTAATGCATTCATCCTTTCCAATGCAAATGGGCACAACATGCCTGAACCAGCACTGCAGTTGAGTTTGGCATCACCTCTGGGGCGGTGTCTCTCTAAGCCAGAGCCCATTCACAGGGCTGTCAAATTCCTAAGCCATTTGTTGGACCTCACATCTTTGGGGAGCAAAAATGCAAGTGAACCTATTTGCACAAGCATAAATTTAGTTGCTTCAATTAAAAGGAGATCCCTGGTCTAAGTTAAAGAGCTGAGGGATCATCCCAGATGGTAACCAACTCCCAGCTGAACCGATGGCCTCTCCCAGCTTGAGGTGAACGCCCAGGTTGGACCAGTGCTGCGGGGAGGCAGCTACAGCGAACGCGCTCTGCGTGGTTACTGCGCATCACTGGGAGCTTCTCATGCAAGCTCTGACCCCCCCTCAGCTCTCCTCCTCCTCTGGTACCTTTATGTTTGGGGTGTAGAGATTTCTCAGAGATGCCAAAGCCATCGAAAGACCTTCAGTGCTGTAGGAGATCCAAAGCCCTTGCAGGATGGAGGAAGATACTCCAACTTTTTTACTCAGCCCCTAAAAAAGAAAAGATTACTTTGGTGTAAGCTTACAAATACTCTCATTTACACTGGGCAGATCCTCTTGGGTGTTTGGACTTCAAAGAGTTTCAAGACACTAAGAGTTAACGTGCTGGCCTGCCACATCCCACCTTTGCAGTGAATTAAACCAGCCTGTGGGAAATAACTTGCAAAGGTACTGTAGCCACTCCCAAGGCCTAGGAGAGGCAGAAAACAACTGTGAACAACCTGAGTCTGTTCAACATCCTTGGAAAGTGTCACGTTAAGAAGCACAGCTCCTTTCTTCTTTAACAAATCCCTCATCATGTTGGCAGAAGTGATTCACTAAGTTTCCTTATAATTCACAAAGTTAAACTGGATGACAGTTATCTGCTCACAGTTTGATAAATTAAGGAAGTCTCTCCCACAGCCAAGAACAGTGTTCCCCTGTCTCATCCCACCAACCTTTCTGGCTGGTGGCCGTGACCAGGCTGTAAATAATCAATATAAGGTCTGGGACAGGTCGTTCAGAGCAGTGGTGGCTGCCCCATCTCTGGAGGAGTTTAAGGCCAGGTTGAATGAGGCTTTGAGCAACCTGGTCCAGTGGGAGGTGTCCTTGCCCATGGCAGGGGGATGGAACTGGATGGGCTTTAAGATCCCTTCCATCCCAAGCCATCCTATGAATCCATGATTCTGTGATCGTTGTCCAGCAACACCAGCTGGCAAGAGCCCAGAACGTTAAGGGAGTTCCCCCTCTCCCATTGGAGGGGCAGTAATTGCTCTGCAGCCAACAGATGGGAGCAAACAGCTGGATCAGAGAGGAGAGGAATGGGATTGCAGCTCCAGCACGGGGCTGCACTCTGTGTCCTGCTCCCTGTATGCTGCTGTTCTGCTATCGACTCCCCATTAAAGTCTGCTGTTTCCATGGAAACCGTACAGACACCTTTAATTCTGGTTTGATATGCAAACCCTGATTTTGATTTCCTTGCACACCGTGTGGTCACTTCTAGCTGTGTAAAACAGTGGCCCCACGTTCCAGTTTGGTACATCTTGTGTGTGACAGCCATGGATGGTGGGAGGGGAACCAGCAGCCAAAGGGGGGATTTGTTTGCTGTAAAGGAAGATGGGCAGGAATCCTCATCCGAGCCCGCGGCTGGACAAGGCTGGGACCTCTAATACCTACGTGTGAAAGATACTCTGAAGCATCACACCAGCCATCAACAGATTTGTCACTCGAAGTGATTTTACCATAAAAAGACCCAACAGATTAGACAAGCTCTTATAAATAACTCCTTGTGCTCGTTTCCTTCAAAATTCAGGGAGCTAAATACAGCAAAATATCGCCTTGTGCTAAGAGGCAGAAAAAGAGCTCAGGGATTTCAGCCACCATTAAATGCTGCTTTTGAATTGACACAATGCAGAAGTCAATATTAAATTTCAGTGAACTTGGTACAATATAATTGGGCAAATGGAAAATGATTGCATAATAAACGGTTAAAGTAACTTAAAAATAGTTACAATACTATCAAACCCACAAAGATATTGTGTGAGTCACCATCAGGACTGAGGGGAAAAGGAGGTACTTTCAGAGTAGCCATCTGAAGATAATCACACGTGCTATAAAAACCTTAACCACTCTACCAGAACACATGTACTTAGATACAAGTGCCAGGCCCAGAGGATGACATTTAACCTTTAAAGAACAAACATACTCAGCACAATTATCGTGCAGTTGCTGAAACAAAGCTGCACTATTTCAAGGGTTGGCACAGTCTGCCCAGGGCAGTGGTGGAGTCTCCATCCTTGGAGGGGTTCAAAAAACCTGCAGATGTGGCACCCGAGGACAGGGTTTAGTCAGCACGGTGGGGTTGGGCTGGATTAGAAGATCTTAGAGGTCTTTTCCAACCTCAATGATTCCACGATTCTATTTCTCATTTTACAGATCATATCATCCTTTTCTATTTCCTATTTCTCCCCAGAACAGTAAAGTAGGTTGGGTCCTTCACCAAAACCAAATCCCAACTTGACCCAACATCAAACCAAAACACCACCAGTGGTTTCCACTTCACTGGGACCATCGGATACATGACCAAGGCCTGACCCCTCACGCTTCATCCAAATAATTTCACCAACCCCAAATGATCCCAGTTTTCAGACAGACTTGCTTTTCCCCCCTCCATATTTTTGTAAGCAGCTGACAGAGCCCTTATTTCTAACTTATCAGTTCCTCTGCTATTTGGCCATTGGCTCCTTCAACACCAGATCTTTATAAGGCTGGTTTTCAAAGAACTTCAGACACCTTTACATCCCCAAAGCTGTCAAAGTGATTGCTCCTGCTTATAATTGTCACTGCTTTCTCAATCTGGGGAGGAGGAACACTCATTTCTGGATTAGTGACATTTTAGCTAACTAATTTAAGATGAAATCAGTGACTTCTCTTTGGTTGACATACAAAACATACATCAGCCTAAAGTTTGGGTCGTCTTGTATCATTACTGCACATTTCTCTTCTTGCCCTTTCATTCCATGCCAGGCTTTCCAAGCTGGGTTTCAATATGCTCCTCTTAAGACTGGTAATTGCTTTAAAAGACTAAAACATTTGTACTTTTCTTTTCCCCCAAAGTGTTGGAGGATGTTTGTGCTTAAAGAAGAAAACCAGCAGATCTCAGCCACCAAGCGAAGCAAGTAACATGAAAGCTTCTCCACACCTTTTTATAAAGTCATCACCTTGTGCTGTGCATCACTGATTTTACACCTGGAAATTCATAGAATGGTTTGGGTTGGAAGGGACCTCAAAGCCCATCCAGTTCCGCCCCCTGCCATGGGCAGGGACACCTCCCACTGGATCAACAATTCTCTGGGCAACCTGGGCCAGGGCCTCCCCACCCTCATTGTGAAGAATTTCTTCCTAATGTCTAACCTAAATCTTCCCCCTTCCAGTTTAAAGCCATTCCCTCTTGTCCCATCACTACAGGCCTAAAGGCACACCTACAGTTCACAGGCAACCTGTCCACTTCATGACAACTGTCATTTGTTTAGAAACTAAAAACTTGTTACTTGTTTCTGCTGTGGAATTGTGAAACAAAGAGGACTTGGAACCAGATTTAGATGTAAGTGGCTGCTGAATTTGGGCACGTAGCTCAAATTGGGCACATGGTACACTGATGGGGGAACGTGCTGAGCTGGGTTTCATCTCTTTGGCTCCAGTCATTGCTTTCTCAAACGAGGAGACTTTGCTATTACACCTGATGGTGAAGTCTGGACAGGGATGTCAACAAATAAATCCAACAGGACAGACACAAGCCACAAGGAATCTGTTTGCTCTAGAAATACAGAAATGCTAATGCTCTTGTCTACAGAATTGTGCAGAGATCAGATAAAACAGCAGCCTCATTTTTACCAGTGTTAAATACCCACAGATCCCAATACTTTAATAAATCCTGTGTTTCCCTCGGCCTTACATCTCCATCCTCCCATTCCCATCTTCTGGTGTGTGGGTCAACAGGCAGAAGAAGGACACTTTATGGGTCATATTAATGCTTACATCCAAGTTTGCCTTTCAACTACCCACATCTTAAATGTCTGCATGAAGAGCAAAATGCATCCACCACCAGATTTTAAAAGCCATCAGATCTTTCCTTTCCAACCTGAATTTCGGATTCTTCAAACCCACTCCTTTGAAACGATTTGCTTTTTCTAGATGTTGTTACAAGGAACTCATCTTACATGGGAAGAAACCTTTTATGGTAGAAGAGTAATTTTAGGTAAGGAGGCCATGTGCTGAATTTATAGTCTGGAGGACGGTCTGATTTCAAGGTACTCTTAGAAACCACTGCCAATTTTCTACAGCTCACTTCTACACGTTTCAGCCGCCTGGAGCAATCACACCTCTTCCAGCAATGAAGAGATCCAACGCTGCCAACACTGGCAGATTCCACACAACGGGGATGAAGTTGGCGTAAAGTCTCCATTTTAATTTTTGTTACCTTAAAAATATGTGCTTTGAGAATGTGATGTCCCAGTTCAATCGTTTGCTGTCGATTTAGTTTTCCTTCTTGACGGGAAAACCAGAAGGCAAGTAGTGTGTGGCCACTCCTAGAATCAGAAGACAGAGTACATCAGTTACACCAACACAAGAACTTCTGACAAGTTGTGCTCCTGCTAAACCTTCAACCTTGTCCAGCTTTGGGAAATAGAGCTGGAGTAATTCTCCCTTGTAAACCAGCAACTCATTGCATCTTTTATTATTGGTGATTACTGATAGCTTAAACCCTCTCAAACACTGGAGGACAGCAAAAATAAAACAATGTATTTTCTACAAGCAGATGTAGACTTGGAAATACCAGAGGTACAACTTCATGAAAGCTGAAGTGCTAAATTTACAGTCATTTTGCAGAGTGGAACTGTACTTTGAAAGCTTGCCACCAACCCTGAACTCATTAGGAAATGACATTTATGAAGTATTCAACCTTTGAAAAAAAAAATCCTTTAAATGGCAACTACATTCTCCACTGTGTGACACGTCCTGCAGAGCAAAGCAACTTTATTTCCATGTCAAACTCCTTCTGAACACGTTCCTCAGCTTTTCTAGTAATAAAGATGCTTCTGGCAACTACCTACCAGGTTGACAACCAAAGCAAACCAACCGAGCTACACGCAGAACCCTGTTTAAGGCCAAACATAATAAACCAGGCACCAACTTCCATCAGTAACCATGATCTTTCATGACATTTTTAAACATACAAACTTCCAGCTTGTAACACCGAAAAGTTCTGCATCGTTGGGTCTTCTCAAAGATGCCAGAAGTTGATTCTCTGTACATGAACAAAACACACGTGGTGCAAAAATGTGAAGTTTTGCCAACCACTGCGGGATGAGATCAGCAAATACCTGCCCCGTGGGCAGGTCGAGGGGCAAGAGCAGGAGATGGGCAAACAGGGGAGGAGGCCACCAAGACTCCATGCTTGGACCTCAGGAATCTGGGGAGCTGCAGTTTCCTTGGTTTTGCCAACAAATTTGTATTCTTCAAGCCTCAAGGTACTCCCAAGGGAGTCCTTTTTAACCCTCTTCATTTCTGGAACTGAATAACAATGTGACTACACATAACAGCAATCAAACCTTTCCAGCCAAAGAAAACAAAATATGGTATCAACCACGGCTTTAAAGGGCTTTTAAGGACAGGGAACATTATTAGCTCATCACTATTTGCTAAATAGAAAAGAGCTTTTGTGTGGCCAAATGGCAAATAAATATTATGGAAGGCAAGAAGCTTTCACACCAGTGGAGATTTCCCAGTGTCACCTCCATCCAGGGAGAATGATCACTCCTGCCTCCAAAGACACTCAGAAGACTTGCAAGGCCACAGTCAGGTGTTTGGCAAGGTCTCCCAGGCCCTGCCAGCCAACCTCCTTTTGGGCTGATAACAAACAGAACCATTTTAGTGGAGCCCCATGAAGCTGTGCCAGACCTCGTGGTACTGGTGGGATGTGGACATGCACCCGCTGGAGGAGCCAGGTGGAAAACACAATGCCCTTTTCTTACAAGGCAGGACTTGATCCCCAGGTCTTGATAGTGAAAAAGCACCACATTTCCAATAACTCCATTGTGCCCCCGCAAAACGCCATTGAGTGTATGGAGTCACCATCAACCCAAGTAATCAACTCTTGTCTGAAATGTTCTTATTGACCTTTGCTCTACGGTGATTTGAGCTTCAAAAGGAACTGAAAACACCTCTGTTTTTTGCACGCTTTGCCTGTCACGCTCCTCTCCACACCCTGGCCTGGCACATGGTGAGATGCCCACGTGGGATGCTGTAGTTCCATGCTTCTGCCATGGTTTAACCCCACGGCACAACTCAGCCCTCCTCAGCTGTTCGCTCACTCCCCGAGCGATGGGGAGAGAATCGGAGGAGGAAAAGCGAGAGAACTCGTGGGTTGGGATAAAGACAGTTTGACCAGTACAGACAAAGCAAAACAAGGAACTGATGCACAGCTTCCCATCAGCAGGCGGGTGTTTAAACTTCTGAGGAAAGCAGGATCCCATCATGTGTGATGGTCACTTGGGAAAACAAATGTGGTGGTAACTCAGAACATCCCTTTTTCCTTCTTCTTCGCCCAGCGTGATGTCCTGTGGTGTGGAACATCCCTTTGGTCAGTTGGGGCCAATTGTCCTGGCTGTGTCCCCTCCCAACTCCTGTGCTGGTGGGGTAAGGAGCAGAAAAGGCCTTGGCTCTGTGTCAAGGCTGCCCGTCAGCGATTAAAACATCTCTGTATTATCAACGCTGCTTCCAGCACAAATCCAAAACACAGCCCCATATCAGTCACTCTGAAGATAATGAACTCCACCCCAGCCCAAACCAGCACAGCTTCCCATCACTGGAAAAGGAGAAGCTCCTCCATAAGGTGACTCTGCCCATCAAGATGTAGCTTAAGATGCCTCAGCTGAGTGCTCACAATTAGGCAGGATGCCTTGTGCACAGGGCAGTGCCACTGATTTCCACGCGTCTGTGCTGTGAGGATTCATTGTACAGCACCAACAGAAGGGACAAAACGAAAAGCTGGGAAAAATGAAGGGTCTTGAAGCAGTTGTAGCACCTTAAGTTATCCACAGCTTGCTGCCTTTCCATCCTTTTGCTCTTCTCTTTGTTCTCCATCTTTGGAGTAGGAGAAGAACATGAGGTCCCATCCTTTTAAAAGAGACAGACAGAGCTACTGGTTCATTGCACTGATTAACCTCCAGCAATACCCATGGAAAGGAGAAACAGATCAGAAGGAAACAAGAGGCTGTGATACAGCTCCAGTGCTGCCAGATCCAGCTGCAAGTCAAGGAGAGCAGCAATTGCTCAATTTTATCTGTCCCCGTTCAGCGTGATTATGAAAACCTATAATCACTCTAATACACTCAACGCATCTCAAAAGCTCATCAGAGCCACAATGCTGGGCTCATGGCCTGGAGAAGAGCCAAGGCATTTACCTCCAATAATGTTGGTGGTGCAAGTTCATTTGGAGCCACCAGCTCATCTCTTCCTGGGAGAAAGCATCGGGCTGGTGACCGTTAACCATAGCTTTCTGCTCCAGACCCACGAGCGGCTGCACAAAGGGACCTCACAGTCTCCCTCTGTTTTTCGCATCACAGAAGACAAAATTACACCAATTGTTTGCTTGATGATGAGAAATTCTAAAAACCTCTGGGAAGGCTCTGAATGGAGCTGGAACTGTATCAATCTAAGCATGAACTTAAGATCCAGAAACTTCTGCCTTCTCTTGCAGTGAGAGCTCTCCTGGTGGACACAGGAGCCCAGATTCCACAGGTTGCTCCTAAATTGCTTTTCAGCTGCTGCCGGTAGGATATTTACCTACATCTAATGAGATGCATGACTTTGGCTCTTATGAATAAGGCATGTACAAACTATTCCAGAATAAAGTACAGTACTCATGAGTAATACATTACCTCTGCAATGCCTCCCAGACCTTGGCTTTGGGCTTGTTGATAAATACTTGCAGTCACTTGTTCTGTCAGCGTTAATTGCGTGCTCGACCAGGCTCCAACAGCACCGGCATTTTTTTTGCTTTTGGAACACAGCAGTGGATGGCAGTAATGATTTCTACATCAAGGAGCTCAGTGAAATGATTTGCTTTGAATTTTGCCGATGCAGAGTTTATCATCAGAGATTTTTCTATTTTTCATGTAAGATTTCTTTTTTTGTGAAAAATTAATAGCGCTGCCAGCTCAGCTCCAGCTGCTTTTGTCTGCTCACACAGGCTGGCTCCGATGTGCACATATAAGACATAAAGATGAGTCTTCATCCTTCCAACACCCTGCATAGCACAAACCAGGGCACCACAGAGCAGCTCTAAGGAAGGACAACGTAAACGAAGGCTATGTATGGGCTGGAGATGCTGGACTTGGCTAGAGGTGCTGGACCCAGCTGGAGATGCAGGTGGTGAGACACTGATCAGGCTGCCCAGGGAAGCTGTGGATGCCCCCTCCCTGGAGGTGTTCAAAGCCAGGTTGGATGGGGCTTTGAGCAGCCTGGTCCAATGGGAGTTGTCTTTATCTATGGCAGCGTGTTGGAACTGGATGGGCTTTAAGGTCTATTAAAATCCAAAACATGCTATGAAACCAAGAATCCATGATTCTATGATTCTTGAGATGCTGGACTCAGCAGCGTGGTCCCTACACATCTGCTCCCTTGTCCACCCAAGCCGTGGCACGGAAGGCTCTGGGCACAGAGCAAGGCGACGCAGGGACCTCAAGCACATCCCTCATTGTGTCCCCATGGACCACAGACACAGGGGGATGAGGCATCACTAATAAAATACCAGCACGACCAAAGATGATGGAGCATGGGGAAACACAAAGGAAAACACTGCAAGCTCCCAGATCTGTGCTTTATACTCTCCTGTCCCTCAGGCAAAGTAAAAGAGATTCAAAAGGGTGCAAAATTACTCTGCTGTTAAGACACTGCAGTAATGAGTAAAAGACAGGCAAGAAAGAGAGAATCTTACTTCTATCTTACAGTTTACTTCTACACCAGAGTCCAAATTCCCTGATTTAGACCCCCATCTCCCTTCTTCCAGCTAATCCAAGAGAAGAGATTCATACTTTATTCAGCTCTGCAGAGTGCAGTTTTATAACTCCAGCCCAGAGAACCCAGTCAGTTCTGACACAGCCTGGAGCCTCCTCGCCTTCGGGAGGACGTCTGTCCCTCCTGCAGAAAGACCAAGATCAGCTCAGCGAGTTCCTCTTGAAGGATCATCTAATCACCAAAAGTGATTTATTGACTTTTGTAACATAGTTCCCCTCTGATGTCAGAATTTCAAATTAAGTCGTAAGGAATAACCATTATCCAAAAATATTCAAATGAAGCAGGGAGTGCTCTTGAGCACATGATATTCTTTCCTACCGAACTAAACTCGGAGCTAACTGGGACAGCAAAGTTCTGAGCCAAGGAAAAGTCTTCTATCCCTTGGGTGAGATTTCATTGTGAAGAGATGAGCTGTGGGGTTTCTGATCAAAAACCCCATCACCCTGCCTAGAAGCAACCAAGGACACAGCAGTGCTGTGCTGCCAACTCCAGGTGCTTTAGGAAACGGCAGACACGCTTCCCAATGAGTCGGACAGGAAACCAATGCCACATGGCTTGCTTGCTTCACCCAACAGTTGTCCCATTGACTTCGTCTTACACAACCCACTCATTCCACAAGCACAACTGTTCACTTACCCAGAGGAACACCCAACAGCCTCAACCATAAACTACAAATCCATTGTGCAGGGTATTAAACATGGTATTTTCAGGCTAAACAGTCTATATTTGATTATCTAAGCTCACCTTTTCATAACAGAGGTAATGAGGCTCAACCCAAACATCAACAGATGCGTGGGTTAGACTTGCAAACCCAGTCCAGATAAGGCTCAGCCCATGCATCAATAGATGTACGAGCCATGGACTTGCATTCCAAGCCTGGATTCACTACAGCAGATCTCTTAGAAAGCCATCCGATCACAATTCGATATTGCAACCACGACGCCACTGCCGCCAAGCACGAGTGCCAGAGTGACTATGTCTGGATTACAGAAGACAAATCATTTCACAAAAAATTCACACCCAGTCATCATCCCAACTCTTAGTCCTTCGTTACCATTCCCTGTGGCCTCGTGTAGTCTACGCAGTAAATGGGGCTCAACTGTGATTTGTGCAAAGGAGAGCGGAAGGACTGTACGAACCACTCTGTGGGCACTGGCAAAGCAGCAGTGGAATCACTCAGCAGCATCTAGCCTGTCCTGAAGGGCAATTTTAATTGAAGTAACAGTTGATGGAGGACTCAAAAGTATGTGACATCTCATAAAATCAACAGGCTCGCTGGCTGCTTCCTCACTGCCAGGGTGTGACTGAACACCAGTAAATCCAACCCCATGTGCACAGCTACAACCCTGGTCACAGCCAGAGGGACACACTCAGGAAACACAAGCTCTGAATGCAGCCAGTGCTGCCTTGCTCCACCTCCACGGCCCCAGGCAGGCAGGGGAGCTGAGGAGCACGTGGGAGATGCAGCCAGGAGAGGAACAAACTGGAGTGAAGAAGATCTGCAGCCTTAAGAGATGCTTTAAAGCATCTTGGGCTTAATGACTCCTAATTTTGAATGAGCTGGAAAGCTTCTTACCCCTCTGAGGTGGTATCAATGGCAACCCCAGCCACAGCATTCCTGTAGGAAGTTGAAGTAACTTCCAGAGATGCAACAGCAATGACCTCACTGACACAGCTCAACTGAAATGGAGACTGTGCCGCAGACCTGCTGGCAATCCCAGTCGCGTTTTTGTTTCTCCTGGCCTACTAAAAATTCCATAGGCATTAACTTGGCTATCACAGGGCAAGTCTGTCTGTACTTCATCCCAGATATCAGAGCTGTGTCAGGACCTGATCCTGGAGAACCTCTACACTACATGAAACGACAGCAGTCAGGCACTGGGAACTGCCAAGAGAAGCAGCAGAGAGGAAAACCAGACAGCTCTGATGGCACCCTTCAGATTTAAGGTAACAAAAGATACTTAGAATGATTTAAAAAAACAGGACAAAAAAGGATAAAAGCAGAGAAGAAAGCATTTCCAAATGCTTACAGACCCTGACTTAAGGAGATGTAAAAAAACAGATCTGGAGAGTAAAAACCCAACTCCCTTCTCTCTGTTCAGTTTGTAAGGCTTTTCAGACAATCTGCTGGTTGCCAGGAACAGATTACTTTATATTCAGAGAAAAAAAGTGTTGTCCAAGAGCAGCACGAAAAGACTACTGGCATATTTAATAAATATGTTGGGTGGGTAAAAGAAATAACTATGTCTTTCAGTAAGCTCTCCAGTGATTACATGGTTAAGATGCAAAGACCTCAAAAGATCAATGTGATTCGCTTTCTGTTCTCATTCAACCTGATGGAATTTAGCATCTATGGGAATGGGATTTGGAAGTGCTTTACTGTCACTGTGACCAGGAGTAAATGTCCATGTAAGAAGCAAGATGAAGCAAAGTCAGGGCTGCTCTCTCCTCGTAGAACAGTTTGGGTTGGAAGAGATCTTAAAGACCATCCAGTTCCAACTCCTCTGCCATGGGCAGGGACACCTCCCAGTAGACTCATCCATTGGAAGATGGCTCTGCTCCATAAGCAGGTTGAAGATTTGCAGAATGAAATAACAGTAAGAAATTCAGGACCATTTCTTTCTTCAGTCACCATCGATCCTGCCTCGATTAACTCGCCTCCTCTCGTCTTGGTGGCTTGGTGCCACAGAATGGATTACTCCCTGAATATTTTGTTCCATTTAGATGTGGAAAAACTACAGCAAACAGAAGTTTGCAGTCCAGAAGGAAAGAAAAAGAAAAGATTTTATGAGGACAGTAACTCAAGACACTAAATATATTCAACCCCCTCCTGCATCCGAATGCTTGGGTTGCATGTTTAATGAGCCAGTTAAAACAAGCTGCTCTACTGATGTCCTTTATGGTGGCAGCAATCACATCTGCTCTCCAGCTCATCTGTCATGATTTATAATCTGCCTCCCATTCCTCCTCTTCTCCCCCGACTGATGTTGCAGCTGCAGCTGTGCCTGAGTTTCAGAGGAAAAACCTGCAGCTCAGCCACTTTGGCACTTCGCTACACACAAAGCCACCACGTGAACGAGCTCAAGTCTCCTCTTCTTCTGCAGGTACCCTGTCCTGAACCCCATATCACACAAGCATTGGCTTCTGATGCTCAGAGAAGTCCCTATTACAGCCACCCAACTTGCTACCAATGGCTTTCATTGTTTATTTCCAGCTCTGTATTTCTGCATGAGGTTAGAGTTAACATCTAGAGATGTTGGCAACTTTCACAAAATAAATGCCCCACATTCATTTTGTTGAGCTATTGTCCATTCTTTTTATATTTCAAAACGTGCTCAGGTACAAGTTGTAGAAGCAGCGTGGCCAACAGCGCGAGGGAGAGCATTCTCCTCCTCTAATCTGCTCTCGTGAGACCCTACCTGAGCCCTGTGTCCACTTCTGGAAGCCCCAACATAACACGGATGTGGAACTCTTAGAGTGGGTCCAGAGAAGGCTACGAAGCTGATCTGAGGGCTGGAGCACCTCTGAGGACAGGCTGAGAGAGTTGGGGTTGTTCAGCCTGGAGAAGAGAAGGCTGCGGGGAGACCTTAGAGCAGCCTCCCAGTACTGAAAGGGGCTCCAGGAAAGCTGGGGAGGGGCTCTTGATCAGGGAATGGAGGGATACGACAAGGGGGAATGGTTTTGAGCTGAAAGAGGGGAGATTGAGATGAGATCTTAGGGAAAAATGTTCTCCTGTGAGGGTGGGGAGGCCCTGGCCCAGGTTGCCCAGAGCAGTGGTGGTTGCCCCATCCCTGGAGGTGTTCAAGGCCAGGCAGGATGGGGCTTTGAGCCCCTGATCCAGTGGGAGGTGTCCCTGTCCATGGCAGGGGGGTGGAACTGGATGGGCTTTAAGGTTCCTTCTGATTCCCCCCTAAAAAAGGGAAAAGAAATAAACACATTTGTTCTGTGTAGGCAAAGGCTCCACTCGCAGGACGCCTCCTGTGAGAAAAAGGAAAATGCAGAAATCTTACCCTGCACTGCATTAAAAGCCAACTCTGCCAGAAACCATGGCAACTCGGCGTGGGGGATCAAGGATGCAGACCTCTGTTTGGATCGCTGCTGCACGCTAACCCACACAGGGTGCCTCTATTTGGGGTTTCAGGGACAGACTTGGTTTGTGGATGTGAAAGAGGAGGAAAGGGATGAGGAGATGCCCTCAACCTCAGCGATGGAGGTACTTCTGATCATTGTTTTTGTGATTTTACAGATTATTACAGATCTTCTAGCAAAGCCAATGAGTAGGAGCTGCCCGTGAATGTCTTGGTGCACATCTGCTGCAGAGGATCGATGCCTCATGCAGGGTTCCCAGGCCTGGGTTCAGAGCCAGCCCAGCCCAGCGGTGCCATCGCAGAAGAAGGCACCAACACCCGACTGAGATGATGACAAATGCCTGCTGGGTCTCTCTCCATTCCTCAACATTCAGCGTTCCTGGAAACCTGGCCACAGATGTTCAGGATTCCAAACTAACACCACACCTGTAGCATCCATGAGAACTGCTCTGCACCTCCATGTAGTGAAACCATCCTGTGTGCAGCACGATGCTCCTCCAAAGCTCTCTACCAGCAGGTTCTCCTCCACCGTCACACTGGTGACTGCAGTCCTTGCCACTTTCTTATTATGGAAGGAAAAATATGAGCTGCTGTCCCCATCATATGGTAAACCACAGAGTAGTGGTAGTTAATCATAGAATCATGGAATGGTTTGGGTTGGAGCCCATTCAGTTCCAGCTCCCTGCCATGGGCAGGGACACCTCCCACTGGATTAGGCTGCTCAAAGCCTCATCTAACCTGGCCTTGAACACCTCCAGGGATGAGGCATTCATGACTTCTCTGGGCAACCTGGGCCAGGGCCTCCCCACCTTCACTGTGAAAAATTTCTTCCTGATGTCTAATCTAAATCTTCCCCCTTCGAATTTAAAGTGGTTCTCCCTCATCCTATCACTCCAGGCGCTTGTAAAGGCCTCCTCTGGCCCCATTCCAGCAGTTCCATACCCTTCTTATGCTGGGGCTTCCAGAACTGGACACAGGACTCCAGGCACGGCCTCATGAGAGGGCAGAATTCCCTCCCTCACCCTGCTGGTCCCACTGCTTTGGATGCAGCCCAGGGCACGGTTGGGTCTTCTGGGCTGTGAGCGCACATCGCTGGCTCACACTGAGCTTCTCATCAACCAGAACCCCTAATTCCTTCTCCCCAGGGCTGCTTTCAATCACCTCAGCCCACACTGAAACCGCAGATTGCCTCGATGCAATAATGACCACTTTCTCCCCACGCCAGTCACAAAGGATTGAGTCTTTCCCTAAAATGTTTTATATTATTTGTCAACTACGGCGCCTGCTTCTCGGGCTGCCCTGACCGGCTGGGGAAGTCGTTACTGCAATGCTGGTTAAAGGCTCAGACAACTGCTTTTTTGGTGCCCTGTTATTAAACAACAGTGGATGCCCAGGGGTCCCCTGAGGTGGAGCCTGCAGTGATGGTGTTCCCTTTCGACACCCATCAGCCTTTGCTTTGGACAGTAAGTGCACAGTGAGCATTCAGCAATGAGCATCAGCATCTCAACAGGCTCACACAAAAATGCAGAGGATGGAGATCTGTTGTTTATCTTAAAAACACAGAAAAATGTGACAATTTCTGGACATTGTGTTCTTCCTCTCTCCTCTTTTCTGCGTTTCAGACAACATGGAACTCACTCTCATTAATGAAATGAGGAAGATTACCCCAGCTGCAGAACCGCAGACACGAGGCCCATTATCCCAATTTCCTTCACAACATCCCCACACCTGGACACTCTGTCAGGGTATGTCAATTAAAAGCAGCTTCACAAAACCACATTTCACTTTAAAGCTCTTCTCCTGGGGAAAAAATCAGCTTCAGCAACCTCAGTCTTTATGTATCAAGATGGCAAGGTCAAAAGCTTCACATTAATGGCACATTTCTGCAACGCTCGCCGATGAACTTGAGGAGTGGCCCTTACAGTTGTTATATCTTCTTAATTCCCAAGTGAGCAGAAAGAAATGCCTGCCTGATCCAGTGGGAGGTGTCCCTGCCCATGGCAGGGGGGTTGCAACTGGATGGGCTTTAAGGTCCCTTCCAACCCAAACCATTCCTTGATGCTATGATTCTATGAAATCCAACTGACTGTGAACAAACCAGACGCCGACAGGGGCAAAGCTGTGCTGCTTTGAGAAGAAATAAATGGAAAATCATTACTTATCTTAATTGTCACTAAGGGTTTTCCATGCTCTGAGCTCAGCATCTCACTATTATCTCCTCACTAAGAGCTGGTCAGGAGGATTTTGAAGAGCACAATAGCTGAATCTCAGTAGGCCCTCTCTATTAATCACTGAAATGTATCCTGCTTCATTATCGACCATCAGAGTATAATGCAATTAGTGCACATTATATATTAGAGGTATTTATTAGCCCTCCAGTACGTATGGACTCTCTCTTGAGGCACTGGGAGCCCATTATATGCATTTTAAGTTGTTTTGTGCCAGTGACAAGGAGCTGGGTCAGGTCAGCTCTGCAGGGATTCCCTGCCTGCAGAGCACACGAGTGTTCCTCACGCACTCTAAAGTCACCATTAATTCATCACGTGAAAGGGCACAAATAGGACAAAAAGTGATGCTTCAAAGTCTCCTGAACAGCCCTGAGGGCAGCACGACGCCTTCGTGATGTTCATGAGAGGCAGCACCGAACGGTGCACGGAGATGTGTCACATCACCTGAGACAGGGAACGAATCCGGGCTGATTTGTGCCTTTGTGCCAAGATCACACGCGGTCCCACGCCTGGGTTCAGTGTGAAACCACCTAAAACACAGCACTTTTGTGTTTCGTTCTGAATTTGGGATTCTGAGGATACCCCTAACCACCTGTGTGAGAATGAAGAGGATTTCTGGACACAGAGGGCCACAGCCCCACGTCACCCAGCTGCCTGCATTGCTCCCACGTGGAGCATCCAACACGCGCGGGCGTCACCCACCACCATCCTGCACCTTGGTTTTATTTGAGTGGCACCGAAGGAAAGTACTGATTATTCTGAGTTGCCCTCGTTATGGCAAGTGCTGTGTGATTAGTGATAATTGCTGTCCCCTCACCCAGCTGCTGATGAGCTCTCTTACAGCCAGGCCAGCCAAAACCAGTAGCGCCGGGCGGGAGCAACTGGCAGGGAGAAAGCTCTCAGCTCCGTAGGCGTAAAGCACCACAAACAGGGTGGAAAAGCATTCCGCAGCGCCAAGCACTTAATGACTCCGAGGCAGGATATTAAATAACCAACATTGATTGATATAAAGACATCTGCTGCTGTGAGATGCTTTACGAAGGCTTCGCTCGATAGGACTGTTGTGCAGAACCGACCGAAAGAGAGAAGACGCCTGTGAGGAGGAGCTACACGGTATTTTTCTACTGCAGCCTGTTTACCACAAAATTTAAAGGGGTAAATGACTCCGACACCGTTACCAGCTACAGCTGCTCCCATCAGCCAGGTGGCTGTGCAGCTCCAGCAAACACCACTGTATTTTCTTCAGGCTGACCATAAGGGCTGGGAGACGCGCTGACACGGCCTTGAATCCGAGTGTTTTCCTGTTTCTTATAATCATATTTGAGGAAATGGGCAGGCCAAACAGAGCAAAGCATATGTGGATAAACTACTAGAATTACAGTCAGGGTGTCTGTTTCCACTCTTCAGTAGAAACAAGGATAACGTTGTTAATAGTGATCATTGAATTTAGAGAATATAAAGCGAATTATGATTAAATTCTGTTCCCTGTGAGCTAAGCCAGGAACTCAGCTGCTATCAGGATGGAGATTACAGATGCACTTACAGTCCAAAATTGCTACAGCCTGATTCTGTTCCTTATTTTGCTTTCAAAAATACATTTAGTAGGACTACAAGGAAGACAATTTCAAAAAGAAGCAACTGCCAAAGACGTATCCACACAGTTCACCCTTCACCTCCTTATCCTCTGTTTCACATGGTTTCAATATCTTTGGAGAAAGGAAGGATGATCCCCCTTCTCCAGACTGAGTTGTCAGGAGAAATCTGCTGAAACACAGAAACCCCTGGTGATGCCTGTGCAGGAGCTGCTCAGCCTGGGGCCCTCTGATGAGCAACCCAACTCATTCTGAAGGTCACTATTGGGTTTGCCAGGTCCGTGGTGTGCCCAGGGGACCTTATTTCTCTCCATGAAGAATACAAAGATCTAAGGTGCTGAGCACAGATGTAGAGATCTACAGTGCAGGCAGACCAAAGTCAGGAACCCACATCCATGTGCAACCTCACGAAACAACTCCGATAACAGTACAAGACAAACACATTTGTAAGCTTTGATTTCTCAGACCATTTACTTACCTAGGATCACAAAGAAACTTGGTCTTTTCACCTTCTTCTCTCCAAATAAGCCATTCTCGGAAAGAGGGATGAACAAACATTCGCGTCATATCTCTACGTTTGATAAGAAACATAGAAAGGTTCTCCATCCTCTGCTGGAAGTCATCCCACTCCAAAGTGCCCTCAATGTTACCTGCATTAATGGCCTGAAAAATATGTTCATCTGTTAATGGGTGCAGAGATGCCACTGCCACATTCAAGAGAGGCATAACCCGATCAAAGGAAGACTGTGTTGGGAACTTCATATTGCACTGCAATAGGTAAACTTCTGACAGCGACACTGGGACCACTTTGTAGCTGGAGCTCTTTAGTACCAGGTATCCTTTCTCTATGAGATCAAAAGTGAGTTTTAGGTACAGATAGGATCCTTGGCTCAAGGTCTTGAGGTGAGAACTGAGTTTGCCAAATGTAGTGTTGTCCATTTTGCCGTTAAGCGAGATGTTGTTCTGGATCTCTGAGCTGCTGTGTATCCGATGAAGGATGTACGCCTGCAGGTCCTGGTCTATGGCTTCATTCTCTTCCAGTCTATCCAAAAATATTCTGTGGAAGGGCAACAGCTTAATAATTTCCTGCAAGGAAAGAAAAAAATAGAGGGTACTCATGCTGGCAAGCATTTTTTATTCATTAAATAGACTTAATTCATAGAATCATGGAATGGTTTTGGTTGGAAAAGACCTTTAAGATCATCAAGTCCAACCATCAAACCAGCCCTGCTAAGTCCCCACTAGACCACGGCCCCAAATATGACATCTACTCATCTTTTAAACACCTCCAGGGATGGTGACTCCACCACCTCCCTGGACAGCCCCTTCCAATGCTTGACAACACTTTCAGTAAAGAAATTCCTCCTCGTGTCTAACCTAAATCTCCCCTGATGCGTCTTTAGGCCGTTTCCCCTTGTGCTGTCACTGGCTACCAGGGAGAGGAGATCAGCCTCCACCTCACTACAACCTCCTTTCAGGTAGCTGTAGAGAGCAAGGAGGTCTCTCCCCTCAGTCTCCTTTAGTCCAGACTAAACAACCCCAGTCCCTCAGCTGCTCCTCATAAGGCTTGTGCCCTAAACCCTTCACCAATTTTATCGCCCTTCATATTCATTCATTTTACAATAGCATCTCTGAGACTCCTTTAAGACCTCTTCCACCAGGGCAAGCACACAAGACTGCAATTTGTGCCCTCAGCACCTCACAACCTTATCTATAATCAAGCAGATCGTGTGTGAAACGACTGAAACAAAAAAGAAGGACATGGTTCCTGATACTACACCCATGGAAAGGGCTGGAAAATCTACACAGAGCAGTGCCCTTGTTTTGCTACACCACCCCAACCACGTATCGCCTTCTGCTGTCACGTCAGAGGAGTGAGCTGTGGGCAACCCTTGGACCTGAGGGCAGGAGAAATGCATGGGAACAGGACAGGTAATTCTAGATGTTCTCCAGTGCAAAATGAATACATCCACCTGCTGCAGGACAGCCTGGCCAGGGGTTGTCCCATCTGCTGAGCTCACTGATGATGTGTTTGTGCAACACAACCCAAAGACTGTCAAAGGCCTTCCCAAACGAATTCTTGCGTCACAGGCTCTCAGTCACTGCGAAGCGGGGAGGAACGACACAAGGGAGCTGGGCAAGGCAGTTGGCAGGAGAAGCCACCAGTGCTCCAATAAAATAAAGAGGATGAGCACATTGCAAAATTAATGCCTGCAGTGAAGACTGCAGGGCTGCAGGAGCCTTAATTAAATGAGGAATTGAAGTCATAGTGACGCAATTCCCCTACAATTGCAAAGGATTTCTTCCAAATGGTGTTTAAACTTGTCCAGCACTGAGCAAAAAGAGAGCTGCATCGCAAACCAGCAGATCTCCTGGGCTCTCCTGGGATCCTGGGGAGCAGCTGCCATTCCCATGCAGCAGCTGGTGCTGGGATGGAGCTGGAACCAGCGCCCAGCTCCCTGCCAGGAGCAAACCAACCTGTGGATCTCATAAACATTGCCAAACCTCAACAAAACTGCTTCATGGAGCTCAGTAAAAACCAACTGGGCAGGCCTGTGCTGCATCTGGAAAGATAAGAAACGTCGTGCTGCAGACAAGCCTTTCTGTCTGGAGCAGCTGATCCAGCTGAAGACCAGCTCGGGGATGGTTTCCAACCCGTCCTGCGTCCCTCTGATATTTGTTTCCCCTGGGCTACTGGTTCTGATGCTCAGTGAGAACTTTCCCACAAGTGATGCTGCAAATGAACCAGCTCTGCTGTGAAGCAGCTGAAAGTGCTGCTCTGCCCTAACTGGGTCACTGTGTTTGCTGCCCAGCTTGCTCCGTTCAGACGGGCAGTCGAGCCAACAGACTCAGGTCAGCTTAATCCTTATGCCAAGAGAGTGGTGATGAGTAGCTAAGGACAGGCTGAAGGGAAAAACTTGCCCAGCTGCAAACTAAAATGAAATTATTTAAGAGTAACCCAAACAAGATTCAGCTTAGAGCTTCAGCATCCGCTCAAGATATCCTTCACTGAGCTGAAAAACATCTTGGCCCAACAATGACTCCTCCAGGCTGAAAGAAATGCCACTGTCATGCTCTGGGTCACGCAGAAGGGGGGTGAAGATCTGCACTCCTTCACCTTGGAGAACAAGCCTTATGAGAGGCACCTGAGGTTGTTTAGTCTGGAGAAGAGGAAGCTGAGGAGAAACCTCATCACTGTCTACAACTATGTGAAAGGAGGTTGTAGTGAGGTGGGTGTCAGCCTCTTCTCCCAAATAACAAGTGATAGGACGAGAAGAAATGGTCTCAAGCTGCATCAGGAGAGGTTCAGACTGGATATCAGGAAAAAATTCTTCACTGAAAGTGTTCTCAGGCACTGGCAGAGGCTGCCCAGGGATGTGGCTGAGTCAAAGATGGGCAGATGAGGTGATCAGGGATCTGGTTTGGTAGTTGACAGGTACAGTTGGACTTGATGATCTCAAAGGTCATTTCTAACCAAGCGATTTTATGATTCCACGCAGAGAAGAGGGTGCTCTGGAGAGCATGGGCTGACAGACAGATGCTCTACCCTCCTCATATGCTTGGTGAGTAAGTAGCCCATTGGCACGTGAGCTGTCTCACTCAAATGAACTGAACTATTTGCTGAACAACCTTTACTGACATCAGTAAGTGACCCTGGATTAGATCCTTGCAACACAGTGGAGTGAGACTGGGAACATGAGTGGAAACCCAAGAACAAAAAAGCCAAAAGGATATCCTGAAATAAAAAGGTTTAAAGCAAATTCAGGTATCCATTAAAGTCTCTTTATCAAAGCCCACGATGCCACTGACTCAGGCTATCACAATTCTCAGTGACACCATACCTGTAGACTTGTTCTGACTGTCACCACCAGCTTCAGCCAGGAAGGGAATTTCCCAATCATTTTGCTTAGGAATGATACTATGGTGTCTCCATAATCCGGCTTGTGAAATTCAGCCTCATTTAACCCATCAATTAATATAATGAAATCTTCATCAGGGATCTTCCTCTCTAAAACAAAGAGAAAAAGCAGTCATCTGAAAGGCTCAACACAGGAGTAAAACGTACTACAAAGTCACTACAGTGTTTTAAAGCATCATCAAATGTTGCTGAAGGAAGAAAAAGTCTCCATAGCATCACCTTTCTTATGACACATTGTGTAAACACAGAGGGAGGCTGTCATACACACAATTTCAGTTCTTACATGTATTTTAGTTACACTGTGATATCCCACAGATAAATCAGCTAATCACCTTTTTACTAATTGCCTCCTCCAAAAAGTCCAGTGGTATTTGGAGTGAATCAGAATCTTTCTGATGAGTCTTAACAAACACAGTATTAGCCGTTCTGTGTAGTTTTGGTGTGAATCTCTCACCCTGGTGTCAGCCTGTCTTAACGTTTGCAACTGCTAAACAAGTTCACCTCCCCAGCACCCCCAGATCCTTCTGATCTGCACCTTGGCCGCTGGCTTCTTGATCAGCTGGGGTCCAGGAAAGTGTCTGGAGACAGAAGAAAACCTGATTCACAGTCAAACCCCTTCTGTGAGGAGAGTAAACCCCAGCTTGCGCGCGTGGGGTTGTTCAGCAGAGATGGCTCTGAGCTGCCAGTACTGCAAAGGGGTTCCATCACCAGTCTGTAGTCAAATCACTTTTATAAACAAATCAGGTGGAATTAAAAAAAAAAAAAAAACTACAAAAAGCAAATTATGGACTTTTCAAACAGGGTTTTTTTGCCTCTGGTGAATACAGAATCAAACTGATGTAGGCAGTGAAGTTGGTGTTTCTATGACAGATGCTGGGAGCTGAGTATAGCTTTATAACTAATGGTACAGACCCTTCTGGACAGCATCTTGTGCTCAAGGGGTACCTTCTCAAACAAACTTCAACCTGGGTGGCAAAAGAGACATCTGAGTCTCTTGCTGCCATACACTACCACCAGGCAATACAGACCCTGATCTGTACAAAGTTCGCTCTCCTTTGTAAGGTGCTACAGATAAATCCTGCTATCAAAAAGCCCCACGCTCCCAGCAACAGGCTGGCTTTTCTCTTGGACTTTAAATTTCACCAGGAAGTTTTCTACAAAAGCCCAGCACAGGATGTGCATCGATGACATGAGACATCTCTGCGCTGCTCCTGGGAGAACGGAAGTGCACAAACACCTTGCGCTCGGTACTGCTGAGCTTCGAAATCCCACCTTGTCCTTGCCTCCCGTTCCCAAGTTGCATTTATCTCCTAATGCACTATTAATATCCAAGCAAAACCCCACCTATTCTGCACTAAACCCACCATAGATCCTTTTTTCCAGTTAACGTCTCAGCAGGATTATTTGGTGCACCAGAAAATACACTTTATGACTCTCTGAAATCTTGAAGTGAATACAGTGCCTGAGTTTTATACTCACACCTCATGTTTCTCGTAAAGTCTGAGGGAGAGAGGAGAAAGCAGAGAGTGGGGGAAGAACCAGAACTTGGTTCTCTTACATATTATTTAAATTCCTTGAGATTAATATATTTGAGAAACATGAATCTAACTTTCTCAGTGACATTTACCATTAACGGCTGCACAATAATTTTGTCCCAGTAGCATTAAAACTTCAACAGCACCTTGTAAAAGACTTGCTGATATATTTACAGAGTCTTATATGTCATATATTTTAAAACCAATTTCCAGACACTGTTCATTTTGTTACAAAACACTTCAAGCAAATTAGCTTGCCCAGCACTCTCCATCAGCAAAGGTGAAAGATGGGAGTCCTGATCGTTGGCTCTACTGGAGCTGTGCTAAGCGCAGAGCCCAACAAGTTAAAAATCAGTTTTTACATAAGATTTTTCCACCACTCAGAACCAGATGGGGGTCAACCTGCTTGGCAAGAGAAACAAGCATCCTCTGAGATGCTCGACGGCTGCAACACCTCAGGAGGAATTACTGTAATAAGCACAAATTAATTTCCTTTATGGTTGTGGTTTCTAAATACGTCTTTTTTTTTTTTCAGGAATGCTGGTAGGGAGGAGTAGCCACGCTACTCCTACAGTGACATTTCTCCATGCCAGGAAAACCAACTGCTGTTGAGCTGTGCTGGCACTACGTGTGCTTTGTGCCTGGTGGAACCACGTGGGTTGGACCCAGCTGCTGCTGCTCAGAGTTTGGACGCTGTGTTTTGAAGAACCGGTTCAATCGACTGAGCTCGGAATCTGGTAGAAGCTGCATCTATTTCACGTCGGCTCCTACGCTGTCAGATGTAGGGTGGTAACAAAAATTTATCTCAACTATTTTTGCAGCCAACTTGCTGCACACAATTTTAATAAACATGGTTTTGCAGGACAAGAGAGGCCTGAACTCTGTAACGCTCCAACAGTTTTCATGGCAACAAGCAAAGATCTTAAATTTAGAGATTGTCACAACAAATTAGTTGTATCTTGCAGAGGAAAGAAAGAAAAGGAGACAAAACCAATGCTGCATTAGAGAAAGGTCTGAAAACCAAGCCCAGGATAAGGTTACCCTACAAGCTTTGCACAGGGCATCTACAGGCTTTCACAGTATCAGCTCTTTGGGTGAAGGCTTCAAATTCTCAAAAGCCCGTTAAATAGTAGCTATGAAGGGGAAAAAAATTCATCCTGTGAACAAATAGATGAGAATATGCTGTCAAAAGCAAAGCTGTGCATGGAAATTGTTGCTTGTTTGCAGCTTCAGAACTGTGAGGCCATGTTTGGGATGGGGAAGAAAGCAGGAAAAGAGAAAGCCAAAGGCACGCTGTCATTAGTGTTTCATCTACAGCCCTGAAACTCACACCAGGAGGAGAGGGGTGGTTAACTCCTTGTTCCCAAACAAGCACGATGGGCTATTCTCAGCTTTTCCAGACTCACCTCTTCCCTGCAGCTCTTCAGATGCGACCCAGAAGGATTAATCTATCGCTTCATTGAAAAGCCGAGATAGAATTAAGCAGCATTTTAAAAATAATAATAAAGAAAAGGTGGGTGGGAGCTCAGGGAGAGCACAGGGAGCGTGGTTACCTTTGTGCAGGTTTTCCAAGGGCTCCAGCACTCCCCTGCGGAAGGAGGCCATGGGGTCCTGCACGCAGGAACGCAGGCTGAGCATGCTCTGCAGGTGGGGCTCCCGCAGGAGCTGCTCCCTGTAGGCGACAAACTGGGGCGAGCGGCAGAGCAGGGCGGCCACGTTGTGCACGAACTCTGGCACCAGGCAGGTGTAGGCATTGTCAGCCTGGCAGTAGTGGTAAGCGACGACCTAGAGAAGAGAAAAAGACCAGAAAACGCATCCTCATCAGCCACGAGTCGTTAAGAGCAGCGTTTTTTATTCGGTGAGCTTGATGCATTCTGGCAGGCGATGTCTTTACGAACACTCAGCGTTAACTACCCCCGACAAGAATCCAGACAAATCAGTTGGTAAAAACAGGCACTGATCCTGAAAAATGACTGGACCTGCCACTTGAGGAATAAATGAAATTAAGCTGTAGCTGCTCGCAGAGATGGACGCTGAGAGGAGCTGACATGTCTGAAGCGCCGCGCAGAGTGGGGAGTGAGAGGAGTGCGCTCCGAGCTCTGTTTAAGGACTTGGCGTCAGTAATAACTTGTGATTGTTTTCTTGAACTGATTTTTGATTTGCTGTTTTCAAATGTCAAGCTCTGTAGCAGCAGGCAGAGAACACGAGCTGAGGACCTTCCAGCAAGGCAGTGTCTGTGAACAACAGATCCCTGTGCACAGGGGAATGTCAGCCTTACTGTACATTACTCATCCAAGGTGAACCTCTCTTCATTCAGAAAATCAATTCAATTAAAAGAACAAAAAGGAAACCTTCCTCTTTTCCCAGGTCAACCAACTCTTCAACCCACTGCATTCTGATTAAAATAAGCAGAAAACAACTGACAGCTTCTCAGACCCATCACCCAACAGTCCTGTTTCCTTCAGCAATCTGGGGCCTTGAGCAGCCTGGTCCCTGCCCATAGAGGCTGGAACTGGATGGGCTTCAGGGTCCCTTCCAACGCAAATCAAGAAGGCCAATGACACCCAGGCTTGGATCAGCCGTGGTGTGGCCAGTAGGAGCAGGGAAGGGATCATCAGCACCAGTGAGGCCATACCTCGAATCCTGGGTTCAGTTTTGGGTTCCTCAGTAGAGGAAGGACATTGAGGGGCTGAAGCGAGTCCAGAGAAGGGAATGGAGCTCGGGAAGGGGTTGGAGAACAGGGGTTCTGGGAGCGGCTGAGGGACTTGGGGTTGTTTAGCTTGGAGAAGAGGAGGCTGAGGGGAGACCTCATTGCTCTCTGTGGCTCCCGGAAAAGAGTTTGTAGCAAGGTGGGTGCTGGGCTCTTCTCCCAAGTAACAAGTGACAGGATGAGATGAAATGGCCTTAAGTTGCACGAGGGGAGGTTTAGACTGGACATTAGGAAAAATGTCCTCACTGAAAGAGAGGTGAAGCCTTGATGGAGGCTGCCCAGGGCAGTGGTGAAGTCTCCATCCCTGGAGGGGTTCAAAAACTTTAGGACATGCTTTAGCAGGCACCAAGGGGTTGGGCTGATGGCTGGACTGGATGATCTTAGAGGTCTTTTCCAACCTTAATGATTCCATGATTCTATGATTAAGGATTTCTGGCTTCCCATCTACAGTAACCACCCCTTGGATCACAGCAGGCTCCACATGGACTTATCCAGCCCTGGAGCTCTGTGACGGCGAAGGGTGGTACCAAGGACTGCAAACACCAGGCTGTGGGGTCCACACATGCTGCTGGCTCAGCACCAGCTTTTCATTTGAAATAGAAATATATGAAATCACCAATTGAGTAAAATGCAGTAATTTCCTTCCACGGTCAAGATGAGGTGTGAAGCACACAGTGACGATAAAGCCAGGCTCTTACTCCAAGCACCAAGCCCTAACAAATGGGCTTAAGCTTTATCAGATACCTCCAAATTCCTAACAGACTTTTTCCTACCAGCCAGTTAAAACATAAAGTATTCCCTCAGAGAACAGCCGCGGGTGAAATAATAATAATAAAGGTACTAATTTCTTTTCAACAATCCTATTTATTAGGGATTATAACTTGTGGATTCCACAGTATAAAGATCCTAAGTGGCCCTCTCCGCGTATCAGTTTCCCGGTAACAGAAACCAAATTACTGTAGGCAGAGCTCTCATTTACTACAGAATAGGTGTATAGACCCAAAAATAAACTCTCTTCTTCATGAGAAGGTGATTAACTTCTTCCAGGGATCTCAAGAGCCAGATCATGGAAGAGGGGACACACCTAGTACCCTACTGGGGAGTACATACAGTTACAACTCCATCCAACTGAAGCCAGTCCGTGAGCCAGCAGGGGCCCACATGGCCAAGAAAGCCACCAGCATCCTGGCTTGGATCAGCCATGGAATGCCCAGCAGGAGCAGGGAAGGGATCATTCCCCTGCACCTGGCACTGGTGAGGCTGCATCTCAAATCCTGGGTTCAGTTTTGGGCCCCTCACTACAAGAAGGGCACTAAGAGGCTGGAGCACATCTGGGAAATGAGCTGGGGAAGAGGCTGGACAACAGGGGTTCTGGGAGCAGCTGAGGGAGCTGGTGCTGTTTAGCCTGGAGAAGGTCTCTTTCCAATTATTTCACTTTATATACTTCATAAATTGCTAGGGGTCCAGCAAGGGATGGAACAGCATCTCCACTGCTTCAGATTATTTTCTAGGATATGGGAGACCATGCCAAGACCTCACTCTGCATCTGCAATAACCACTCCATATGCTACCTGCAATTCTGAGGTGTTATCAGTCTCTCCTCCTTTTGCTCAACTAGACAAGCTGAGAAGTTCATCCAAGGAAAAAAGAAGAATAATTTGTATAGTCTGGAAACCAACTTTTCATTGGAAAAAAGTGTGCTCTTCATTTTCTACAAATCAAACTGCTTTAAATTGACAAAGTTCCAACCAGCTCTCATCACAAACAAAACCCTTGAATTAAACATTTAATTTTATCTGGAAACCGTGGTACAATAAATGAAATCACCAGGGAAACAGCAATCTCTTCCAAAGGTATGGGCATGCCTGGATGTTGTCACCAGAGAACGTTTAGCTTTGTTACAATTTAAGGCATAATTTTTTAAAGCATAATTATTCTAATCATAGTTTCAATTTGAACTTTGTCATCACATAGCACAAAACACTGCAAACGCTAAATTGGACTTTGAGAACTCTTGAATCTTCATTTCAGCTATCAGCTTTGTTAAATGATGTTTATGAAGTTGGAAGCTAAAAAATTTCTTGCTCTTAAGTTTGATTCAACTGAAATCACTGGACTGCAAACAAACAGACGATGCTGTGAGCAACCCAGGAAGAGAAGGATGGGAAAAGTAGCACCCAGACCAAGAGAGCTGTTCAGAATATCTGTTTGTGTCATTTTGTAAGGGCTGAGAACGCAGTTTCGACAAGCAGAGTGGTTCCATGCTGAGAAACCAAGGCATGATGTTTTTTATATTAAATATAAAATGCCAGGAGTTACCAACTCGCATAATGAAAGGGAGCTTCAAAACAATTCACACTTGTATGATGCACACTTTACTTCCAACCATCGCCTCCTCTCTTGAAGTGATCTGGAGAGTCGAGTTGGCCACACACCAAATAAGTACATCCATCATCAGCTTTTTGTAGCCAGTTTTTTAAACATTAACTATAAGGCTTGAGAAACACCAGATGTGGCCACGGCAGAGCACTGCCTCTGACAGACCATGGTCAACACTCAACATGACCCCATTATCTCCTGAGGTTGGGTCACGGAGAACCAAAGCTCTCATTTGCTCAGAAATGACACAAACTTCATCTTCTTAAGTGCTGAAGCAGAATTATGAGAGACATTAGTTGTACTCTCTTTAGGTGTTAAATCCCATCAGTCTTCAGAAGTCTCCTCTCCCAACCTTTCCAACACCAGCCATCTCTCTCCTTTCTGTCACAACCAATTCCATTTCTTCCTTCACCCAACCTCACGTAACTGTCACCACTACCATTTTCTTCTCTCGTCCTTCCATTCGGGTTCCCTCCTTCATCCACCTCTTTCTTGGATGCAGGACTTGGAAACAGTGTCCCATCCTGACACACAGACACCACCACATTTCCTGCAGCACTCCCTTCCACACAAAAATCCTTTTCTAAACCACAGCCTTGTAAACTGCACCCCAGATCTCCAAGGCCAAGCTACCAATTTCACCTGGCTTGGACAACACCAACATTTGCCCTTGCCTAAGGATTTGGGCTCAGCTGAGCAGATGTGGAAGGATTCTATGAAATCAGAAAAAAAGGGAGATTTCCTCCTACAGGTCAGGACCCAGGAAAACAGCTTCTGGAAGGAACACACGTGGTAAAAGCAAAACAGCTTCTGCAAGGTACACACGTGGTAAAAGCAAAACAGCTCTTCCAAGGATAATGGAAAACACCAGTGGTTGAGGACAGGGAGAGCTGCACTGGCACAGCAGTAGGAAGAGGCCAATAAGTGCACAGAGCATGGAAACAAATGAGGAACAAAAGAGATTGTGAATAAAGTAGAGAGGGTGAGAGAGACTGGACTGCGAAGGAGGGGAAAGAAAAGAGCGAGAAGGAGAAGATGACATGTCAGGAGAGGCAGGAGACAACAGTAATATGAGAAATGCTGGAAGGACAGCGTGAACATCAAAGGAGAAAGAGGGGCAGAAGATGGCTCAAGGGAAATAAGTTATTTTTACTTAATAGGACAGGCCAATTTTAAGTAGCTCTCCAGCACTATTTGTGAGAAAGAATATTCTCCATTCCTTTGAATCAGGCTCTGGTGTGATCTGCCTTGGCTTCCTTCTGCAAGCGTGTTGTGCCAGGAGTCAGCTTGCCAAACCCCCTAAGAGGAGCAACCTCGCTTACCCCTGAGCCCACAGCAACACCCTGGTTCCTCCAGGGCTCTCAGAGGGCTCTGATGCTGTATTTTAACAGCACTTCTGCACCTAGAAAGATTTATCTTTCTTTGACCCACACAAAATACCTTCAACCCAACTCAACACCATGCTTTCACCTGCCCAAATGGCATTTGCCAGGTGTAACATTGGTTGTGATAATGTAGCTGGGAATGAGCTCTGCCGTATTTTACCCGTTGCACACACTGTGCACGTATGTGGTGACCCAGTTAACCGGGAGCGTTCGTTACTTCTACACAGCTGAGTATGCCAGTAAATGCCCTCTGAAACTCATTAGTGTCGCAGGGCATCAAGGCTCAGAAGCAATGAATCCCTCCACCTCTCCAAAAGGTAGGATCTCCCTTTCTTTTCAGACGCCTGCAGCAATGATAACGACACTTTGGCTCGTGGCTCGGAGGGAAGGGAGAAGAGCCTCTGGAGCCACCAGCCGTGCTCAGCATGAGCTGAGTGTTTTAATGCAATGGCCATGCAGCTCCTCCACCAGCTGCTCAACGCAGGCTACAACCCATTAGTGCAGCAGAGCTGGCTTTCAGGGCCATTTGTTTAAGTGCAGCTACCATAAGCAACCACGCAGCATCCAGAAACCCAAAGACTGTAGCTGTTCAATGGGTTGTTTAAAACTGTGTAGCAAATCCATTAAAAATCCTCTGTGAGGAAAGGATAAAACCTTCAGGGATAATGGGGAAGGTGACCCTAATTAGATGGGACACAGTTCAGGCTTCTTCCTTTGAGCTAAACTGATCTCACCTTGGGCTATCATACCTCTGAATGGCAGTGGTGCCCCTTGCTGAAAGGCAAAGGTTGCTTAGGACATGTATTTGTGGGTCAGTATGTTTGAACACAGACTCGGGGCCGTAGGAAAGCCCCTCATTTCATTTCTCTGAGGTGAAGGACCAGCTCTGGACAAGCAAGGGTGAGTCAGCACCCCTGAAGGGATTTAAAAGATGTGTAGATGTGGCACTTGGGGACATCATTCAGCAGTGGACTTGGCAGTGCTAGGCTTATGGTTGGACCTGATGATCTCAAAGATCTTTTCCAACCTAAACAATTCAGTGATTCTAAGGTCATGCCCCAGCTGAGATGCGTCAACGCAAGAAAGACGACAGTGCAAGAACAGCCACGAGGTGACCATCATGGGTGATGGTCACTCACCTCTCCTGGTCAGAGGAAGCAAAGTCAAGAAGTATTTTAATGGATAACAGATTCAATAGGCAGAAAAAGAAAGGTGTGACATGGGAGAGGTAGGAAGGGCTGCCTTTTCTATAGGTTCTTAGGTTTAGAAACCTCATTGTTCACATTCACAACTTCTTCTTTCCCAGTTTTCCCTTGCAGTCGTTCTGTGGCACCAGGCAATCTGCTCCCCAGTGCCAACCAGCAGCAGAGGGGCTTCTGGCTCCAGATTCAGCTCGACGTGGCCAGCTCACCAGCAGAGCTGGTAGGCACCTACTGCAGGGAGGGAGCCAAGTCTAGCCTGACTCGTTGGCACTGCAGACAAACTGGCAGCCTGCTCGCTGTCGGAGGGCAGACTTGAAATGAATTCAGCAACCTCACAAACTCACTTCCATAACACACGTCTACATTAAAATAAAAGACCAACCAAGCAGGTTTTTTTTTGCCAGAAATGTTTATGTTATATTTGCAAGAGTCAAGATGGGTGTTTGCAATGTGAGTACTTTTCTTCGTGACTTTTGAGAGTTTGCCAGGTCTGGCAAGACAATTGTTCTCGTCCTCCTTCCCTGCAGGTCCCTCTACTCCCTGCTGCAGAACAAAGCCCCACCGAGACAGGGAACGGAGGAAAAGCTGCAGAGAAAGCTCCCCAGCAAGGACCGCTCATCGTGGAGAGCAGGGTCCAACACAGGGCCATCAGCAGCCTCGGCTCCTCCTCAGATGCAGGAGAAGCTCATGAGTGAGAGGGAAGAAAGGGGATTGTGCCACCTCAGCTCCCAGCAAGAGGATGAACATTACCTTAAAAACTGATGCACAGAAATCTCTGAGAAGCAGCTGTTAATGCTGCCATATACTTAATATTTTCCTTGGAAGGAAACAGAAGGGAAGGCATTTCTCTCTTGATGCCTCAAGGTTCCTGGCACACTGCTTTATCCCTGTCTAACTAACAGACCTCCACAAGGCTTGAACTCCCCTTTTTCCACTCAATATTGTCTCTCGATACAGTCAAAATGATGGCCAGGATCTGGAACAGGATGGTCAGAGCAGACCAGGTAAGATATACAAAGCCATTATTGTACTCCCAGTATTTTCTCCACTCATCTCTCATGGCAGAATTCCCTTGCTTTCACTTCCAGCATCTGCGTAAGATGGTAAGAGACATCACAAACCAAACTGAACACTTTCCATCTTATGCTCCTTGTTGTCTCTTGTTCTTTCAGGAGAACAGAATGGCTACCACAAACCACGACTGATTCTCCTATAGAAAAAGGCTCCATTTCTGACCAGAGAGACAGAGACGTGGGAAACCTCAGCAGATGCTCACCAGGGGCTGGGAGGAAGGGAATTTTGCCTTTCTGGTTTTGATGTTTTCTACCTTTTAGGAGCCACCGCTGAGGACAACTTCAGAGAACTCCTAAACCAGTTAGACACAGTTTGCTTGGCACAGTTTTGGAGGACAGAAGTCACACGTGGTTTTCTAAACTGCTTAATTCCTAAGCATTTTTATTCTCCATTTGTTTGCTGATGAACACTGTGGATGACTTCAAATCACTCCCTATGAAAACAGCAAGCCAATGCTCTTTTCCAGCATGTTGAGACCGAGGGGAGCTCCTGCTAAGCAGTCATCAGATACTTATTTCTAAAATTAATGATTTGCTCATCTCCGACAGCAAGAGCTAAAAGCAACCCTTGCCCCCAAGAACTTACTGCAAGAAAAACAGGCAGATCAGCAATCCAGAGGAGGCAAAGCAACTGTTCACCTTTCATTTCTGTCATCATAAACACACAACTTCTGAGTTTTGGGATGAGTGACATTTTCAGAAGGAAGGGAGTGGGTGAGAGGGACGGCGTGCTTCCCACCAGCATTCTGGAACCTGCACCAACCATCTCCTCAGCCCGTTAGTGTATTACTAATCTGCTTTCATAATGCTCTGCACTTCCGTAGCACAATGACCACAGCACAACCCAAGAACATCCTGCTCAGCTCAGTGCAGGCGGAGGTGGAACATCTGGAACACCTGCACAGAGCTTATCTAGCTCCTCACATATGCTTCACCTATCTCCTAAAATATTCCTGACAACGTCGTTGTCCATCACTGTCAACGCTCTCTTCCCCATTTCATTTCTGATTCTAACACAACCAGAAAACACACACGTCCAAGAAATACTTTCCCAACCTACGGGCCAGTCTTCACTTCCTTGGGCTCTTTTTCATCAGCCACTTGAACAAAAACTGTTCTAAGTAGGTCATCAGTGATTCTTTTTTTATTCCACAGCTGATATAGGAATATGCTGCTCTTCTCTCCCTTCCTCCTGCACCAAAGGACATTCCATGTTTTCTTTTCTTCTCATCTGTTTTTTAGGTTAGGCTGTGGACAGCCTTTCGGTATTCCAAAACCGCCCCCAAGAATGTCTGTTGGAGAACGTGGCATCAGACATTCAGATAAGGCAGTTACCACAGAATGCCAGATTGGAGGGACCTCAGGGACCGTCCGGTCCAACCTTTTAGGAGATCTATAGTTTAAATGAGATGGCCCAGAACTCTGCTGAGCTGAGCTTTAAAAGTGTCCAGTGTAGAGGAACTCACCATTTCCCTGGGAAGATTATTCCAATGTTTAACTGTTCTCATGAGGAAACATTTTCTTCTGGAATCCCATTGGAATCTACCCAGGAGCAACTCACACCCATCACCCCTTGCCTTTTCCACGTGATTCCTCCTACAAAGGGAGTCTCCATCCTCTTGGCAGACACCCTTTATGTCCTGATACACGGCAATAAGGTCTCCCCTAAGCCTTCTCTTCACAAGGCTGGACAAACCCATTTCTCTCAGCCTTCCTTACCAGCTATTTTTACTATTGTTTACCAACACATTCACTATGTTTGCTCTGTTTAAGACTTCAGCATCCTCAGAGCCACTTACAAACAGCAAATTCTCATGATCTCTCAAAGGCCAGCTGGACGTGTGCGACTGCCTTTCCGAACGAGGTGAATGTGCCCACAACAAAGAGCTCAGCACTGTTATTTTAATGGATTTTCAATTCTGTTGCCAGGTCAGTAATCCTTTTTGTCCCAGTGTCACTCAGAGACTTCAAAACCCACAGCTGGGGTGGAACACTCGGTGTTTGTTTTATCTAGGAGGACATCATACAGCATGGTTCTTTCTAAGCAAATCAATTTATCTGCTGTTGACAGCAAGGATTCATCAGCGGTGATGCTGAACTACTCAGGAGGTTACCAAGAGTGCACCAGGCATGCAACTTCCAGTCATCAATTTGACAAACATCCTAAACCATTTTATTTGCCTTTATTTCCCTTCCTGAGGCTTGATAATCCATCAAAGTTACTGTTTGTAGCGTGCTGCACAGCAGTTCTGGGAAAGGCTCTGATGCAATAAAACCAGAATTGTTGCTTATGATAAAGAATCAGCAGCAGGAACATGGAGCTCAAAAAATATTAATAATAAAAATCAAACAAACAACAAAACCCTTCTATACTTTGAGAAAAAACTCCCTTTGTGGTAGGAAATGGAACTCTGAATGAGGATTGAAGCATGTGCTTTGTTTCAGCACATGGCTTCATCCAGGCACACGCTGCAGAGCTGCCTGGAACACAACTGCTCCCAACTGAGACAACCAAAGAGCACCTGGTTGCTTATTCCTTCCAGCACCAGATACCAAAGGACCACAACCTGCATTGGATCACCTCTCTTCTAACAGGCAGGGAGACAGAGGCAGGCAGATGAGATCTGGTCTCCAAGGATCCCAGCAAGGCTAACGACGAGGCTGGGAATAGACCCAAGGTCTCCAAGCGCTGAATCAACCCGCGCGTTGCTGCTCTGACTCATCCCAGGAACTGTTTGCTGAACAGGACGAAGCTGTTCAGAAGTTCCACGTGCTGTGTCAGCTCTTTGAGTAGAAAAAGCGATTCCAAGTTCTCTAAGGTCAACTCATCAGCCTTGGCACTGATCTTCTCATGAAGGCGTAACATTTGGAAGCTGGTGACAGATACTTCTGGAATCTGCCTACATTTACAGTAGTCAAGATTTATGGGGAGATTAATAATCGTACTGAGTATCTGTAATCCTGCTGCTCGCACAGGGGGCACTGCATCTTCCCATCCCATTTGTTATGTTCTGAATAGAAAATACAGGATTTGTCTTGCAGATAACTGTTGGCAGTGCTTTCTTAAAGGAGTCTGCAGCCAAGGTGTAACAACCTACTTTTGCTTTATTTTTAGCTATAAAAGTAATTTCTTGCTCTTTCCCCCCAGTGCTCAGAGATGCAAAAAACACTTCAGTACATGATCTACGCAGTGGATGGGACACACTGTTTGGAAGAGTCGTATCCCTTACCTTTTTCAGGAGGAAACTGAAGCTAAACCTGTATCCATTTATCAATTACGCATCCAGCAGGATTACTTAAGCCCTCAGGGGAAGAAAGGCAAGATAGATGAGGCGTTTCAAGCAGAGACAGTACACTCTACTGTAGTCTGCAATGCTTAAGATTTGTAAAGAATAAGATGACTAATGCAGCCTGAACAAAAGCAGACCTGGCCATTCCATTCCTTTCAAGAACTCCATGTGGAAGAGGAGAATATCAAGTCTCAATATTTATTTATGCAGACAGCACACACGCTCTGCTTTGCCATCTGGGTGCAGCACAAAGCAGCCAGGACAAGCCAAGGTCTGGCACTAAACCCAAGCAAAAAACATCCTGGCAATTATTTAGAACAAAGACTTTGCTCCATACTTTCCTCTCCAAAGTGGGAGCAGGCAACAGGAAAGTATTAACTGCACGCATCCTCTCAAAAGGTGTAGGAGGAGCGAGCTCCTCGGATTTCAAAGCGATGTAGGCAACTTCCCACCACCACAAAGGCAGGGCTGAATCTCAAGCTGTAAATCTCCCCTACAGCCTGTGACAGCGTTACACACGATCCACTCTTCTCACAGCACAAACGATTTGTGTATCCCTCAGAAGGCCAGGATCTGGTTTGTTGACTTTTCCAAAGGATATCTAAGTGTGCACACAGCAGTGATGCTCACAGTCAGCCCCTCTGCCCACCGTACGATCCCTGCTCCTCTCAGAACAAAACACTGACAAAACACTTGGCAGTTTTGTTTTTACCATTGAAGAAATATTATGATTCTTGTGGTAACTAGGTCACATCATAACATTTGTAACAATAAAGTGTGGTGGCTGGGGAGGCCAGATTCTCAGAGTAGAATGGGAATGTAATGGGAATGCATTGTACAGAAAGAACTTTCCTAGGGTAATAAAACTGGTTCCAGAAGTTTTTCTCTGGACTCTCCCAGTGAGCACCTGAACGCACACGTTTTCCAGCACACCAAGTGATGTAAGGCAGGAGACCTTCCAAGAGGTTCCATTAAAACTGCCATTTTCCCAAGGTCCAAAGCAAATCCCGAGGCGCGCATTTCCGTACCTGCGAGGCGAGTCTGCGCATGGCCTCCTCCTGGCGCCGGCGCATTTCGGGGGTCCCGGGGCAGCTCCCGCTGGCGATGGACGAGTGCGCAGAGGGCGGCTGCGTTAAGGGCAGCTCCCGGTTGGCATCCACATCTGTCCCAAGGAAAGAGCTTATTAATTGCTATGGGACAAGCACGGCCAACACCATCACTGCAGACCAGGCAGCTGCTATTCTCTAGCAGGTCATTCATGGCAGTTAAAATACTTCCCACAAATACCCTGCTTAGGATTTCAGGCAGAAAGAGACCATCACTCTGTCCTGCCAGAGTAGAGGCTCCCCAGGAAATTTCTTTTGGAAGCAGCACTTTCAGAAAGAGCTGCCAAGATAAAGCGATGGGGCCTTGAGCAGCCTGGTCAAATGGGAGACGTCCCTGCCCATGGCACAGGGGTGAAACTGGATGGGCTTTAAGGTCCCTTCCAACCCAAACCATTCCATGATTCTGTGATCTTTTCCACTGTAATTTCACTGACTTTAAAATCATCACAACTGAGTGCACGGTGCGCAGTGAAGGTACGCGCTGCCTCCAGGACTGAGGTACCAGAGCACAGAGCCCTCCTGCAGCTCTGCCAACGCATCTTCCCTCATTATGAATTTGGTTCCGAGTCCTCCTTCAGTGGAGACAGCCAGTTGTTCTGCATTTTGTGTCTGTGTTCTAACACAAACACAGGGAGAGCCACAGCTAACAAATGTAAGAACCATTAAAGTAACCAGAGGGAGAGAAGCAGGAGCAGCACCAGGATCTGGAAAAGGCTGGTAAGCAAACCAGGACTGATATTGGAATCATCTCTGCCACGTTTGACTGCTTTCTATTACATTTTAGTTGGTTCTTTAGCCTGGCAAAGCAAAAATTGGCTTTAGCAGTAGGTTGCTACAACAGTCCATTCGCCTGGCTTTGTGGTTAACAAACCACTCATTTTCACACTTGTAGGTACTCATACAAAGTATTTTTGAATGACACTAAGACAAACAGTACTTGATGATGTCTAATTACTGATTTCTTTATTTTAGGAATGGTTTAGAAGCAACAGCCCCCTTAAGCACAGTGGGCACCAGGAGAGGATTTTCCTGAATGGATTCCTGCAATGCATCCCCGAGCTTGACTTGACATCCTAATGCAAACAACGACCCACTTAATGGCAAACCACAAAGGAGGACGACTGCTGCCTACCTAATGAAACCCTGAATCTATCAGCAATGATGCACGGTCTTGATTTTGAGCATGCACCACCACCTTCACCTGCATTATTTGTCAGAGAGAGGAATTAAGAGAATGAAGCTGTATTTATGCCACTTCACTACTGCTGACAGCACAACTGCTCTAGTATAGCCACATCATTAGCATTAAACACAGATTTTACTAAACATAATAGATTTCTTTTCAGCACGTGGAAAAAAAATCAAAGATATTTGCAGAATAATTATTCTTCTCTAGAGCCACACTAGAACTTGTGAGCTCTTCAGGAAAAAAGCCCAGTTAGTTGATTGATTCTGAAGGTCTCCATCCCAATAACTAACCCTGAGGAAGCATCCTGCTTTCAACTTCATGGACAGACTGGAGTGGGAACTGAACACCAGTGGCTCAGTGTGACTGAGGATCTTTGTCCTTTGTGCATGGAAGATACAGGACACTTTCTCATTTGAAATCCCTAAGCTTTTAGTCCAGAAACAGTTAAGTACAGCAGTGTCTCTAATCTCCACAATCCCTCTAAGCAGAGCACAGAGCTGTAGGTTGGTGCTGCTGCAGTTAAAATATAGAAACAAGCCCTGCCTTTCACTACGCATTGTTCCTTGAGCTCTGACAAGTGACACTATTCCACATGCCAACACTCAGTGACATTTCAAATATTCCGACAGGGCTAAGAGTACTGGGGACCAGTAAACAGATTTAACTGCAGTTTCACAGAGATACAGTGACCCAGATCCTTAGAGAGACCTTTAGGTACCTAACCTGGTATTTTTAGTCCTGTCTTGTTCACTTACTGAGAGTTGAATGATTTTAAAATATTGTCATCCCCACCAGCAAACATGTCAGCACAGAGTGATGGGAATTGGACTGGAGCACAAGAGGCAGAGCATCCTCGGGTGCTGAGCCTGCATGGGTTTGCGACCCACCCTAAACACTGACACCATGATAAACTGAGAGAAACAAACCGTATGGGAAGGAGAATGCACTGGCGTGGATTTGTAATAGAATATTGGCAATTAAAATTGGAATCTTCCCAATCAGAGAAAATCCACCATGTTTTTAAGTCAGAGAAATAACAGACAGACTATTTTGACTCTCCAAAAAGCAGATTTGGAACAGGAGAGGTATAAATATTGCTGGCAGGTGCCTCCTTTGCTTGGCAACAAAGACTAAGCAAGTTTCTTGGGCCTGAAGAGGAATGGGATCTTTTCAGCCAAAACCATTGTGAAAGTTGGTGGAAAAGGCCTCTGATCTTTGCAGCTCTGTGCTCTGCTGTACTCACGTTTCGGGGAGGCGTGGGGGCTATCAGAAGCAATCTGTCTCATCCGCGTGCCGTGGCAGCTGAGCGCCACCAGCCGCGAGATGATGGCGGTTTTCCCAAAGCCGATGTTCCCAACGATCACCACCCCTCGGTTGACGCTGGAGTTTGAGCTCTGCAGCTGTGCATCGATCTCGTGGAAAACCCAGTCCCGGCCAACGAAGACGGACTCGGTGGTGATGCTGGGCACCTCGAAGAGCAGCGGTTTCAGAGAGATGTCGGGAGGTCTATAAGGTGCGAAGCGCACTGTAAGGAAGAAAGACAGGGGGAGAACACAAACAGCAACACTCAATGAGACCACAGCTCAGAAAGGGCTGCTTGAGCTTCCTTCAAAACCTTTTCATTGCAAAAGGTGGAGAAAATACAGGCTTGTTTATTACCCGTGGGTTTGTTGTTAAAAGCATCTGGCTCATTCACAGCATTTTCAACCAAAAGAGTTTGGAGAATTATACAAGAAGTAGTTTACAGCTAGGGAAAAGTGTAACTGGAGAAAACATAGAGCATAAAGGTTGGAAAAGACCTCTAAGCTAATCAAGTCCAAGACAGAGAGATAGAATCAGGCTCTTCACCTGTTCAATCCAATGAGCCCAAAAATAATCAATCTAAGCAGAGTTCATAAAGTCACAGAACCATACACAGAATGACCTGACTTGGAAGGGACTCACAAGGATCATCGAGTCCAGCTCCTGTCCCTGCACAGGACACCCCAACATTTACACCGTGGGGCTGAGGGTTTTGGTCAAACGCTTCTGGAATATTGTCAGGCTGTGACTGCTTCCCTGGGGAGCTGTTCCAGTGCTCCACCAGCCTCCAGGGGAAGAATCTTTTCCTCATGTCCAACCTAACCCTCCCCTGGTCCATCTTCCTGCTGTTCCCTCAGATCCTGTCATTGGTCACCAGAGAGAAGAGCTCAGTGCCTGCTCCTCCTCCTTTATTGCAAGGAAACAGTAATTATTTCAGCTCTTCTAAAGTCTATAAAAGAAATCAGATTACAGGTAGGATTTGCATGTGTGGCAATTAAAACATCTCCTCTTCACGAGGTAAAGTGCTGTTGTAAACAACATAAAGGTAATGAGAAGTGCAAGAAATATCTAACGTGTGCTGGGGCAACGCTAACACCCAAACCCATGAACATCGGTCCTGTTACTTTTCCTTTTTTAATGTATTAGGTTATAATAAAATGTACAACCAGACCCAAACCAGCCCTGAAACTTCTTCAGGAACACGTGGGGGTGGAAGGAGAAGGTATTTACCGTTCTTTCCATTTGGCACAAGCTATAAAGAGCACACCTAAAACGAGTAATGACTGCACACAGATCTGGTGCAAAGATACTATTGGAGAGACCAACGCGTACGGCGCGTCCTGCCCTGGAGATCTGTAATTGGGAGATGATGGAAGAGCTTTGTGTTGGCAGAGACAGCTGCTGGATCTTCCCACCTTATTGCTGAAATGGTTTCTTAATTGAAACACGGCCCCAAAGAGAGCAGGTGATTCCCACTCAAGGGAGGCTGGTCACGCTGCGTGTTTTAGCTGCAAACCTTGGCTTTTAGAGCACAATTCCTTCCAGTCAGGGCCAACTCAAGTAGATGGAGCTACATCAGTGGGACCTAGACCTGGTACAGCAGCTCTGAACGCTCCTCCCAGCCGCACCTGACATTCCACACAGATTTTAACCCGTGTGGTAACCTGTGGAAAACCAGAGCTACGAATCACAGAAGGTGAACTCAGTTTGTTTTCAGATCATGTGTCACACTGCAAATGGAAACAACCAGACACAATCTAGACATCCTCTGAGCAAGTTTGAAAAGAGATCCTAGGAAGCTGCAGAGGAGGAGCTCCTCAAACAGGGCTCCAGAAGGATTTAAGTAAAACAACCTATGGGCCTGCTTGGTGTTATCTCTTGGCATGATCACTCCCCATCATTCATATTAGCTGCTTCCAGTGGAGAGAGTTTGGTTTCTTTGAAGTTTTAAAAGCCCCCAGACACTTAAAAAGCACAAACATCACTCAGCAACTGCTGACGTCTATCGTTTCTTCACCCGCTCACCTCCGCTGCGGGGGTTTCACCCCCTCACAGACCTCCTGCTCTGGCCCGAAGCCCTCGGGCTACAGCCTTTGTACCAAACTCATGGAAAACAGTTTATCAAATTACAGCAGGGGAACATTTTATCTGCACAGGAAGAGGTTACAGCTGTCCTACTGCCCTGAACACCTTACTGGAAATATAAACCCATGGGCTTTGAACAGGCCAGCGTGCGGTGTCCAGCGCTGTGCTTGGTGAAACAAATCCCTCAGGAACCTAAAAACAATCCTGGTGGCTGTTCCCTCTCAACCAGCCCCAATTCCCATTCTCCACTGCCTCAGTCCCAGTATTGCCCTGGCCCTGCGCCCGGACTCCAGTTTGGCACTGGGACTCTCCTTGTGCACCGCTGAACTGATGCCCAAGGCTCAGACCACCCTGAAATCCTTCACAGAGCTGATCCATGAAAGCAGAGCTGATAAAGGGGCCAAGATTTAATGTTATATCAGCTATGCCTAAGGAAAATAGCTTGCATTCAGAGATGTCAGGTATCTTCAGGCCCACCCCTTTTATTTAACTGATACAGAAATGCTGCAGACAGGAGCTGTATTTATATTCCCACTTGCAAACAATGAACGTGCTTTAAATTTATCCTAGGGTGGAGATGGCTTTTGAATCACATGAGCTCCCAGGCAGCTCCGATTCCCTCGCTGGGCTCCCTCACGGGATGCGCTGGCACAGGGAGACACTGCAGAGGCAGAGTCGCCGGCGGTGGGAGGGGACGGGGCAGCAGGGGGGTTGTGGCCAGCAGTGCCCAGGGGGCTGCACAGCCCCCTGGCCCCATCCCAGCTCCTGGCTGTGGCAGCACCAACCCTTGGCTGATGGGTTTTCATAGACTCGTGGACTGGTTTGGGTTGGAAGGGACCTTAAAGCCCGTTCAGTTCCAAGTCCCTGCCATGGGCAGGGACACCTCCCACTGGATCCGGGGGCTCCAAGCCCCATCCAACCTGGCCTTCACATGGGGGTGGAACTGGATGGGTTTTAAAGTCCCTTCCAATGCAAACCATTCTATGATTCTGTGAAACCAGTGCCTGTTTCTCACAGCCTGAGTAGGAAAAGGCTCAACTATTTTTTTGCATTTTTTAAGGAGCACAAAACTCCTACCCTAAAGGGGCCAAGACTAAAAATACTGGAGTTAAACACAAGTTTAGGGCTTCCAGTTGGAACAAGGAGCTGCTCATTCTAATAGCCCAGATCAATGCAATCTCACAGTAATAGCTGGAACATTTAGTATCTTGGGGGAGTCCCCCCTCACATATTCAATGACATGAAAATATTTTCCAATAGTGATTGGTTGGGGTTTTTCCTATCCTCTTTTCAAAAATAGCCCAGCTCCTTAACTGGGGTCAACAGCAAATTCCATAAACCTGAAACACCGCTGCGATTCTCAGGCAATCTTCACAAAAAAAGAGGGTAAAAAAGGAACAAAAAGAAGAAAGCAAACATGCAGTGCTACATGGGTTTTAAAAGTGTGTCTGGAAAACAACTTGATTCTGTTCCTACAATAAAATTTAATGTTTTGGATGCAATCACTGCAAATTACGAAGCCTTGGCAAGCTCCTCCGTTTGAACATATGGAAATTTGGTCTGTCAAACTTTGCTTTCTTCGCTTACTGCCTGCTAATACATTTCTCTAACTGCCTCTCCAGTCAGGATGATTTCATTACAGACTGCAATCCTCAGCGACACAAACCCACTTTTCTTCTTCCAGCTGGGGGCTCGTGTGTTCGGTACAAATCCCAACCGGGCTGTAACAGGTCGTGCCTGCAGTGTGAAGTGAAAAGCCAACTTGCCACCTGCCAGCTCCTGATCTCCTCACCTGAGGATGGCTTAAAAAAGCCCCAGAGAAAAGAACAGTTTAATGTATGGCCAAGAGAAACTCTTTCCCTCACAACACAGAGAAGAAACCTTTGTCTCATAACACAGAAAAAGTCCCAAGGAGCTTTCTCAGCCATTTAGCTCTCTGTGAAATAGCAAATGATGGGGATGAAGCATTAACCTGGGGATCTGCTGCAGATCCAAGGCTGTCACAGCGATCGCTGCAGCCAGATTAAAAGGGGGATGGAGGCTGTAGGGTGGGCTGAGACCCCAAGGACTCAGGGTGAATCTAACAGGAAAGAAACAAACCACTCAAATGTCAGCCCTGGCTCCTCTTCTCATTGCTAAAGTCTCTCTTTGTGGAATGTGCCAGGAAGAACCACAAAAATTTCTCCTCTCAAAAGGCCTTTCAGAAGTCAAAGGGCTGCCTGAATGCTGGCATTGTGAGCATCCAGAAGAGGGATACATCGGGATGGTGGTTCCATGCCCGGCGCTTGGCTCCTTCCCCCTGGAACGCAGTGAACGCGGCCTTGGGGCTCTGAGCCTCTGCTTTTGTTCAAAAAAAGAAGAAGGAAACAGCAGCCCATCAAAAGTTCTCATTTTCTAGAAACTATCAAAGCATAAGGTGCTCAGAGACTGAGAATGGGCTGGAAGGGGAGCAAGCAGGGACTCGGGGATGTTTTGCAGGAATATCCCTATGAGATATTAAGGGAAATTGTGCTGAGCCAGGGGGCAGGCTGAGACCTGGGCTGTGGGCCTGGCTGCAGGGCCTGCAGCAAGAGGGACATGTGTGCAGGAGATGGCCATCACCCAGCCTCAGGCCACAGAGCAGCATGCTCTTTTCAGTGTACAATGAGCTCATTTGTACCCGTGTTCCTGAAAAATGAGGCTGCTCAGACTCTGGGTCAACTCAAGGACATGATCTCTCTGAAAAACAGTTGGAGTCTCCAACATGTTAAAGCACACACTCTTCAAACAGTACAGTTACAGAAGGTCAGAAGAGGAATCACAATCATGGAGTGGTTCCTGTTGGAAGGGACCTCAAAGCTCACTCAGTTCCAACCCTCCCTGCCACAGGCAGGGACACCTCCCACTGGATCAGGGGGCTCTAACTGCCATCCAGCCTGGTCTTGAACACCCCCAGGGATGGGGCAGCCACCACTGCTCTGGGCAACCTGGGCCAGGGCCTCCCCACCGTCATTAGCAAAACATTTCTCCCTAAGATCTCATCTCAATCTCCCCTCTTTCAGCAGAAACCCATTCCCCTTCGTCCTATCCCTGCACTCCCTGGTCAGAGCTCCTTCCTAGTCTTCCTTTTAGAGAGGAACCTCTTTAACATCAGTGCCTGCAGGACTGTGATGGGGGATGCATCTTCATAACACGGCTACACACAGGGTGTATCTGGACATTTATGTCAGCCCAGAAAAGCAACCCCAAGATGTTCCACCACGGGCACTTCCCTGATCACGGCACTGGTTTAGGAGCAGCAGGGCAGCACCTGGCCAATTACCAGCAAAAGGTAGGAACATATAGTTCATGACTTCATTTATTTTCTTTCCCTTCCAATTTGGCTGCACAAGGATGCTGTCAACAAAGAAGATTGGTTCACATTCTCACGGAGAGGCAGGGTTTATTACATGTCCACGGACTTGATGATCTTAAAGGTCTTTTCCAACCTAAACAGCTAATTCTGTGATAAACCAGTCCTGCCGCCGCGTTTTCAGGAGGACGCGGGCGAGGTGGCTGCAGCTCCCACCCCGAGCACCCCATGGAAGGTGAACCCCAAAGGCTCTGTGTGCTCCTACCTCGCAGGTCCTGCTGGGCGCGGGCGCCGGCCACGCTCTGCCGCGGCATGCGGAGAGAGGTGCGCAGGGGAGTGTGCCTCTGCTCATCCAGGTACGCCAGGTCTTCTAGGTGCGCCGAGCTGGTGGCTGCCAGGAGAAAGCAAACAACACATCACACCTGGCTGGCACATCTAACACTCTTGTTAATGAATTTTTCCATTTTGAAGCAAATTACTCAGAATTTTAACTGCCTTGGATCAACACAGCTAAGAGGAAGCAAGTCTAAAAGGCCCTAGAAAGGAGGACGGAAGGGTTTGGGTAAGTTCTCATGCCTCATCGGTATTTGCTCTGGTTTGGTCTCCTGTTGGTGTTCACAAGTAAAAAAAGACACATGGAAAATGGAGAAATGCAGTCTCATATCTGATCCAAGTTCTTCCAAACTCCAAACTTACTCAATCACTTGTGGACAAAGCCTGACAGAGGCAGGAGGCGTTTCCTGCCAGAGAAAGCCAACTCAATAGTGCATTTTATGCTGAAGTCCACAATCTCCTCTTCAATTATTTTAGAGCTGCTCAGTTTGATTATTAACATTTATTTGGTCACAAAGCCTGAATTAGGGGCAGAAAAACTGAACTTTCAGCAGCCCAGCAAAAATGCAGGAGTAAATGAGAAAAACGTTATGGGAACTAAAGCAGATAACGTTACTGTTCCAACGGCACCTGCGCCCAGGAGAACCGAGTTTTCTTTACAATGCTGGATTCAACAGGCAGAACTCCCTGCTCCCTGCTGAAGGTGCCATCCCTACAGGAACAACTCAAACTGCAGCTGGAAACTTTCTCTCTCCTGCTCGGAAACTGGCAGATAACACAGGGCCAGTTGGGGTTTATTCCATTTTCCAAGCGAAGCACATGGATCTCCCCACCCTTTGCCAACCATTTCCACGCCACAAGCCCCACTTTCTCGGCCGTTTACTCATCGGCGCAACGGCAAACGATGGGGATGAAGCACCAACCTGGGGCACAGAGGCTGTAGGGTGGGCTGAGCCCCCACAATGAAAACACAGCACACTGGAAGAGGCAGGAAGGGTTCGACCAGTCTGACTCCAAATCCTATGGTCTCAGGCATCCCCTGACGTGTGCTGCTCCCCACCAAGATGGGACTCTCACAGCAATCATTTCAACCTGCCAGAACCCTTTTCAGCCAAGTATTTACAGAATATTATAATCTAAAGGAATGAAAACTCCACTGTGTGTAATAATCTTCCTAATTATCAACAGAAAACGTAAAAACGGTCTTTGCAGATCACCAGCTCTGCTCTCGTTCTTATGACCATTCCCAAAATTCAAATTAAACATTCAGCTGCTCAGTGCTCAAAATCCAACACGGCTTATTTTTCTTTAGTGTTTGGTCAATTCTCAAAACAAAATCATTATTTTTAATTGAACTAATTAATGAAATTACTTTTTCAAAGACTGCCTGGAAAGCTGCCATTAATTCTTCATGGTGAAACAGGTAAATATTTTGATGTAGCTCACAGTACTGGGCTTTGCATCCTTTGTCCTAGCCACCCAACCCAAGATGGAATAATTCAACACATGGAAATGCAGAAGATTTCAAAATTGAGAGACATTTTTTTCACACAATGCCTAACAACCATGGAAAAATCTTTACCAGGTCGTGTGCAGTCAAAACCTACGCAAGATCCAGGGCCTGGGGAGAAGGGGCTTAAATTTGGCAGCAGCTTTTAATGCTGTTCTTCAAATTGCTTGAATTCTCTGTAAGTTTTAAGAAAAAGAATAGGAGACAGAGAAAGGACAAAAGGCAAACAACAGGAGAGAGACAAAAAAAAGAGGTGATAAACCCATCAGAGGCTGTTTTTAGAAGTCCTTCATGCTCCTCTACTCTGGAAAATTCAATTAGGTGGTCACTGTGAAGGAGCAGATTAGAGCTGAGATGCTGCAAGCAGGGAGCCGTGGCGTTAGTCTGGACATGAGCTGGTTTTCTGGAAGCACCAAACCCACAGCAGCCACTCACAGCATCCACCTCCAGCTCCAGCCTCCGCTTCCACCCGCGCTGCGGCAGCGCCGTCCAGGGAAACCTGTCTTCTGCCTAAAAACGTGTGCAATTCACACCTGCTCTCCGCAGCGCAGCTGGGCCACAGGATCTGCCGTGGGACAGCGGACCTGGAGGGTCCCAGGACCCCTGGATTAGGGGGAAAAACCCCAGCAGTGCCTGGCTGGAAGCCCAGAGCCACTCCAGCCGGCAGCCCAGCAGCCCCACTGCCCACAGCATCCCTGGATGATCACAAATGCAGCTGCTGACTTTCTCAAGAGAAGCAGAACCTCAAGAGATAATCCTTTCTCGTTAGACAGATAAAGAAGAGAGATAAAGAGAGATAAAGAAGTCATTTTCCCACTCTACTCAGTGCTGTGTATAGTTTTGGTCCTTGCTGTACAAAAGGATGTGACCAGGCTGCAGAAGGTCCAGAGAAGGGCCACCAGGATGATCAGAGGACTCGGGAACCTTCCATTTGAAGCAAGGCTGAAAGAAATAGGCTTGTTCAGCCTTGAGAAGAGAAGGTTTAGGGAAGACCATTATTACTACGTACATAAAGGGTGTCTGCTAAGAGCATGGAGACTTCCTTTTTAGGGGGAGTCACATGGAAAAGGGAAGGGGTGATGGGTGAGAGTTGCTCCTGGGTAGATTCAAATTGGATTCCAGAAGAAAATGTTTCCCCTAAGAACGTTAAACATTGGAATAATCCCCTCCAGGGAAGTGGTGGATTCCACTGGATCAGGTTGCTCAAAGCCTCATCCAGCCTGGCCTTTGCTTTGTGTGCTGCCAGCGCAGAGCACGACGATGGCCAGTGGCCTCATTTATTGTGGGTTGTACAAAAAGTGAGGAGTTCTTCTTCAGCAGCCCAAAGCCAGGTTCTCTTCCAACCTTCATCATCTTCTACAGCCACAACTGAGGAGCCTCATACTTGATGAACTGCAGTGAGCAGGAGCTGCCAAGCCCACTTCCCATTTTGCCATGGGTGAGTTTTGCAACTGTCAGGCCAACCATCCTGCCCTTTCTCCTGCTAATGAACTGGGATTTATCTTCTTCATTTAGAGCTGAGAAATAATTAAAGAGATCTAAGGGCAGAGGAACCAGAAGTAATTTTTCCTGAGAATATGCTTCACTACTTCAAAAATTCTGCAAGATCAATTTATCTTAGAAAATATGATATTAAAGTGTTGAAAGCTTCCCCTCAATTCCGAGCTTTATCCCTCGTAATAAGACACAGTGACTGCAGATAAAATACAAGGGAGCACAAAAAGCACCCCCTCAAAAATAATATTTGCATATCACAGGCACCGATCTCCCAAGGGAACAGCAAACAAACAGTGAGGGATCATTCAGTTCCAACATGCTATTTGAACAACCAACACAAACCAACCTGACCTGAAAGTGATATCTGGCAGCTCAGGGAGAGGAGGGGACTTTTTCTCTCATTCAGGTTCATGGATTCAGCTTCCCACGAGGGGTGCACAGATCAGACTGTGTTACTCACACCAAGATACTCCCTGTGTACCCCAAATTCAGCTTCCTTACAGCTGTATTAATAAATAAGGCTGAATGACAGAACTGTTGGCTGGAGACCCAGGCTAAGTAGCAAGAGATGGTCAAACATAAATAGGACAATGCTCAGTGCTTTTTGTTTATCTGAAGCACCTTCATCTTATCTCTCCCCTTGGCATAATTCATATGAAGAGCTGCATCTAACTCAGAGCCCAACTGGACCTGACAATCAAAGTAGAGAAAAAGGAAAGGGCAGGTTTTGTTTGACTCCAGCGCAGGCACCGCGAAGGCAGGCGCTCCATGGCCGGTCTCATTAGAGCTCCCTCCCCGTGGTGCGGAGCCTTTCGTTGAACATCACGCCTCTCTCTTTGCTATTCCTGAATCAACTCCCTTTCCCTCGGGCAGAGTTCAAGCTATCCTTAAGAAGCTTCTGCTTGGCTTCCCCCCATGGGGTCTCTGCTGGGTCTCACATCTCCCACGTTGGTCACTTCAGACCGGATCGTCGCTCTTGCACAGTTTCTGTGACCTTTTCTGGACTCCTCCAGGGAAACCACAGGACAGAGAAGAATGTGAACATACTTCAGCATTAGAAACCTCATTTTTGTGACCAGTTTCTTCCAACCACTTTCATCACCTGCTCAAATGCCGCCGCTTGACCTCCTATTTTTCTGACCGTAGGTGATACAGATATTTGCTTTCCTGGAGCCACACTGTTCAAGCCACATTTCATACCCTTTCTTGTACCTTAGCTTGTGCTTTTGCCCTTGTGCAGGCAGAGGCAGGCAGGTCTGCGAGACACTCAGATCTCTGCCAGGAACACCAGGATACAGGATGCTCCCTGAGGTGGCCACTGCTCACGGTGCTCTCAAAGAGACACAATTCACCTGCCCTCACCGTCAAAGACATAATTTTCTAACGGATAAAGAATTTAAAGTTAATAGCTAATAACATATTTGCTGCTACTTTATATTCTCCAAGAGGAAAAAGAGAGAAGCTACTGTTACATAAGAGTATTTTAATTCTCATTTAAAATTTAAATAGATTTTATAAACCACCCGTGTGGTCTAAATAACACGAGATTTCATGTTCCACTTCACAGGTAATGGAAACAGAAGGAGATGTTCATTGTGTGCATGAAATGCAAACTTCCCCAAGACATCTGTGTGCATTTGAAAACCTGAATGCCCAGCTCCGATGCCGAGCATCATTTCGTGATCAGCAGGAAAAATGTTTCAGTATATAAAATGAATTATTGTGCATGGAATCACAGAACCATAGAATGCTTTGGGTTGGAAGGGACCTCAAAGCTCATCCAGCTCCAGCCCCCTGCCATGGGCAGGGACATCTCCCACTGGATCAGGGGCTCAAAGCCCATCCAACCTGGCCTTGAACACCTCCAGGGATGGGGCAGCCACCACTGCTCTGGGCAACCTGGGCCAGGGCCTCCCCACCCTCACAGGAAAACATTTCTTCCTAAGATCACATCTCAATCACCCTTCTTTCAGCTTATTTGAACTCTGTTAGATGACAGACTGCTTAAAACGAGAAAAAAACCCACAAAACAAAACCAGGCAGAAGGAAAAGGTGTTCCTGAACCTTGCTAGACAATTTTTTCTTGAAACAGTATTTGTCTCTAAATTCATCAAGCCAGCCAGGGATTTCCCAGCTCGATTATCCCAACACACACACGTATTTACGCTGCCGTGTGCTTTTGAAGGTGTTTACATTGTCATTTAGAAGAAAAGAACCTGAAGCAACAAGGCTACACAAGAAGAGTGCCCTACTTTTTTCCTATCCCCTCTTTTCATTCTGAAACCCCGTGCTCTCACTCTTCCAAACAACCATAGCCCGTGTTGTTGTGCCGCCACGCTCAGGGTGCTTGTATTTTAGCATCTATAAAATCTCATTTCTACATCACTCGCAGGCTGTGACTGTCCAAAGTGGGATTAAAAAGGAAATCTAATCAAGTTACGCAACGCAGCTGGGGCTCCAAGAGATGTTCTTTTCACAGACAACACCCCGGGCTCTGTGCAGGATGGACTTCGTGGAGCAATATCGGTGCTACCAGCCAGCAGGAGAATCCTGCAGGGACTCAGACACAGACTGCATTTCTCCATGTGCCTCTAGACCCACAGATCAACCCCAGAGAAGTTACCCAGCAAGAAAAACACACAGCAAAGCAAAGGAGAATCATTCCAGGCAAGTAGCTTTTCAGCAAAGCTTGAATAATTTTAATCCTCTCTCTTGTTTCTGTCCTGCTGTTACCCTGCAGGGGGAAACTCAGCCAACTGGTCAAAGACATCGGTAAGAGACGGGGCAGCACCATTTAGAAACCTTTCAAACAGCAGATGTGGAATAAAATGAAGAAAACATTGAGGTTATGCCAAAAAAGTCATCAGCAGATCCCCCATGCTGCAAACACCAAGCCTATACGTGCACACACAGATGTGGAGATGCTCAGGGCAAAGTCCACCAAGAGAGGTGGGATCCAGAGCAACTTTCCCGCAGAGAAAAAGCATCAGAATCCTCTTAACTCTTCAGAGAAGAGCAGACACTTGATTTTACTTGCAATGAATTCTTTGAAACAGCACAGATGACTGTGATGTCCTGGAATCATGTGCTTTAACCCAAGATTATTTGCCTTGCAATGAAAGCAGAGAAACCGTTTTTAAAAATGTATATTCTCCAATAATCTTAAAGTTGTAAGGTTTTGTACAAAAGAGACCACAGATGGCTAAAATTACCACCAAACATCAACAGCACCACTTTTCCCCACAGGAATTTTCCATTTAGAAGCTGTAAGTCAAATGCAAAGACAATTTTTGTCATCCTTAACAATGATGACTCCAGACAGGAGACTTCTCTTCCAATATTGAGCACGTGGCAAAGGCTGCGACACACAGAGAAGGTTTGTTTCTTACCTGCTACGGAATTTGGCCGTGGCATAAGGTAAAGAGGAATCGACTGCACTGACTGGGACAAGACGGTCTCCAGGTTCCTCTCTGGGATCTTGTTCAGGCTGTAGGTGGAGGCCGTCATGTTCTCATCCACGCGGTACAAGCAGGAGTCCATGCTGGATTTCTGGGACTGCCAAGGTTTCAGGTTTCCCCCAGATCCAAGTTCTTTACTGCTCTCCCCTCCGTACTTCGTGCGTTCCACATTTTCCGAGTAGCTCGTCAAAGTAGCTTGAAAGAAGAAATGATAAACAAACTGAGTAACAAAGGACGAAGGGCTTGCACACACGACGCTGCTCGACGCCGCGCCGTGCAACGCAAGAGCCAAAACTCATGTTCATCACATTTTCCACATTCACATAAATCAGAGATTATGGAATTTAGTTTAATGATGCTGTTTCTGCCTTCTACAGAAAAAGTCAGGCTGCAATGTTTTGGCTGGTGCTGTTAAAAGCCATTTGTAGTTACAGAGTGCTCAAAATTATGGACAACGTAGTGTTCCAATACTCAATTCCAGAAATTATTAAGGAACAAAAATTATCAGAGCTCCTCTTATCTTTCCATTTGCATGGCAGTTATCACCTTCCAGTGTCTGCAGGAGTTTGTGACCTTGCAGTGTCTGACACGGAGACGCTGTGGGCACAGAACCCCCAACCTGCAGGAACATCCAGCTCTCATGGATTAGCTTGGTTCAGAGATGGAATCCAATTTTGCTTTTGAGTGACAGCAGGCTTTTATGAAGCTTTAACTGTAATCCACACATTTTCCCTTCTATTACTTTATTCTTAAAGGTCTTTTCCAACCAAAACCATTCTATGATTCTCTTAGTCTGGAGAAAAGGAGACTGAGGGGAGACCTTGTCATCCTCTACAACTACCTGAAAGGAGGTTGTAGTGAGGAGGGGGGTGGTCTCCTCTCCCTGGTAGTCAGTGACAGGACCAGAGCAAATGGCCTCAAAATGCACCAGGGGAGATTTCAGTTGGATATTAGGAGGAATTTCTTTATTGAAAGAGTTTTCAAGCATTGGAAGAGGCTGCCCAGGGAGGTGGTGGAGTCACCATCCCTGGAGGGGTTTAAAAGTCATACTTGGGCTTAGCAGGGCTGGATTGGTGGTTGGACACAATCATCTTGAAGGTCTTTTCCAACTGAAACCATTCTATGATTGTATTTTACTGTTCAGGGTTGTTGCTGTATTGACTTTCCCATTGGTAGGAGACAATACTATACTGATTCATTCTATCATGTTCTCCCCAGTAGTGCTCTCCCTCCTGAATTCCAACTCAGTTTCCCCTGGCTGGGGCTTCCCTTTCATCTTCAGTCTCCCTCGTATTTGTTCGAGGTCATACTCAGACCTCTTGGGTATTGAGGGAAGGTCCCAATGCCCGTCCTGGTTGATCTGTGTCCAACTTCCCCACGCCCTGACTTGGAGGGACTTGGTGGGATAGGGGAGGGGAAAGAGTGTAAAAAAGGAGATCACAAACCAGTGCTCTCTCTCCTCTTGTTGCCCCAACCAACACACATTCCCACTGATATCCCAAACCCAGGACATTCCGAAGCCCCAGACGTGCCCTATGCTTGTCGATCTACTTGCCAAATCCACTCAAATCCAGCATCTTCTCTTAGCCACAGTAAATACATTTCCCAGCCCAAATTCTCTGCTAATTTCTCTGCCATCTGTCCCCAGACACACCCGTGTGGATCTGCTGCTTCTTGTTTGCAGCACAAATCCCACTGTGATGTCTCCTCAGGGGCAGCCTCTGTGCCTTCCCAACGCCCATTCCTGAACTGAGGGAGCTGCTGCCTCACTAAACCAGCACAACGTCAACTTTTACCCCCACGAACACAAACAGGAGGTTGCTCCAAAGACTCAAGTGATTTTAGGCCAAAGCTTTCTCTACGCCCAGGATTAGAAGCAAACAGCCTGGAGAGGGGCTCCAGCCACAGAGCACCTAACGGAGGCCGTGGTTTGATTGCAAGAGGATACGGGGCAATTCTTTACTTTCCTAAATGCATCCAGCAGCAGAGAACTAAACATTTTAGCCAGTTGTTGATATGTTGAGTATAGGAATTATTTCACTGCCTAACATCAGGCATTCAACTTGAATTCCCAGCAATGACCACACATCCTGACACGAGGCCAGTGGTGACACCTGGAGCAGGGGCTGAGGACAGTTCTCCTTTGCAAGGTGCCACAGAGCCTGCTCTCAGCCCACTGCAAAACCAGGAACTTCAACATCCAAGGACTAATCTGGCTTAATTATACATGTTAATTGACGTTATAACAACAGCTAGAAAGAACTGCTTTCGTTTAAAGTCATAAAATCATCATTTAAAACCCCATGACCTGTGACTCTTACTGTGCCTGTTCATTATTTATCCCAACAAACTTCAGTTTCAGCCTTCACTCCAGTTTCTACCAGTTTATGTCTCAGTATTGGGTTCCTTGTCTATGCAGTGGGATCGACTGCTTCAGATTGCAGCAAGTGTTCCAAAATTTAGGTGTTTGTAACAGACTTTAAAATTTAAACACAACACATGCAACTGCTCACAACCAGTGTTCACTCCCTGGCACCTGAACATCACTTTGCTGGCAGGTAAACAGGTTTATACCTTAGCATAGGAAAAGCAGATGAAAACAAAAAACAGACGTTCCGAGAAATAAATTATAAGCTGGTTTCTAGAAAATCTCCATCACAAAGCCTGGCTCTGCAGTGCTGGGCATGCGCTGTCATCTGGTTATAGGAAAAAAATAATCCATTGATCCATTAAAATCCATTAATTTTAAAAACCAATCTCAGTATGTCTAATTAAACTGTGTAGAAATGCACCAGCAGCTGAAATCAGGCATCTGCCAATGCATCGAACTGAGGGAAAACAGAATAACTCTGTGCCAAAGGAAGTTTTCTCTAAATTAAGGAGAAAAAAAAAAGAAAAACTAATAAATCCTGCAGCCACTTTCCTCATCATCAATTTTAAATACCATTTTCACTGGTTTACTCTAAAGCTGTTTTAGGTGCAAACTCCTCATTGAATCAGGTATTTAGGGTTGTTCCCTGTGGATTAATTAACCCTCTAAACAGCCCTGGTTGGTACCAGCACTGCTACCCAGGCTGGAAGTGAGGGCTCCATGGCTTAATCTCTTCGATAAGTTATTTTAAACCAAACCAATTCTGACTTTATTTAAAAGGCAGAAGCCTAAGGCCAGCCACGAGCCAGCAACACGAACTGGCACGCAGAGCACGTGTCCTGGGGGAGTTAAAGCCAGTGTGACCCAGGGAGCTGCTCAGAAACTACACCTTCACCATCAAAACTGGAGAAAACAACACTTGATTCTGGAAAATTCACATTATCTGCACCAACTAAGGCTGATGCAGTGATACCCAGGGGTAAAAGGTCAGTCATGCTCACTGGCACAAGCTGCCCCATCCCCTGGAGGTGTTCAAGGCCAGGTTGGATTGGGCTTCGAGCCCCCTGATCCAGTGGGAGCTGTCCCAGCCCATGGCAGGAGAGGTGGAACTGGATGGGCTTTGAGGGCCCTTCCAACCCAAACCATTCCATGATTGTGTGTCCAAGCTAACACGGACAAGTTGGCAAGGAGCACAATGATTTTTTTTTACCCTGATCTACAGAAGCCTTCATAAAGTTGGCTGAAGAAGGACACTCCTGAACACGGCCGTGCCACCCAGACTGCCTGGCTGCCAAGCAGAAATACTTGGCAGGCAGAGAGCGTAAGGCCAAACCCTTCCAGAGGGAAGGCAGCAGCCTCGGGCTGTCACACACAACTCGTGCCCCAACAGCCCCTGAGTGCTCGGTGCTTTTAGAGCAGCATCATTCTTGGCTGGACACCACCACCCAGAAAGTTTAAGGCTTCGCCATTCAAAAAGCCACCCAAATCCTGAAGTCGACCCTGCTCAAGGTTGGAGCTCAAAATCCACACAGCTCTTTAACTTCTCTAACAACACTGGGGGGAAAAATCACTGGCTTAATTGATATAAACAATGCTGTAAAGAAACAGATGAAATAGGTAAAGCCATTTCTGCTTGAAGCCTCGAGGTGCTGTAAATCACAGTGTGCAAAAGGTCTTGAAACATAATGAAAAATACCTTGATGGTAGCATCACGCTGACCCTGTACTCGTTGTGTTCCAAACCTGAATTCCCTGCTGCACCGGCTGACAAGCTGGATAAAGAATGGTGTGAATGCCTCGAAGGGCTCATCCCTTCCTGCTCAGGCTGGAAATGTAAGGTCTGGGTAAAACAGCGTTTCACAGAGCGAGACACTCCTGCTGTCAGAACAGGACTCACTGCCAACGCCCTGCTCTTGAGACAGAGCAGACCCACAACACTTCTGTTTATAAACTTCACTCTACCCCTGGCAGAAACGTGGTAATCAATAATTTTAAGCACAATCCACTACTGCAAACATTAAAGAAGTCTGTTAAAAAGGTTCCATATCGAATACAGAGGCAGCAATCGCGATGGCTGATCTACCAAAGCATCATAAACCTTTCTACACGCTCCTAAACACTCTTATTTCAACCCATCCCTCTTGCAAAACCACACGTGCACTTCTGGAGCAACATCTCCGTCGGCGTCACACTCAGACTGCAGGGAAGGGTCCCCGAGCTGCAGAATCAGCCCCTTGAATCCCACCCCAACTCCCAGCACCTTCTGGTTTCACTGCCCTCCGCTGTCCATCTTTCACTATCCTGGATCCTGCTTTATTCTCACCTCTCATCAACACCATTTCACCTTTGCGTCCTTCTTTAGCACCAGCAAGGCCAATTGCTGTTCTTTAAGTTCACCACAGTCTTGAAACAGGTTTTAAAATGGTAAGAGTCAAACAAGAAAGCAGAGAGGAGAATCACAAGAGGAGGGGGGTTATTTGGATACTTAGTGTTAACTCTCTGGGCAAGCTTGGATCACTGAGAAGCTTTTCATAACCGTGAAGGTTAAAATCTTGCTGCTCTTAAAATAAAAGCTGAGAGCCCTCTCTAATCTCACACCATCAATAGCTAAAACGTTAAAGAAAAGACACTTATCACAACACCCAAAATAGCACCGTGGGAGGTGACACCGCTGAAGTTCCCTCTAGCTTCTCCTGGTTGGTCTGTTCAGTTTATTCTTGCTTTCAATTTTTCACTCAATTTTTTTCCATCTACCAGGCTGCACCATGAACCAAAGCAAATTTCACAGCTCAAGAAGATCAGTTCTGTGCTGCTTCCAACTGTTAAACACTCTTCTTCCTCCTTCTTCCCAGTAACCTAGCACACACCTGTAGCTGACCCATTATCCATCCCATATTTATGGGTCAGATTTTGGTGTCAAAGCATCATGGAATGGTTTGGGTTGGAAGGGACCTTAAAGATCCTCCAGTTCCAATCCCCCTGCCATGGGCAGGGACACCTCCCAGGCTGCTCAAAGCCCCATCCAACCTGGCCTTGAGCATTTCAAATCCAACCCTTGATGCCTCAGTGCTCAAACTGGGGGAAGGCAGAACTGTTGATTCAGGCCTTTGCAGTTTCTCACCCCTGACATCCACCACGAACCACCTCGCACGTGTTCGCTTCTGCTTAATTTGTCCTTCTAATGAAATGGAAAAAGAACTGAAAGGGGATCCATCGGTGGTGAACTCCTCTACCTCACGTGGTTGGGACTCTCTGACCCCGCTAATTTTGCTCAAGAGGTAGAGCCTCCCCTCTCACCTCCTGAGCTGTCAGCCCTGTCCCCTGCAGGATGCAGGTGCGTTTGTGAACAAAAGCTCATTACTCATCAATAGGAGACATCTTCCAGGGAGCTCCTCCTTTGGGGAATGAGCCCAAAAGGAAGCTGGCTCGGTTTAAAAAAATCTCTAATTCTTAGAAATCTTATTCATTATTAACTGAGTATTCCATAATACTGATGAGAATGTCAGAATTCAAATGCTTCAGCTGCAAGATCACAAAAATATTTAACCTGAGTTAAATTTATCTTGATGTGCCTTCTGAGCTGCTCTTTGTTCCCTCCTCAAAGCAGTTAAACTTGCAAACAAATCTATCTTGTTTTATTGTCAGCAGCATCTATTCTGCTTAGCACGCGCTCCAGATGAATTTATTAACAAACCTATTTTTAACCTATGAAGACATAAATCTGGAGAGTGCAGCACTTGGATGAAAGCTCAGGAGTCAGGGTGAAAACAGCAAAAGAAGAATGTGAAAAAAGCTCCGTGGCAGGGGCCTCCAGGAGGGAACAGGGGTCCCTTGAAATATGGGAGATTGAGATAAGATCTTAGGGAGAAATGTTTTCCTGTGAGGGTGGGGAGGCCCTGGCACAGGTTGCCCAGAGAAGTGGTGGCTGCCCCATTCCTGGAGGTGTTCAAGGCCAGCTGATCCAGTGGGAGGTGTCCCTGCCCATGGTAGGGGGCTGGAACTGGATGAGCCTTAAGGTCCCTTTCAACTCAAATCATTCTATGATTCTATGATTGGAAAACTCCAGAAGATCCAAGAGAAGGCAACTGGCTCACATGGTATCAGACCTACCTACACCACAGTGGGGCACGGGATGTGACACAGCTCGCTGCTTCCCTTAAAGCTGCTCGAGCATCACAGCACTTGGTAAGCTTTAGGTACCAGTAAGAAATGCTCTCTGGGCTGTTTTGCAGCCTTTCTCAGATTGCTGGAGGTTTCCCCACGTTCCGCTGCACTCAGGCAGTGCCACTGCCCAGGCCACTGCTGGGGAGGCGCAAGGCTCCCCCGCAGCAGCACGTGAGCCTTTGACTGGTTCTCTTTTCAGTAGCAGATTCTGAGCGTTAACAGTTGGCTGCTTTTACAGAGTCAGTGCCAAATATTCCTGGAAGCTGTCCCGAGGTTGGAGTCAGGTCAGCATTTTCACCAGCCATTCTGTTTGACACAGAAAGGATTTAGTGGCTTCCAGGAGAAAGGGCCGACTCGCTACTCCTCCCTCCTCTTGGCTCACCTCCTCTCTCCTCCTCCCCCTCTTCCCCAGTTCTTCTCTTTCACAAACAGGAGTGGTTGAAGGTGAAGATCTGACCCTGTAATGTTTGTGTTATGTTTTCAATGTGAGCAGCCTGCACTTCCCTTGACCGTAAAGCATCAGAGATTTCAAACTCCATCTGTTCTAAGCCAAGTGATGCATTTATTAAAGTTATCAGAGAGCATGAAATAGTCCTGGTGTTGGGCAGATTAGAGATTGGACACGGTTGTTCTCTAAAAGTTGTAATGCTATCAGAGGTGACACACGAGTGGACAGGAATAACTCCAAGAAGATGAGACATCATAGAGAAAACCTGGCTGGTTAAAACGTGGTTTAACATCCAGATTACAGCCCAGTGCCCACTCTGCTTCCCTCCGTGGGGAGTTCGGCTCCTAACGCAGTGGATTATGCTCTGATCTAACTTGGACAAATTAATGTGTGTTAGTGATACAGAGATACAAAATCAGCTTCACATGTACAAAACCATTTCACACTCAGCAAAATCACACAGAGAGAAGCAATTATGCATAATGGTGTAAAGATTGACTGCCCACCTGGATTAACCGGTTTCTGCCCTTTGCTACCTTTCAAATACTCTACAAACATCACTTTAACCTTCTGGGACACCGGATAAAGCCTCTGTGTTTGTAAAATATGAAATGTGGTGGCGATTCACGAGTGTGAGATTTGGCAGTGACGCTCACGGCAGCTCAGGACCGAGATCAGGAGAGCTGTCCCAAACCCAGCAGCTTTTAGAAAGATAAATAAGAAATACATTGGAGCTCCCTATTGTAAAAAATACTCATTCTTGGAGCTAATGAGCTAATAGTTTAAATCACTCATTAGGGAGGAGCAGGAGGGACCAGGATTCGGGCCACATAAAACATCTAAGGAAAGGTTTGCTCCTCTTCTACAAATAAAAAGTAGAAGTAGCTTTTGGAAACCTCCGTTGGATTTACACCTTGGAGTCACTGTGTGAAGCTGCTCACACTAAAATTCATTCTAACAGTCGGCCTCACAGGGAACAAACACAAGCAAGAGAAATGCACACAAGAGAATCTGTATCCAATAACCATGGAATGCAAACGGAAGGGAAACCCGATCCCTGACCCTCCAGAAACAAAGGAGCTGACGTGATTCTGCTGCTCCACTCTGGCTTGGTTCAAGCCTTCGAGTTGATCCACAGCTCTGCCAGAGGTTAAGACCCAGCTGGAACCAAGTGTCCACTTCTACTCCCCATGATCCTCCAGGCCAGTCAGGCTTCCACGGGCTGGAACTGGCCAGGGTAAAGCTTGGATCATGGGACATGGGGAGCAGAGAAGACAGGGTGTGTGATACCGCAACGACTCTTCCCAGAATTTGTTAACCCACTTCACTCTGCGGCCCAGAACAGCTCATAGATCTGCATTTTAAGATCAGGCAGGCAGAAGTGCTCCAAAGGTTGCTGTGGCACACAGGAGCTGAACTAAAACCACATTTCCTGATCAGCCAAGCAAATATTAACCTCCAGTATAACCCAATCCTTTTTTAAGCACATGATCCATTCTCTTTCTTCTGATATCAAAGAACAATGGCTACAGACTAAATCATAGAGTCATGGAATAGTTTTGGTTGGAAAAGACCTTTAAGATCATTGAGTCCAACCATCGATCCAGCCCTGCTAAGTCCACCAGTGGACCATGTCCTTGAATATGACTCATCATTTAAACACCTCCAGGGATGGTGACTCCACCACCTCCCTGGGCTGCCTCATCCAATGCTTGAAAACCCTTTCAGGAAAGAAATTCCTCCTAATATCCAAACTGAATTTCCCAGGTGCATCTTGAGGCCACTTCCCCTTGTCCTGTCACTGGCTGCCAGGGAGAAAAGACCAGTCCCCACCTCACCTCAAACTCCTTTAAGGCAGTTGTGAAGAGCGATGAGGTCTCCCTCAGTCTCCTTTTCTCCAGGCTAAACAATGGCACAAAGGAATGGAAATACTGGAAAAAATAACTGCCTCTAAAACTACTTGAGGTAGCAGGGGAGGTGGCAGCCCCATATAACACCCATTGCCTCACACCGAGTCCATCCCATCTTCCTTGTGGGACCAAAAAGCTCACGTCTGTCTGAACGAGCATCTCTGCATCCACAAATGGGCAGCAGCAGGGGGGAAAGGATGCAGAGCAGAAGAAAAACTTGGCAGAAAAAAACCCAACAACCTCACTAGAATTAAAAGAGGCAAAAATGTCTTGGGAAGAAAGATTGCAAGAAGCAAAAAGGTGGAGATGGGAGGCAAAAGAAAATAGAAGAAAGAGAAAACTCTTCCTCTTTAAACAAAACTTTGCATCAACTAATTGACTTATCAACCTCATCCACGCCAATATCCACCAACTCTACGATGAATGGAAGATGGACAGGTACAACTCACCTTGGGCACTGCAGCATTAGCTGGAATAACGCGAAACCTTCCCGTTAATTAGCAAATACACATAGATTATAAAAATAAAGCTTGTCAAACCAACACAGGGGAGGAGCCCCCGGCCGCGCAGCGAGGAGGACGGCTGCACTCACCTATGATGCCGCTGTCTCTGCTCTCCAGCGTGGAGGTGGGGCTGGTGACGGCGCCGTAGGTGCAGTCCTTGGCGGTGACGCTGGCGCTGACGGGCGGCAGCGTGGAGCAGGGGCTGCTGGCGGGCGGCGAGGCCGTGCTGCTGGTCAGCGTGGAGCAGGGGCTGATGCGCTGCGTCACCGCCGAGCTCTGCAAAACACCCGCCGGGAACACATCACTCAGCGGCGCCGCTCACCGCGGGGAAAGAGCCTCCCCGCAGCTCACGCTGCAGGTGACGCTAAGAAATGCTTTACTGGTCAAAATGACCACGTCCACACCTGTGGGAAATGCTGACACATTGGGTTTGGTTTCTGTTATGGGGATTCCAGCTTCCATGTTCAATAGGAAACACAGAAAACTTAAGTGGTGTTTCCCAAAAGCCAGGTTCCATACTTCATTAGGAATTTTGATGCTTTTGACAATATTGAAGCAAACATAGAAAAAAACCTCCACAAGAAAGCAAAAATTATGATAGAGTGAGTCAAATTCTGTGCCTCTGAGCAGCGACCTCCAGGGTGGTAAGAGTACAGCATGGTCTCACCTTTACTTACAGCAAGAACCATCACACAAGAACTACAAAGACCTCTGGGCCATTTCCATCTGCTCAGAAACCTCTGTGGGGCTGCAGTGTTTATGCTGCTCTGTAGATGTTTCCTCCGTTCAAGCAGAACAACAGTGTTTTAAACCCCAGCAAAAAGGAAGCTTAGAATCCCTTATCTCATTCTGAGACAGCCCTTCCCTGCCCAGACACGCTTTCCCCACTGGATAAAGTTAGAAGAGACAAAAGAGTGGGGAAAAGGTTGCTCTGCAAAGGCAGAACAAACAAAAAAAACCACAGCAAGGCAAAAAAACAGAGTGCTTTAGAAGTTATTTTGTAAAGATCCTGAGAGATGCTGTGTGTGAGGAGCTTGGGGGAGTTTGTACATCAGAAAACAAATGAACAGAATCACAGAATGGTTTGGGTTGGAAGGGACCTTAAAGCCCATCCACAGACCCTGCTCTGTGCAGGCAGGTTGGATCAATCTCCAGAGATGTCTTCCAACTTTGCACCACAGCATCTAAACCTGGGCAGGGACAGGAGTTGGACTCAATCCTTGTGGGTCCCTTCTACCTCCAGTCATTCTATGATTCTATAAACATTTGATCAGCTCGTACATTGGATCTTTTTGAACGTGAAACTTTACTGCTGTTTTAAGTTCTTTATGGTGAGGTTTCCTATGTTCTTCTCACTTTAAACAAATCCCTACTAAAGCTCATCTCAGTACCAACAAAACGCATCCACTGACCTTAAACCACAGAAAAACTACACTTTAAAGCAAATTAAATTTCAGTGCAAAAAGTCTCACTCATCGAAGGGTTGGACTTCAGGATCTTAAAGGCCTTTCCCAACCTGAGTGATTCCATGATCTTCCCCCAGCTGGTAACACTATTGTTTCATGAAATGCCAAAAGTGATATTCTTAAAAGTTCTTTATTTGTAGCTTCACCAATACAGGTTCTTAGGAACCAACTCCTTGCAGCTGGGAATCACTCACTAACACCCTGTATCACTCGGCACTGTTTGACATGTTTTATTTTTGTATTGATAGAGAAAAATGTTCCTCTGTGCAGGTTTTAAATATAAATTTCCATTGACAGAACATTCTGTATTATTATTGCGGCTGTTTCATCTGTCACATTTTCACTGAGCATTGAGAAATTAAACTGTTCTGTCACAGTCTCATTGTCCTTCGTGCTTCTCTGGCAGCCGGTGCCATTAAAAAAATAGCTTCCCCAAAAAGGAGAGAAAGGGTTTATTCTTCAGCATTTCAGAGAATCACAGAATGGGTTTGATTGGAAAAGACCTTTAAGACCATCGAGTCCAATCATCAATCCAGCCCTGCTAAGCCCACCACTAGACCATGGCCCCAAATACAACATCTACTCATCTTTTAAACACCTCCAGGGATGGTGACTCCACCACCTCCCTGAGCAGCCTCTTCCAATTCTTGAAAACACTTTCAGTAAAGAAATTCCTCCTCGTGTCCAACCTAAATCTCCCCTGGTGCATCTTTAAGCCATTTCCCCTTGCCCTGTCACTAGCTACCAGGGAAAAGAGACCAATCCCCACCTTGCTACAACCTCCTTTCCACCAGCTGTAGACAGTGATGAGGTCTCTCCTCAGTCTCCTCCAGACTAAACAACCTTTAGAGCTTGTGTTCTAAACCCTTCCCCAGCTCTGTTCCCCTTCTCTGGATGCACTACAGCCCCACAGTATCCTTCTTGTAGAGAGGGGCCCAAAACTGAACCCAGGATTTGAAGTGGGGCCTCACCAAAGCCAGCTACAGGGGCACAATCATTTTCCAGATCCTGCTGAAGAAGAAAGTCCTTCACAAACAGAGTCAGCAGGCCCAGACGAGGCTGCCCAGAGAGCCCTTTGATCTTCCATCCACGAAGATCTTCAAAACTTGCAGGGAGAAGACCTGAGCAACACTGCCCAACTTTGAAGCCAGCCCTGCTTGCAGCAGGTGGTTGGATGAGATGACCTCCAGAGCTCATTCCCAACCTCCAACCTCCTGTGACTTCAGGCCAGTGCTGCCAACAGGAGATGCTCACAAAGAAAGAACATTAACTTGGTGATGGAGGACCCAGCCTCTCTTTATCTTCACCAGCATGTGAAGAGCAGTCAAAAGCCCTGCAGAACTTTTTCATGCAAAAATTAGTGCATCCCAAGATCTCCATCTATTTTAGAGGACAACTCTCTGCTGTTTCTCTTTAGATTTGTCTTTTTATTTCTTTTCCAAAGACATCTTTCACTTTAGCAAAAAGATGGGATTTTAATTTTTGTCGAAAGGCAACAACAAAAGGAACCATTTATAGCAGGAAGCTCTGCTCGGCTTTGAACGATTCAGTTCAAACAAGAGCCTCTAAAAGTCCATTTTCCAGCACAATGTACAGTGGAGAACATTTCAAATTCACCACAACTTGCATAAAAATGAATGAAAGCGTTAAAAGCTTAATGAATGTTAAAGGCAAAAACTTTATAACACACTTCTCTGCCCAAGCACAGTTTAGCCCATGCAGAAGATCAAACCCCTTCTGGTTCAGGCTCCATGCAGGACTGGCAGCATTGTCCCCTGCTCACCAAAGCTCACCCTGCTTTGGGCTGGGAGCACTGCTGGGCTTGCTGGAGCCACTGCTCTCCAAGTTTCCTTCCAGGTGGCACAGGATGGGAGAGATCCACACGTGCCACCGGCATCACCACAGGCATTCAGCCTGACCGTGCAGAAACCATCTTTACAGATTCATTGGATCACAGTTGGGGTTGGAAGGGACCCTTCAGCCCATCCAGTCCAACCTCCCTGCAGTGAGCAGGGACATGTTCAACCAAATTAGGTTGCTCAGACCCCATCCAATCTGGCCTTGAATGTTTCCAAGGATGGGGCAACCTGTGCCAGGGCCTCCCCACCCTCACAGCAAAACCTCCCTAAGATCTCATCTCAATGTCCCCTCTTTCAGCCTAAAACCATTCCCCCTCATCCTATCCCTTCACTCCCTGATCAAGAGCCCCTCCCCAGCTTTCCTGGAGCCCCTTTCAGTCCTGGGAGGCTGCTCTAACACCTCCCAGGAGCCTTTTTTTCTCCAGGCTGAACAACCCCAACTCTCTCAGCCTGTCCTCATACAAGAGGTGCTCCAGCCCTCAGATCATCTCTGTGGCCTCCTCTGGACTCGCTCCAACAGATTTAGGCCCTTCCTATGCTGAGAACTCTTTTTGGCTGACTTTAAGGAGTTCAGGTCCTTAGGTTGGGTCCTCTCAAAGATGTTGAAGTGTTAAGTGACTTATGCAGTCACATGATGATTCTGTTCAAAGGAGAAGGAGCTAGAAATGAGTTTCTGAGACTCATGCTCTTCTGCTACAGACTGGGTTATCCATCTGCCAATGAAAAAAATCTAGGAAATCCTCTTTCCTCATTTCTCCACCCCTGCTGGGGGTGGGAATGTTATTGTTGAGGAGAAGGACGAAGAAAATCAGGCAGTTTCCACAAACTTTCCATTGCAGCCCTGAGATTTTTGCTGGTTTTGCTTTTCAGGCAGCTGGAGGGGTGCAACAAACCCCTTCACAACACAGATTTTATGATTTCCTTTCTGTATTCAAGCATGAAATCACCTTGTTCAGCAAACACAGGCAAAACCCGTGACTGTCTGTAAAAATCAGACTATTACCACCACTTGTTCCCGGAGAAGCCTTTATGTAACACTGCTGAAAAGCTGCTGGAATATTGCATGGAAGCACCGTGGAAGTCGAGATTATTTTGGTCACTCTAATCTGATCAGAAACACTACCCACTCCTACAGCATTTGCAGGAGCAGAAAAACAACAGAAGCTGTTTTGCCCAGCAGCAGCTGATCCCTGCAACACGTCCTGCTGCACTGGAACGATGATTCACCGTTTAACAAGGAGATACAACCTCTTACCTCAGAACAATTAGTTTGCCACTATGAGACACTCAGCTGTCACCTAATTAGAAGAGAGCTGTGCTCTCACGTGCTCCTTTGGCTCATGCCCCGTGCTGGAAGGGTCGCAGGGGCCGTACCTGGTTCTCATCCTGCACCTCCATGCTGTACTGGGGCCCTGGCTGAACCTCCGTGACTTTCTCTCCAAGGAGGAAGCCCAGGCGAGTCATGAGTGTATTTGCTGCCTCATCTACGGACGGAGGGGGTCCCAGCTCCTGCTCAGTGTCACCTAAACAGGAAGAAAAAACAGATTTAGACAGGAATTGTTTACTTCTTTTTTTTTTTTACCAACAAAACACTGCTAATTTTTAATGCTGCAGCTCCAAACCTGAGTTTTCAGGTTATTCACATTATTCAAGTCTACTTCAACATTTACTGGTCATTAATTTTAAGCTATCATTGCTCCAGCTGGCAATGCAGAGCTGTTGCTTCTCCTCTCACTGCTCGTTATATTCAGCATCTCCCATGGAAGCAACCACAGTCACCTCGCTTTCCCTCTACCAGTAGTGCCAAAGACAACCAGGAACAACCTTCTGGACCAACAAACTGGAAGGGAGAGCGTTCCCTCTCTTCTCTCACTGCCTCCAAGCTACCTGCAGAGAAACCAAGGCTGCCCATGCCACTCCGTGAGATGCAGAGCAGCCAATCCAGGCCACCAAGTGGTGGATGGTGAAGGACAGGATAGGAATCCATGTGCATCTTCAAAATCAACATGCCAGATGGTTTTTCCTACTTCTTCAATGTCTGCAGGAACTGCAGCACAGAGAAGCTTTCAGTAAGCACTGAATGCCTGGAAAAAGGCTACGTATGTGCGTTTGTATTTCAGTTGGGTTCTGAAAGTTAAGTTCTTCCCAACTCACACCAGCAGCAGCACTAAAGCCTGAAGGTCGAGTTCTTTCCACATTACACTGAACCAATACTGTGTTTAGTGCAGTTGCAGGAAACTAATTAGGATTTGCAATTAGCCTACAGTTAATTATTCATCTGCTAATGTACAGTCTGGACAAGAGCCGATCTCCATTTCCCAGCTCCATCCTGGCTCGGGGGTGCTCCAGCACTCAGTCTGAAGTTCCAGTAAGAAGATCTTACTTTAAATATTACTTTTTGATAAGTGAACTTAAAACCTCAGAGAACCTGGGATACGTAAGAGACATTGGAAAATTTAAGCCAGCTGCTTCCAGAAGTTCACATTTAAACTCCTAATGCACACCTGATGGAAGCTTAGAGCAATTTTTCAGTGTCTCACCTGCACTACTGCAAACAGAAACCTGGAGCATCTCCCACGCACCACGTCTGCATTCACAGCACCTTCAGCTCTGGGAGACTGGAGCGTCCTTACACGGCGAGTTCACTGCTATCAAAGTGCATTGTACAGTGTGATAATAGAAGCTGTCTCCTAAGTTATTGAATCCCTATTGTGCTGCTTTACGCAGCACTGACGTGAATAGGAGAGATTCAAGAGCGACAAATTTAGATGGATGGCCCAATTTTCTGATCTACTGGCCACCCACATCCAATTTGTGGGCACTTACAGACTCTGGGAGTCAAATCCAGAGTGGATACGTTGATGTAAAATGAAAACTATGCAGACTTTTATTTCCAAGGTTGTATTTTCCTTTCAAAAAGGAGATCTTTAGAATTAATCCCAGAGGACAATCCCTGCCCTGCTCCTGCTGGCCACACCATGGCTGATCCAAGCCAGGATGCTGTTTGCTTTCTTGGCCACCTGGGCCACTGCTGGCTCGTGTTCACCTGCTGTTGACCAACACCCCCAGGTCCTTTTTCTGCAGACAGCTTTCCAACCACTCTTCCCCAACCCTGGAGAGCTGCTCGTGCACAAGGTACCAACAGTTGTGACTGAATCAGCAAGCTCCAAGTGTCACAGTCAATGTAGAATTATCAATTATTGTATTATAACACGAATTTCAGACTGCAGATACCTTTGAACTTAAGCAAAGCACTATTGGACTGGATTATTCCCACTTCTGGTTTTAGGGCTTTAAAAAATAAGTGCAGTCATTTAATTGAGCATCAAAGAAGAGAGAGAACGGCTCCGAGATGCCTGTGAATGGGTATTACGGGAAGAAGCTGTAACCTGTCTCTCAAAGTTGACAGGAAGACCTAATACCCTTGTTCTGGGTTCAGTGAAAGGACAGAAGTGGTTTATTCCTCCCTCCCCACGTGTGCTCTCCAGCTGCAACATCAATTGAAGTCCACGCACCCTCAGCGTGCTCAGTTCCCCGGCGCCCAGCTGAGAACTGCACTGGCCCCAGGGATTTTTAAGTGCTCTGACAGCATCACTCGCACGAACCAAACCGGCTCCAACACACACTCTGCAGTCAACTCACACCCTGCCCCTGGGTGCCACTGGTCAGTAACCAACTGCCTCACTGCACCATGCAAAGCTGAAGTCACCCAATGGATCCGAGAGATCCCCAGGTGCTTCATGGTCTACGGCCGCTGGACTGCACTCTGGCTACTCCTGTGCTTCTGCAGACACTCAGCAACAGTAAAACCTGTATGAAAATCATAGAATCATGGAATGGGTTGGGTTGGAAGGCACCACAAAGCCCATCCAGTTCCAACTCTTTGCCAATTTGACATCAGAACAACTATTTTCAACCTTTACACCTAAGTAATCACAGAATCACTCCATTGGAAAAGACCTTTGAGACGATCGAGTCCAACTGTACCTGTCCACTATTACACATATTCCTAAACTCTTCATCTACCCGGCTTTTAAATACCTCCAGGGAGGGTGAGAACCCTTTTGGTGAAGAAATGTTTCCTGATGTCTAATCTAAACCTCCTCTGGTGCAACTTGAGGCTGCTTCCTCTCGTCCTGTCCCTTGTCACTTGGGAGAAGAGACCAACACCCACCTCGCCACAACCTCCTTTCAGAGAGTTGTAGACACAGATAAGGTCTCCCATCCCTTTTCTTAGCAAGAATAAATAATTAAACCCACCACTCAGTGATTTAGATGGTTCAAAAAGAGTGCAGAGACCCAAGGCACACACACAGCCTTTTGTCTTTTTTCCATTAAAGACAATTTACCTTCCGGAGCTGCACCAGATCTCAGCAGGGCTGTGCACACCTCCGCACTTCCCAGCTACTTTTTCCCATCCTTTTAAATTAGTGACAATTTTTTTTTTAACTGAACTGCAAAAATGCAAATTAGAAACATTATAACCTGAGCTTGTCAAGCAATTTAATACCTCTAATCCTTCTTCCCTTGAAAAATTTCAACCCACTTTAAATATGTCAGAAGATCTCTGCAATTCACCCTGGAATTTACCTGATTTAGGCCTGTTAGGAGCAATTTTATGGATCCCAGCAGCTTGCTCAGATATCTCACCTCCCATACGAGAAGAGGCTGAGAGAGTTGGGGTTGTTCAGCCTGGAGAAGAGAAGGCTCCAGGGAGACCTTAGAGCAGCCTCCCAGGACTGAAAGGGGCTCCAGGAAAGCTGGGGAGGGGCTCTTGATCAGGAATTGCAGGGACAGGATGAGGGGGAATGGGTTTAGGCAGAAAGAGGGGAGATTGGGATGAGATCTTGGGGAGAAATGTTTTGCTGTGAGGGTGGGGAGGCCCTGGCCCAGGTTGCCCAGAGAAGTGGTGGCTGCCCCATCCCTGGAGGTGTTCAAGGGCAGGCTGGATGGGTATTTGAGCCCCCTGATCCAGTGGGAGGTGTCCTTGGGGGTTGGAATTGGATGGGCTTTGAGGTCCCTTCCAACCCAACTCATTCCATGACTCTGATTCCTCTAGACGTGGTCCTGCTGCTGACCAGATCGGGCGGAGGAAGCCTCCCTAGGGCACGCGCTGGGCTGGGGGCTCAGCTTTGCTTGTGGCTTTCCTGGGCTGTGGGTTTTTTTCCCAAGCAGAGTTCCCAAGTGCCCATAAATGTTCATAGCATTTCCTTGAAAATCAAATTTATCATTTTATAAGCACAGTTATTGAGTTTGCTCTTTTCAAGAAAGCATTCAAAACATATAATGTTTTGGTATAATTATAAAATCCCGTTTCTGTTCCATCCTTTCAGTCCCTGTAATGGATTCTGCCACGTCTTTCACTGCAATTGCTTACAAGTAAAGGGAATTCATGATTTATGATGTAATTCGGTGCCTTGTTTGATAGCTATAATTGTCTCATCTTTCAGATAAATGCTCTAGGGTAGCGCCCCTGGGAGCCACTAACAATGTGTCTTCAGTCCAGAGAATAATTTTGGTGTAATTGTTGTACTTCTGCTTCCAAACCCTGGCTCTGAATACAATTCGAATTACAGCTGAATCTATTTCAGCTGGTGTCTAGCAAGGGCTGGGTAGCAGCTCCATTCATGGCTCCCCTCACGGAATTTTCCAGAATACGCAACTGATTTGTCTTAAAAATAAAAAAATTCTCAATTAGTGAAGAAAAAATAGCACAGTTTTGTGTGAAGAGCAGGTGTGTGGGATAAATGAGAGCATTTCTCATTTCAATCTTCACTTACATAACTGTAGAGCTCTACCTGACCACCTCCCCCTCTCCGTGTGACCCCAGCCCATCCCACTATTCCATGCAGGTGCTCTCATCACTCTGGGCACGCTGGAGCTATATTTGGAAGATGCTCGTGACCATTTTTCCACACCCTCCTGGTCTCTGAATTAGAGGAGGACTTTTTCCATTGGTCTTGTTTACACCAATCAGAGAGGTTTAAAAATTGAACCCACACAGAAATGAGAGTGACCCCAGACACTTTAAACGGCTCTTTTTGTGCCACTGCTCTTCGGATACGCAGTAGCTCTGCGAGAGCAATGGAAAACAGGGCCACCAACTGAAATCCCACCACAGACAAGGAACAAAGGGAATCTCTTCTCCTTGTCCATGGACACCACAGCCAGCCAAGCCCAACACCCAATGGCAAAGATGTTCCAGCTGTGGTGCTGCCTCAGCCTCTGCTCCCTCTGCCTTTCCTGCTCTCTTTCTTTGCTAGAGTGGCCATTACTGCTTTGTCCGATCAGTTCCATATGAAACTGTAGAATTCCCAGCACTAATTCCACTAAGCCAGGCTCTTACAAGAGTTCCACAGACACTTCTTCTAAGAAGAAACTCAAATGAACATACATTTGTTATCAACACTGCTTCCCAGCCAGTCCTTCCCACTGCCTGGCTGTTGATGTCCTTCAATGTCCCTTCAAGCAGAGCCTCAGAACAACAGTTACTTTACATCAGAAACCATGCTGAGCCCCAGACAGGCAGTAAATGTGATTTTGATGCTATCACAACCTCTAACTCAATGGACTTCATGTTCTAGATGGTAAAGAAACCCCTCTGCAAGCATATCTGGGGATGAATTCTCCTGGATTTCCACTCCCATTTAAGTACCAAAGAGAAGGGAATGGGGCAAATGAGAGGACACATCCATCACAAACCATCATCACAAACAGGAGCCTGGGCACGTGGAACATTTTGTAAAAGTGAGATTACACTTAGATCCTTGAAAACGTTCCCAAGCTCAAGGACAAGATGCTAAAGGCTGTAAGTCCTCCATTTGAAGCCCTGTGCTCAGTTCTGGAATCCACAACACGAGAAGGATATGGAACTGTTGGAATGGGTCTAAGGAGGCTACGGAGATGATCTGAGGGCTGGAGCATCTCTGCTGTGAGGACAGGCTGAGAGAAGAGCAATTTTGGGAAACCAGGGCCAGAGGCAGAGAGCAGCATCACAGACCTGCTCTGGGTGCCAACCTGATGCTGTGGACAAGGCTTCCCTAGAGGGACATGGACTCCCCACAGGAACACAGAGAGAGGCCAGTGGGGAACTGGACTCGGAGAAAACAGAAGACAGCAAGGAGAGGAGTCCAAGAAGGCAGCTGCCACAGTCTCAGACCAGCTACAACCATTCTGGACCCTGCAGTGCGTCAGAGACTGCAGGAGGAATGTGACCAAATGGAGGTGCAACCAACACTTCCCAGCGAGGCTGTACTGACAAACCAGCAGCTGCCCAAAATGTTCATGTTTAGATCTAAAGTGATTATTTTTTCAAGCAATTAGGAGCCAAATCAGAGACACAAAACAAAAATTCTACTTAACCAAGCAGGCCATGCTGCAGGGGGTGACGAACAAGTGGTGTCCTTTCTTCCATGCCCAGTGCCACTGGGCTGCCCAAAAGAAAGGACCAGAGGGGTTGGGGGCAGAGTGACAATCAAAACGGATTACAGCAAGGGGAGCAACATTCACACTGGATAAGAATAAAGAAGCCCTTGTTCCACAGTGCTGAGGAGGGTGAGGAAGTCAAGGCAACTGGTAAGGGAGCAGAAGTAACAGTGTGGCTTTCAGAGCACTGCATAGTTTCCCTCATGAGAAGCTCTCCATAGCATCACTGAAGTTCAAGTATGTTTTGCATAGAATGGAAAAATAAAGCATCCATTGGCCTCATGTTCGCACAAAGACGTGGGAACCAGGCTTAGAAAGGAATTGAACCTTCTTTCTACAAATGCAACCACCCCTCCTTCCATTGTTGGGGTTGGCAAAATGAGCACTGAGGGTGTTGCCTCCATAAGGAGCTGAGAAAAGTAATAGGATCTCAAACACCGTAGGAAAAAAGAAATGGAATTATTGACCACTTGCTCTAGACTGTAAAATACTTGGGAAAATACTTGGCCATTGGTCTGCGTGTCACCCCAAACAGAGGCACATCTGGAACTCTAAAACCACCTTCATTATTCCTCTCTCCTCATCAGAATTTCAGAATGTGGTGGGGTTTGTATTTTCAGAGGCTGAGTTTTGGATGGTTAATCGAGGAATTTATTCGGAACCTGTTTCCATCTCTCAGTAAGGCAGAAGAAACCAGCACAGTCCTCCCAAGAGACGCAGGAGAAAAGTCAATCGCTTCCATAGCAACCAACGAACTGAATTGCCACAACTCTCTTCTGCAATTAGGGCTGATCACAACGATTCCCCATTCCCTTCAGGTCAGTGGGTTTGATAACGCTGGGACAACCACAACTGCTTGTAAGGCCAGGGATGCTTTGCTCATTCCTTTGCCCTCCCTCCCAATCCACCACTGTCCAATACAATGGGCCACAAAGACGATCCAAGGGCTGGAGCACCTCCTGTACAAGGACAGGCTGAGAGAGTTGGGGTTGTTCAGCCTGGAGAAGAGAAGGCTCCACAGAGACCTTAGAGCAGCCTCCCAGTACTATAAGACGCTCCAGGAAAGCCGAGGAGGGGCTCTTTAAAAAGGCCTGGAGTGACAGGACAAGGGGCAATGGCTTTAAATTGCAAGGGGGAACATTCAGATGAGACATTAGAAATAAATTCTTCACAAGGGCGGTGAGACACAGAGAAGCTGTGGCTGCCCCATCCCTGGAGGTGTTCAAGGCCAGGTTGGATGGAGCTTTGAACCCCCTGATCCAGTGGGAGGTGTCCCTGCCCATGGCAGAGCGGTGGAACTGGATGGGCTTTGAGGTCCCTTCCAACCCAAACCATTCTATGAGTGTATGGATGACACAGTCTGGACAAGGTCCCTGCTGGCTGAATTTGTCTGGGGGGGTTGTGGGTTTGTTTTTTTTTTGTCTCCCTGCCTGTATTTTCACATTGAAAATATCAGAGTACAACGCTGTTTCGTGCATTCCCTGTTAAACAGCTTTTTCCAGCACCTGAGGAACGTTCTGTTGTGTTTCAGTGAAGTGGGTGGTTGGCGTAAAATGAAAATACACATTTTCCATGATGAAAAGAAAGCAGCAGCAGATGTCAACCTCAGCGATTCTTTAACCAAAGAAAGAGAAAAGGGAGAAAGGAGATGAACATGAACAATGCTGTGACGGTGAATCACCCCTCGTTGTCTGTGGCAGTGGCACCGCTGGGGTTCATAACCCAATTAGGGATGGAAGCAGATGCCTGCCAGCCTCGGAACAAGCACCATCCCTGACCAGACATTCAAGATTTGTGTCCCAAAATTTCCAAAGAAGAATTTAATCAAATTAAAAGATAATGTCATAACATACTTAGCCTTGAAACACAATGACAAAGTAATAAATCACCCAAAATGCAACTGCAAACACTGATCAGAGAGAAAAGGCAATTACCTGAAAGCACCATCCATCTCAGACCTCTTCCAGAGGTTTCCTGAGCACTTATAAGTCAAAATACGTTTCAGTTACCATCTAAAAGCAAAAAGCCTTCAAATAAAGATGCCCTCATGGTAGACAAACACACAGAACCACAAAGCCAGACACCACTCACTACAAAAGGAGCGGACAGGGCATAGGGGGAGGTAGGATAAAACTGGGGGAAAAACATGGCACAGCAAACCATGAAGCACCAGGTCATCACAAGAATGGTTTAACAGTCAACAACAGGGGCTTAGAGGTCAACTTCTGCTCTGCCATGTCATACCCTGATGATGGCTGTGAGGGAGTCATCCCTGAGCTGTCCCAATGCCTTACAAAGGCCAATGAGAAGGAACACCCAAACGCCTCTGGAGTTCCAGAACACAGCCAGGAGGCAGCACGGATAAAACTCCCTTCAGAGCTGCCTTAGGAAGTCATCACTCAGGCAAGAAACAAGGAACATCTCTACCACAGACTTTCCAAGTCCAACAGGGCTGGATTGAACTCGAATTGACCACTGCAAGCACAAAAACTTTTACAGAAACATAATTGTGACAGAACGGGGTTTCCCAGAGCCACAAAAAGTGGGGGGTTTTGGCCATAACCTTAAAGGCAACAACAGTAAAATGTGGCCAATATCCATTTTCACTTGAAGAGATTAAATCCATCTTGCAGAATTCACTGGCCACGTTTGGCACAACAATCAGAATCACAGAATGGTTTGAGTTGGAAGGGACTTTAAAGCCCATCCAGTTCCACTCCCCCTGTCATGGGCAGGGACACCTCCCACTGGATCAGGGGGCTGAAAGCCCCATCCAACCTGGCCTTGAACACCTCCACAGAGGGGGCAGCCACAGTTTTCCTGGACAACCTGTGCCAGGGCCTCCCCACCCTCATTTTGAAGAACTGCTTCCAACTGCCTAAACTAAATGTTCCCCCTTCCAATTTAAAGCCGTTCCCCCTCATCCTTTCACTCCAGGCCCTTGTAAAAAAGCCCCTCCCTAACTTTCCTGGAGCCCCTTTCAGTACTGGGAGGTCGCTCTAAGGTCCCCCTGGAGCCTTCTCTTCCCCAGGCTGAACAACCCCAACTCTCTCAGCCCTCCCCAGGTTTCAGCCCCTGAGCTCCTTCAATCCAGCCCAGCAGCACCTCCAGCCCTGTTATAGCTATTTGCAGCACTGCAAGAAGCAAACTGCATGTGCCACAAACTTTCTTCTATGAACAGCTTTCAAACCCCTTCCCTGCTGGTCTCACTTTGCTAATACAAACCTATCTGGGCTTCTCAGAAGCCCCTGGCGTTGGGCAAACACAGGCTCCCCAGCCAGACAAAGTCCTGGGCACGCAGCACTTAGGGACAGGATTGAGAGGGGCTCCCCTGGCATTTGGGCAATGAAACTCTGACCCTGAGGCTTCTCCCGACACCCAGTTGGTGCTGCTCACTGGTCCATGCTATGACAGCTCTTTCTGGCTCTTGCTTTTCCCCCTTCCTTAATGATGCTTCATGTTCCTTTCATGATACTTGAAGGCAGCGGGAAATGCCACTTTTCCCTTCTGATCATTATCAACGAGGGAAGGAGATGAAAAAGCAAACAAAAATCATTGTCAGAGCCTCCTCTTGGGCTTGGCAGGAGTCCTGCCCTTCAAACCTACCCAGCAAGCAAAGCTGAGGCGAGGGGGAGACACCTGCAAGCGTCCCCACGAGACAGAACACACGGAACACAGGACACGGGAATGGGGAATTTATGCCTTTTAAGCCAAATTTACAATTCAATTATAATTCTCTGTGGATGCAATCATAATAACTTCCGAATTATTAACAATTATAAACATGACAGCAGAAGCAATTTAGTTTGAAGAAGAAAGGTCTGCAACAGAAAAATTTTAATTGTAATTCACACGGATTGAAAAGAAAGAGCACGTTTCGCATCAACCACGGCCCCGAAGGAGGCACTGCCAAACACAGGGACTGCCTTCTTTTACCCTGAGACATCTCCTGTTTCAAACACAATACATTAAACAAAGTCCACAGCCAAAATCTGGACAACATTCCATTAATCCCTCCAATTGTGGGGACTCTAAGCCCACCTGCATCAATAACCCTCTGATTTCAGACCATTTATCAACACAAGCTTGTCTGCTGCAGCTATAGATTTAAAAGGAAGATGTCACATCTTTGCATGCCATTTCTAAACTCTCAACACCCTCTCACCCCATGGAAGGTCTGTGCTGAACACGGGTCCCTTTGGTTCCTAAGCTTGGGAAAGCCACGAGAGGGAAGCGCAGAATTCAGCCAAAATCCCACTGCAGCTGTTGAGCTGCTTTAAGACTGCGTCGGCCGCAGCCCCAGCCTCCTCCAAGGGCAGCACCTCTACAGCCTCCAGCCCTGCCCAGGTTGCCACTTCCAAGTTAGGAAGGACCTGGAGATTGACACCAAGTTGGAGGAGAGTCACTGCTGTATAAAGATTTCACAGCATGAGTTCTGGCTGGGCTGGTGGCGTTTGTGCCGCTGCCGGCAGACAGGGCTCAGCCAGGGAGCAACACCACCCGCTTCGATTTATGTTCCAACCAGAGGCCTCCAGTGAGACTTAGGTTTTTAGGAGTAATTATGGCAGGATACATAAAATTAGAAGATATTTTAAAAACAATAAATTGTTGGTAAACAAGAGCCCGTGGTTTTGCATTAGTGGATTTAAGGATATTTCTGAAAGGTGGCTTTGTTCCAGCCTCGCTGAACACCAGCATCACAAATTATAAGTAGTATGTTTATTAGATCATGTCTATCTTCTCCAAAGCAACTCTTTAGACCTTCTAAACTATCCTGAGGGGAGAGCGGCCACACACAAAATTGCCAGGAACAAAGCGAGCGGCTCTCAATAAAACCTGATTTCAAGTTTCCAAGGCAATGCAGCTCGGCTGGGGAAGCTCCGACAGCCCACGAAGAGAAAGGAGCCACAGTACAGCTAAAAGCCCTGCAGGGCTGGCCATGCCCTGTCCCTCTGACCGCAGAGCCTGCGCGTGCAGCTTACCGGGGCCGTACGCATCCACGTCCAGCTTCTGGGCCGCAGAAAGCGTTGGCGAGCCAAGCTCGGACTCGGGGATTCGAGGGCTCTCAACAAACTTTGCTTTCCTCAAAGGGGCTAAGGAGAAGGAGGGGGAGAGAGAAAGAGAGGTCATGAGTAAGGGAAATAGCAGGCACCAGATGGAAGCACTTAACTCAACGACACTGTCAGACTCAGATCAGGTTACCCCTTTTTCTTTTTTTTTTTTTTTGGCCAGAAAAAAAATAGTTATCTGCATTCTTTACAGAGGAGATGGCTCTGCTTAAAGCTCTCAGGCTGCACCATCTTACTTTAAAGCATGCAAGTATCCAGGCACATTCTTGATAACTCTGAAATAATCTGAAATGCTTCCTTTTTTTTTCCTGTTTTATTAAATGAATTGTTTTATAGGAAGCAAATGGGCCCATATTCAGCAACCGCAGAAAAGCTGCGATCAGTGAGATGCCCAGAGCCTGTCAGGGTTTAAGATCTTTAACCAGAAATATCTGAAGCAAATACACAAATTCTGTGTTTAGTAATTGTTTCCTTTGGATAAAAAATTTCAATTGCAACCTATTCTGAGTGTCTGACCAACCAGATCTGGGGTTCAACACAAAAGGGCAGAGCAAAGCTAATGCTGCCCAAGACAAAAACACTTCACTGTTATTCCTTATAAATGCAGAAAAGATTCAAGAGACTTAAATAAAGAACAGGGAAAAGGTAAGACTGGCTGTAACCAAGCAGTGCTGACCACTCATGCCTGCGAAAGGGCATTTGCCCACATGTTTTAACAGTCCAAATGCTAAAAGAAACAAATTCCGTGCAACATTTGTTTGTAATAAAATAATTGCTAAAACACTTATTAATAAGTTTGCAAACAGATATTCCTGACAGACCAGAGAAATAGAAAAAGTAAGTTTTATACATAGCTTATGACTATTGTATTCAAAGATAAACTCTTATGCCTGTTAGAGAGAGGCTGATGTGCAAAGCCACCTTGCAGAGGGGGGTCTTGTGCTTCAATCTCCCCAGTTCACAGCCAAATATATCATCCTTTATATTTATAGTGCCCTGTCCTGCAAATTCAATTTGGGATCTGCAACTGACGATGGGGAATGTTTGTTCTCATGCATCTCCTGTAATAAAAGCCCAACAGGTCACACGGTGCCCTTGAAGGCGGCAATAAATCTCCTGCTTTTGAGGCGCCTGCGCACAGGCAGCATGGTTGGAGCTGCTGGGGAGAAGGATCAGCAGCTCTGGAAGTGGGAAACCAGGAACTGCACGAAAGGAGCGACTCTGGCAAGCTCAGCCAGGAAAGAAATGACCCCTGGAATTTTAGAAAAGGGGTGGGGAAACGAAGATAAAAGTTAGGGTGTGTTTTTCAATAAAATGTGGCTGTGAGGCAGAATAGAGGCAAAGAATCAGCCCCTTCCTCTGCACCAAAGCAGGCACTCAAAGGTGGAAAGAAATTCTTTGTGATGAGGGTGGGGAGGCCCTGGCACAGGTGGCTTCCCCATCCCTGAAGGTGTTGAGGCTGGACGGGGCTTTGAGCCCCCTGATCCAGTGGGAGGTGTCCCTGACCATGACAGGGGAATTGCAACTGGATGGGCCTTAAGGTCACCTCCAACCCAAACCATTTCATGATTCTATGTTACCAGCGTGGTGAATTTTGGCTGTATTGAACATTTACCTATACATGTGATTTTACAGTATTTATGGTTTTATTCCCTAAAAAAGCATGACTTAAGCCTTAAAAATGCACGTCCCCACCAGACAAGAGGCTACATCAACACATCTTAGAGACAAGAGTTCACTTTAAAGGTGCAAGGTCAATACAATCTCCCCAGTGTAACTGTGGGTGGGGATAAAGCCACCAAGCAATCATTTCTTTTATTTCAGATATCCTTAACCTGAAAAAGACAAAACGTCCTCCTAACTCATACGTAACCTGATTACACAAAGGAAGGATTTTCACATAAAGGAATTAAGCACTCCTGACTCCCGTCCAAAATGAAGATTATCCTGACAGATCCATATTTCGCCTTTAGTTTTCTACTGGAATAAACAACAAATGGCAATGCCATAAATTCAGAAATCTGTTTTGCTGGGATTTAGCCAAATGTTAAAGGGTAACGTTGATCTTTTTATCAAAGTGCCTTTCATAGAATCATTTGGGCTGGAAGGGACCTTAAAAGCCTCATCCAGTTCCAAACCCTCTGCTGTGGGCAGGGACACCTCCCACCAGACCAAGAACAACAGTTGGCCTTGGTCCTGAGCATCACCCCATGAGCACAGGTGAATCAAAGATCATGGGATGAGCATTTGGCACACACCATAAAAACTAATGAAAGTCTGGACAAAACCACTTGAGGTCACCTACAGCTGCCGCTCTCCATCAGGCCTCGGAGTTCTGTAAGATTTTCTGTAAGCAACAGATCGAGTTTAGGCCTTAAAAAGCACTGAACAGCCTCTCCTGTTGACACAAATGCTATTTTTTTGAGCAAAGAACTATTAGAAAAAAGGATATTTATAATAACCACTTATAAAAATGTAACAAAAGACAGCATTAACAAATAGTGACCTTCCTGCTTCATTCTAGAGCTACAAAACACACACTGAATTCAGAGAAATGAACTGGTCACAGGTAGCCTGAAGGCCAGTCCTGCCCCTTGGCTCCCACAGCCAGGAGCTGATCCATATGCCCTGCGGGCCAGTCTTGCTCCCTAGGACTGAGGACAAACCTAACCCTGGTGTCACACAAGATCTGACTTGCTTCTACTGATGTAGGAACTCACAGTGAAACAGCCAGAGAAGTGATTTAGAACTGACACTGCACATTTTTGGGGCTGGTTCCTGCAGTTCTCGGCAAGATTAATTGTAGCTATCCAAGCCAGTAGAACAAAACTTAAACCCTTTCCTTCAGCGCAAGAGAAATTCTCATTTGACTTTGAGAGCAATTTTTCCTGCACAAGGGAGGCGATGGTTCTTCTAGGGTAGGGATTAACCACGGAATGCAGAACAATTACCAGGGCAAGAATCCAGAGTTTAATTAGAGGGCTCATTTCTGACCCTTTCACAGCAGGCTGTTTGTCTTCCAGTGGGGACAGAGATAGAAATGATTTTTCTCTTGATTTCCATGCTAATTCTCCTTAACACCCACCCAGGCACTGCCAGTGCCACACCAGCCCCTGCCATCTTCACCCAGCCAGGAGCAGAAAGCAGTTTAAAACCTGTCCAGAACCTAGTTCTTGGGAACGTCTGCATTTGAGGGCAACTGCCCTTCTGTAAAGGAAGGGTTCTTCTCTCTGGCATTCAGGATTGCCTGTTGATTATTCACCCAAAGCTGGTTTCTCACACTGGAAGAGACACAGTGGCTAAAATCCAAAGAGCTGCTGAGCCCTAACAATGCTGCTTCACCACTGGTAATGGGAGATGCTCTGTTCTCTTCCCATGACAGAGATGACCTGGTCACCTCACGCTACAGATAGGGGGAATGAAAAGGCATCCCTAAGCAGACACCCACTCAGAACAGAGGGATGGGACAGCAGCACAGCACTGTCACACCCACAGTGTGAGGAGCTGTGCTGCTGGGCAGTCTGCGGGCTGGATCCTCAAGAGCCTCTTTAACAACACAGACTGAGAGCACACCCACCCAAGGGGAAGAAACCAAGAGTCCAGCCCACTGTATTCCTCAAACTTCATCCATATTAGTTATTCCTGAATGTCCCATTCCAGAGGCTAGAATAAGGGAGAGCAGCCCCACCTCGAATACAGGGGCTGCTGATGGTTCATCCTTTCGTCCACCTGCACAGAGCACTGGGATCAACCCTGGTGCTGTTTGTGAGCAACGCCAAGCATCTCATCTACTACCAGATAGAAATAAAACAAAGACAGACCACAATGTGTTCCCTGTTTCCAAGCAATCATTTCATCTCTATCCACATTGTGCTCTAGCTCAGCCTGTTGAACTTCCTAATTCTATTGTATTTTCTGTGGCACCATTCCACCGAATTTAGAGACAAGTTAGTATTTTAATTAAAAAAAAAGCATTTTCTTTAGATCAAAAGGCATTGATGAAAGGGAATTATCATGCATTAGCAAAAGGCTTCATCTACTAAATTGAGTTTCAGCTCTGAAAGCAATGCTTTACTAAAAAAATGGTTATTAACACCTAATGACCTGATTGACAAGTTCATCCAGTCCAACCATCAGCCCAACCCCACTGTGCCTACTAAATCATATCCTAAAGTGCCATGGCCACGCGCTTTTCGAACCCCTCCTGGGTTGGGGACTCCACCACTACCACGGGCAGCTTGTGCCAATGCTTCATCACTTTGTCAGTAAAGACGTTTTTCCTAATATCCCATCTAAAGCTCTCCTAGCACAACTTGAGGCCTTTTCCTCTCATCACTTTTTACTCAGAAGAGACCAATACCCATGTTACTACAACCTCCTTTCAGGGAGCTGCAGAGAGCAATGAGGTTTCCCCTCAGTCTCCTCTTCTCCAGGACTCTCAGCTGCTTCTGGTAAGACATGCTCCAGATCCTTTCCCCCTTCTTTGGACATTCTCAAGCAACCTAGTGTTCCTCTTGTTCTGAGTACAACACATACACCTCCACCTCTGTGTCTGTACACACCCATTAAGATACACAAGAAACCAATCTACCTAGGGACACAGAAGATGCTAAAGGAAATAGCAACCTTTTCCACAGCATGAATGATGCATTGACCACCCCAGGGCACCTGGGAGCCTCTCCTTGTATTGGTGCCTTACAAACCCTTACAAAAATTTACATCACAGTGCTCTGAATGGCATCAATGCAAACCACTATTACAGACTCTAACACCTCATCATTATAAATACAACAAACATAGTGTGGCCACATGCCCAAGTTCTCCTGAGTCGCTCCTACACGGCAGAGTCCAGCCAACAAGCTCGAACTAAAATCAGCTTTTCTCCCCATTTTTGTCATCTCCTCACATTACTCACACAAATACTGCTGAATTTAAGCTACGTTTTGAACCCCCCTCTGCCTGAAGAGGATGAAATTTGTTGTCTTTGTGTAAAACACTGGGTTTATCACAGGGTAAAGAAAGAGGTGAAAGACAGTCAGTAATGATACAATGAGTGAACTGCTGTGTTCACTGCACACTCACCTCCTGTGACTGGTTCAGATGAAGAAGAGCTGAATTTTGCACTTAAACATTGCCTTTGCAAATACTTGAAGTGCAATAATATGACATAAATCCCATATGGAAAGAAAGCAACGCCCCGAACACACAAGCTTTTCCAAACTCTTGCCCCAGTTTGGCTGCGATGGGAGGAGCCAGGGCACCAGCCTGAGGAGCAAACTTCAGAGAACTTGTATTGAAAGAGAGGAAAAGCGGGTGCTTTGGGCATGATCAGTCCCCAGCTGTAGTTAATAATGCCAGCGGCCCTGCCAGAGGCTGATTCACGTGCTGGAAGCTGCCCAGTGGCTACGTAATGCTGCAGAGAGCGGCTGCACTGGAGCCTCCCTCAGACTGAGATGTTTTAAGTGCTGCAGTGCTATTGATCCACGGAGCTCCTAGAACAAATAACTGTTGAATTTAACACAGCTGGACTACACCCAAAACACAAGGGATGCAGCTTTCAGCCCTGCCTTCGATCCCAAATGAGTCTTTATTTTGCTGAGGTAAGAGCTGTAAAAAGAGAAAATCATAGGATCACAGAATCGTTTGGTTGGAAAAGACTTTTGAGATCATTGAGTCCAACCGTACCTGTCCACTACTAGACCACCCCTAAGCAAAACTGCTGACCCTGTGATTGTTGTTGCTGTGGCACTTGGATACCAGCTCTGTGTCAGTAGGATGTTTACGTACACATTTCTTTTAAAAAGTCATTAAAATCAGAATAGCGGAATTAGAGGTTACCATCCTTCTTTAGATAATCCAACACTATTGTACAGAAACCACTTTGTAACAGTAACAGGTCTTTTCCTTCTGTTATCTGACAGTATAAAAGCTTTTGAAATTACATTTTAATGCCCCTCTCCTTTTACCCTACGTTATCGCAGCATCGTGGCAGGGCAGATCACACAAAGAGTGAGAACAATGCGTTGTCTGGAAACACCATACTTGTCCTGTAACTTTCAGAAAACATGTTTATTATAGGAGATAAGGTTCTGAAAGAAGAAAATTGAAGGAAATGAAGGTGGGAAGTGGAACAGAACCAAAAAAAAAAAAAAAAGGCAGGAAGAGTCCAGAGAGCTGGTAAAGAGAGGGAAAAAGAGTGTTAAAATAAGCAACTATCAAACCCTGCCTTTAGTACAAAATTCTTCTTTAAACCATAAGAAGTCTGTACCACGAAGGTTTTGCCTATTATTGCTTCTGAAAGTGGAGTTCTTTTGGTAAAACCAAGAAGTAACTTTCTCTGGAGGAGTGGATTATGTGTCCTGCAGGACCAGAGAGCTACTGCAAAGTGATTTCACCCCTTCTGCCTCTCTCCAGACAAACAGCTGTGTGCAAGGGCACAGAAAATAAGAGCCATCGCGCTGATGTTAGGAAAAGATGCTCAGTGACATCAGAGAGGAATGAGTCTTCCAGAGAAGCAGTTTAATTAAACCAAATTATATCTCTTCTTACTTAAATTACTACAACCTCTCCCAAATAAACCAAATAATTGATCACAATTGCCTGCTGTGCAGACAGCCCCTCCTCATCAGTTTTCGAGGGAGAAAAGAACTTGGTTTTAAAAGACATGTATGTATGTATTTTCAATATAGATAAAATAAAATAATACAGATTTCTGTGCATTCAATAATGGCTGGTTCAACATTTGCATCAAATTTGCATATTCAGAAAGGAACTAAGTTACCCCTAAAACACTGACCTGTGTGCAGTCTGCCCTTCCAGACAGAATTTTAGCTCAATTTCCATTTTGCTTATTACTATTACTTATTTTCTGTCACAGGACAGCAATTTGTTATCAGCCTTATCACTGCTGGAGTCATCTAGCAGCAACACTGGTTGGACTCAATGAACTCAAAGGTCTTTTCCAACCAAACAACTCTATGATTCTATCCCAGCCCTCTCCTGGGTCAGCCCACATGGTTTGGTTTGAGGTTGGACCAGTTGGAGCATCCCAGTAGGACTATGTTGAGCAGCTGTTCGCTAGAACACTCTGGCAAGCCTTGAGGAAGAAAGTTGCTCCTATTAATGATCCCAGAAAGAAAAAAAACCCTGTAGATAAGTTTATTTCCAATGTGGGTTGCCAAAAAGTCTTTCTCCCTGTAGGGGAGACAGCTCTGAGGAGCAGCGAGGTATTTAATTACATCTAGAGATGGCAGGAGGAGGAGGATATGGCACTTTGATCTTTCCTTTCAGACCTATACAGTCACTGCGACTCCTCAGAGCTATGGCCCAGCAGTAGACTTCTCCATGTCATTTCCCATCTAAAATTCTTCTTTTCAGCATCTTCTGAAGTCTTTTAAAATTGCTTCTTTTAGTAGAAATGCCTCCCATGTGAGTCAAGGCAGCGAGTTGTGTATAAGAGGAGGAGGACGAGAGAGGAGACAGGCAGTCAGCATCCCTTGCTCCAGCTTTTCAAGTCACCTTGTTATGAAAATAAGCAATTCCCCCCTGATGATTTCATGGGTTTCTATTGCAGCCACTTTGCAAATTTCACACTTTGGTAATACTTTAAAAAAAAAAAAAAATTGGAGTGAGGGAAGCCCTGGGACTACAGGATGAAACTCTGTCATCAAACTTTTAAGCCTACGTAAGTTCTGCCCAAACACCCCAAGAATCCTCCCAAAAGGCAGAACCAGGATGAGGCTGAGCTGAGGGGAAAGTGCTCTTCACCCCCTTCACATCCCTTTTTCCCAACAGTTTTGTTTCATTGAATGTTCAATTTAAAACAGATGAGAGAAGAATGCAACAAAACATGAGTGCTGAGTCGTGTTATTCCCATTCAACCTCCTACTATCCTGGAATTCTTTCTTCAGCAATTTGGTAACTCAAATATTGCACTGGCACTAAAAATGAGACAAAATTCTTTCTTCCCTGGGAAGAGTTGTCAAGCATTGGCACAGGTTGCCCAGGGCAGTGGTGGAGTCACTATCCCTGTAGACGTTCAAAAGCCACATGGGTGTGGCACTTAGGGACATGGTTCAGTGGTGGAGTTGGTAGTGCTGGGTTTACGGTTAGACCTGATGATCTTGAAGGTCTTTTCCAACCTAAATGATTCTGTGATTCTATGACTGAGCCAGAGGTGTTATCCCTCAAAGCCCACAAAAAGAAAAGTCACCTCCCATTAACACCACCAGCCCATTTTTGAGACAGATTTTCAACATTCACAACTCGCGGCACAATTTCCTGCAAATCAACTGCACAGTTTGAAAAACCACTTCCCAGTTTTGTACTGCTGCCGTAATTTCTGAAAACAGGAAACAACCAACTTGGCTTCCACTCTACATGGGCAACAGCTCTTCCAAAGCCACCCCAGCAGGCTGGTGGAGCCTAAGGCCGCCTGACAACGCTCACATTAGCTTTTTCCCAATATATTCTGCTTACAGGTGAGCATTAACTGTGCCCTTCGACCACTTTCTATTAACTTGTTCCATACAGACATCAGGCCAACGAGCCTGTAGCGTTCCAGAGCTCCCCCAGAGTCCTTTTCAGTACCTGACACCGTAACAACCACATTTCAGCCGCCTGGTGTTACAGAAGTCACAAATGAGAGGTTATACAGCAGAAACAGTAACTCAGCATCCTTGAACACCTTGTGGTCCTCATGTTTTGTCATAGTCTGGTTTTATGACCTGCTCTGCCTTTCACTGCTGGCCCGGACAGCCCCACCTCTCTGTCTGTCTGCCCTGGCAGCGCTGGTACCTACGCGGCCGGCGCTCACTGCCATTGCTAAGGCTGTGTGAGGGTTGGGCTGCTCTGTGCTCTGCTGCTCCTCTGCTATTAAAGCAGTGAAAAATTAACAACTGTGCTAGGCTTGCAAGGGATCTGAAAGGGAACAACGAGAAGGAATTATTCACTTCAGACACTGCTGCAAGAAAGCTGCTTCAGTATTCTAGCAGCAGCCAAGAAGGATCAAAGGAAGCACCCAATTCTACAGCCAAACGAAACGTGAACAGAGCGCCGGGGTCAAGGCTGGAGTAAACCTAAGCTGTATGTAAAATCTAACTCACTCCCCACCATATCCTTTGGATTGTACCAAGATACTGCAGCCACAGTAAGAGAGAAGGGCAAACTGTAACATCTCCTGCCATCCAAAGCCCGAGTGATCCCACGCTAAAGCACAAGTGTGACTACATCCTGCTCACGGGACACACCCGGGACACACAGCTTACAAGCCAATATCAATTCATTACTCAACAGCAAGCATTTAAGAAAAAGGCAAAAGATGTGAACAGATAAGGTGATTTTATTTATTTATTTGTCAGTCATCCAAATGTTACTATGCTAACACTAATTTAGTTGCTTCAGCTGAGGAAGGGAGGCCTATAATTACACTGACATGGAGGCATAATTGTTCAATTGATATGAAACTGCATTTAGGATCCATATTGCTTTGCTGGTGGGAGCTTCATAGAACATTATATCCCTAAAATAAAGCTGCTTATCTGGCAAGACACCGGCCTGAAATTAGCTGAATGTGTTTGTTAACACTTGAAAAAACAGTATTACACTGTGTTTACAAGGTGTTTCATTACCTACAGACATCACAACCACTCAACCACCTTTAGTTTTCAGTAATTTGTTCTTTGCCTTAACTTGTAGAAGAAAATGACTTGGTAGGACTTTCTGGTTTAAGAAATGACGGCTGCACAAATGCCTCCCAAATACAAACTTAATGGATTTGGTACAAGACAAAGCTAAACCCATGCATTCTGTAGCAGTGATTCCGTTACCATAAAACAATGCAGAGTTATTCATTCTCATCCCTTTACACAACCTGCCCTCGGATTAAGCGGGCAGCAAGAATCTGTCTGCTCTCCAGAGCACGACCAGCAGCATGTACGGATCCACAGCTCTCTCATTCCTCTTGTGCCAAACACAAGAAAACAGAAAAGCTCTTAGAAATGTTCTAATGCTTCAGGAAATGTTCACTTCCCATTGTCTTGCCTCTCTCCTGTATAACTGGGATGCCTGGGGAACACAATTCCAAAGGCATCTTTGCTAACTGGCGGGATGGAGGGAGAGGATACAGAAATTATAATTGTGTATTTAAAAAATCCTGCAGAGTAATCAACAATCAAGACCTAAAGTAGCACCTGGTGAGACACCAGGCTCAACCTGTGACTGCCCTTCGACACAGAGCTCCTGCAAACAAGCCCCCAACTCCCCCCTGTGAAACCAGGCATTCCCATTGCAATCCTCAGCCAAGCCACTGTCCACAGCCGATGAGAAATCTCTGCATTTGGACAGGACAAAACCAGGGGGAAGAGGCGCTGGGGCAGCCATCACAAAGCCCAGCCAAGTTCAGACTGCGACAGACAGACCAGACCTCTGTGTCCTGTGGGATAAGCAGCACTCAGCAATGACACAGCAGATGTCAGGCCCTTCTGTGTAACAGAATCACAGAATGGTTTGGGTTGGAAGGGACCTCAAAGCCCATCCAGTTCCACTCCCCTGTCATGGGCAGGGACACCTCCCACTGGATCAGGGGGCTCAAAGCCCCATCCAGCCTGGCCTTGAACACCTCCAGGGATGGGGCAGCCACAGCTTCTCTGGGCAGCATGGGCCAGGGTCTCTCCACCCTCATTGTGAAGAATTTCTTCCTAATGTCTAGTTTAAATCTTCCCCCTTCCAGTTTAAAGCTGTTCCCCCTTGTCCTATCACTACAGGCCCTTGTAAAAAGTCTCTCCTGAGTTTTCTTGTGGGCAAATATCTGGTTTAAGAAACACAAAGGTACTGAACCAAAAAAATACTGGAAGTGAGGATTATTTTTTCCTTCGGTCAAAGCACCATTTCAAAGCCCTCTGGGTTAATGGGTTTCTCGTTTCATTGAGCTGCAGGATGCTTCTTTCTTGACAGAAAAAACGCCCATCTCCATCTCAGCTGCAGCCCAACAAACTGGGTACTTAGAGGGGTATCACTTAAAATATTATAAAAGCCAATGAAACACGAAAGCAGCTCATTCAGAAATGTATTTGCAGAGTTTGCACTTGGACATAAATCAGGAATCAGATCTTCATAACAAGCAATATGTTATTTGTTAACGAAGGGCAGAGAAGAGGGATGGATTTCACTACTGCATATTTTGAGGTGCAGGAACCACTGGCAAAGGTTTCTGGCACCAGAAGGCACACAGGTATACAGGGATCCAGACTGGATGTTGGGCCAAAGACATCGCTGGTACAACTCCAAACCATACACAGGTGGTTACGTCAGCGATACATCCAGGAACGGAATTACAGCACCTCCAGTTACTCCAGGGAAGTCACCACAGAGCAAGGAATGAGATCCCAAGTGCCAATGCAATGATCCAGAACAATGGCCCAGTCCTGATTCTCAACCTTCTGTCCGATTTGGGCATTGGTGGGTGTTGTGTGATGGAAGCTCAGCACACCGCTCTGCAGAATGCGCCCCACACGAGCTGCAGGAACACGTAATTAGTGGCATCACTCCAAACTTCACTACGACGCCGTGAGTCTCGATGAGCCTGACCAAAGCTACCTACACGACCAGAGACAACCAGCGACAGACGGCATCAGAAATCCACTGCTGCAGTAGTAAAGGTCAGCCTTCGGAGAGCGATCCAACCAAACACCCAGCAGGACACAAGGAGAAGAACACTTTCCAAAACAGGTTGTCTCCTTGTTACAGAAGCAGGAAGGGAATCCAAAACAAGGAGCCCACTTAGAGACGAGAGTTAATTCCCAGGAAGTGCATCCCGTGAAGGCCCCTCTGCTCCCAGGGAACCACGGTCAAGCTCATGAACACCTTGGAAGGCTGCTCCGAGAGCAGGAGTAGAGAAGACGTAGCAGAAGGAAGAGCGATGGCCTGATTTAACTCCACAGGAGGCTGCCTACAGCACATTCTCTTGCTACAGAAACCTTTTAGCAATGTCTAAAAATTCAAATTCTCACACACCAGAAGTGTAATCGTGACAGATGCTCCATTTTGTGCAGCACCAGTGTGAAATAAGGACAGACTTTTCTGAGCTTCTGAAAATCTATGGTGGTTCAGGGCTATTTGGTTTGCCTTTTTAATGTTATCTGCACTAAACACAAACCTCTGGGGTTCCCCCTTTGTGTGGGCATCTATACAATACCTGAAATGACAAGCTATGATTGCCTTTTCCCAGCAACAGAGCTGCACTGACACGTTCCCCCCAGCCTCAGCAAATCTAAGCAGCCTCCATGCAGAAAAAAATCCTGGGGGAAAGCACGTTCGGAAGGGCTGGCACACAAACACCAAGGGAACGCATTGGGGGGGTTCTCACATCTCTGCTAGGATCTCTCTTTTGTCAATGTGGAAGGCAGTTGTGTGTCAAAACAAGACAGAACAGGGTTCACCTTCTAAACAGCATCCAGGAATATCCTTGCTACAGCTGGTGAGCGACTTCAAAAAGCCATAGATACAAGATATGGGTTTCTTCCTCCCCCTCCATTTTAAAAATGAAAGTTAGAATCATAGAATGGTTTGGGTTGGAAGAGACCTTAAAGTTCATCCAGTTCCAACCCCCTGCCATGGGCAGGGACACCTCCCTCTAGACCAGGCTGCTCAAAGCCCCATCCAATCTGGCCTTGAATATCTCCAGTGATAGATTCCCCTGTGCAACCTGTGCCAGTGTCTCCCCACCCTCATGGTGAAGAATTTCTTCGTAATTTCTAACCTAAATCTTCCCCCTTCCAATTTAAAGACATTCCCCCTTGTCCTATCATTACAAGACCTTGTAAGAAGCCCCTTCCCAGCTTTCCTGGAGGCTCTTTCATTAGCAGGAGGCTGCTCTAAGGTCTCCCTGGAGACTACTCTTCTCTAGACTGAACAACCCCAACTCTCTCAGCCTGTCCTCACAGCAGAGGTGCTCCAGTCACATCCAAACTGACCTGAAATTAATGCAGAAACACACTGCATTTGACAGGTCTCTAAAGGAAGAAAAGCCCTCAACACAGAACTGTTTTAATGCAGCAAGTTACAAACACATGATTTCTCAGTACAAATTTCAGGGACAGTTTTGGAGCCCCTAAACCTGCAGTGGGAACTGTCCCAATCCAACAGCCAGAGCTCCACTTGTGTAACAATGACAAACACACCCATGAAGGTAGCAGAGAGCCCCTCATCTCCTTGGTTTCCATTTAACTGTGAGTCTGTCCAAGCAAATCACAACTCTAAAAATGATGGGCAAAGGACCCAAAAAATGAGCACTAAGAATCAACACAACAGGAAAAAAATATTCAGCACACATCTCTGTAAATGGAAGAGGATCCTGCTCTCTCCATCAGGTTCCATCACTGGAGACATCAGGGTTTGAAAAGGCAGGTGCCAAACCCACACTGAAACGTTGCCAGTGCGTGTGTGTTTTATGTAATTTTTTTAAAATGGGAAGACTCAATAAATACCACAAAATACAATTCATCTACTTGTTAAATCTCTGGATGGCCACAGACTGCAATCTATCAGGAAAATTCAATGGAAAATGAAATATGTCCAGAAAAACACATCATGCATCTTGAAAAACTCCAAGATCTAAGGGCATGTTACAAGAAACTCAGTCCCTGGCCTCTCTGTGCAGGTCAGAAATGCAAGAGCAGGGCCTTCAACCCAGCCTCTGCTTCTACGTGAGAAGCAGGGATGCGGGATCGATGTCACGGTGACAGTGTGACAGTTAAAGAAAGCAACAGAAGGAGATGTGAGCACACTGCAAACAGCACGAAACAGAAATACCTGAATTGGATGCAAGTCTGTCCTAACACCGATAATTTTAAGCACAACATCCCTCAAAAATGATTCAACATGAGCACTGGGCACCTGAATAGCTTTTCCTCAAATTATACTTTGAAAATGGTTGTTTATACATTGCATTTCTTCCAGTATCATTGAATTAAAAACCTCACTCTCTCAGCAGCAAACACCCCCTTCCCTCAGCAAACGGGTTTTATAACCCACTCCAACCCAATTTGTGGTTGTACTGCAATACAAAAGGAAAACTTCACCTCAATCCCATTGTTCTAAAATTTTAAATCCAAGCCCGTCTCGCTGTCTGTAGAGGTTTTCACTCCACTCTTCACCAGTTCTATTTTAGCAATGCTGGAAACTCATTTTTTGGCACCACAGGATCATTTTGACATCGTGTATGTGAAATCCTGCACAGCCCGGCAAGCAGGTGACAAACTCAGACCACGGACAAGTACTGCAACAACAGCTAAAAGATAAATAACCAGAGCAGTACAACCCTTACCGGCACTAAAAGCCTTCTAATGGCTTCCTGGTAAACCAGGACCATCCGAATCCCTTCCTCGGCATCGATTTTCTGTAGAGTTGACGGAGGCCAAGGAACACCTAACGCAATTCCAATCCAAGTCCAAGCAAGATGAATTGTCCAAATACTCACAGGGCTTTGTTTGCTCTTCCCATCCCCTGCGAGCGTGCAGCCTTGCAGCAAGAAGGCAGCGAGCCTGTAAATTCACGGGTGCAGATGCTGTGTGAGCAGCGCTTCAGCCGAGAGCCTCCCCTGGCCCACGCCTCTCGCCGGCGCCGGCTCCATCCTGCTGCTCCCCACGTCAGGATGATGTTACAGGTGCCTCCTCCTGCTGCTGATGTCAAGCTCCGCTCCCAAAAGCGCAACCAACGTCTCCTTGCGGTGCCTCCCGCCCCTACCGAGCATCACTTGTGCATCTTCTCCAGGAAGCAGGCACCAAGACGATTTCCGAGCTCACAGACACGGAGCTCACTCGCTTCGTTCTCCTGGTGTTACAGAGCCTTCCCTTCCCGAATGCGGCAGCGAACGTGGACTGCACACCCTCGGGGGGGCAAACGAAGGCTTCTCACAGTCCCCTCCTATGGCGCAGTTTAATTTGCTCTGTGGTTAGAGCAAACTGTTGAAAGCAAAGGTAAATCATGGCACAGCACACTGGGGAGAAGGATCCACTGCTGCTCTCCCCAACATTTCGGAGTAAGCCAAAGGGCTGGCGATGCAGCCCAGGACCAGAGCTGATGAATGGTGCAGTGCTGCTGTTGTCATGGCAACGGCGAGAAAAAAAGCCGCACCATATAAGGAGTTGTGACATGGATTCTGGGAACAATTTATACTAAAAGGCTGTAAGCCCTTGGATGCTTTAAAGCTGAAGCATCCCCTACTCCTTGGTGGGATACAGGTTGTGTTGTTCAGACTGAAGCAGTCGGCACAAATCATCGCATCAACCCAAGACACATTCACAATGGGAGCGTTGTACCAAAAGCCAACAAAATGACACAATTTTGTGGAGTTTCCAAATAACTGAAATTGAAATCATTAAGTAGAAGGGCAGGATAGTAATGATGCCCCAAAGCAGCATTTGTGAGGAAGACAGACACCACTGAGCCCCCGAGCTGGTGCTGCTGCGTGCAGGTGAGCGCAGTGGCGATGGGCGCGGGGCGGGCATGAGCCAAGCTGCAGCACCATCCGGTGGCTGAGTGCCTGAGTGGCACTGCCAGAGCGTCAGCTGCTCCTCCTGTAGACAGGAACACTTCCACACCAACCTGTCCACCGGTGGCTGCGACACCACAACAGCTGCCAGCGCCCTACAGCACCTCCAGGTCAAAGAGTGCAGGGAAAGGCAGCTCCCACCCAGCTGCCATAGCAGGTGACCCACAAGGCCACGCTTAAGATCCCACCTTAACGCAGAAGCGAACAAACCACCTTGTTTTACACTTCAACAGGTCCCTTTCACTGCACACACGTGCTCAGACAGGACTCACCGTGACCCAGAGCACAGCAGCTATGCAACCAAAAGCTGACACACCACGACAGTTCTGAGGACTCTGCTCAGCAAGCAAAAGTCAAACTTTTAGAGATCCTTTCCATTTATTCCCGTATTTTATCTGCTCCCCAGTACTCACGCCCAAAGCAGAGGCCTCACTGCCTCCCCTGCCGAGTCAGCACACGAGTTTCAAAAGAACAAGTCATCCTGGAGGGCTTCAATTGCTAATATAGGTTTGTCACCATTAAATAAGGAACAACTGGAGTTTCCAATAGAGAGATCTCAGCTTGCTTAGTCCCACAATTACAATCAGTATCAAGAATATTTAACCGCTTGCTAAAGAAATGGAGAAGAAAGAACTAAAAATCCTATGGGTGATCCCAAGGAGGATGCGGAGAGATTTGGGGGTGACAGGACCCCAGATCTCCCATTTCCCAGCACAAGTGATGTGGTGATGGTGGCAAAGGGGACGTTGCCCGTGGGTGTCTCCGACCCAGCTGTGTCTGGAGGGTGTTGGGAACCACATCCTCCCTGGTGTACGGGAAGAGCGAGTCTCCAGCCTGTTCTGCTCTCCCCGTCTCAGCAGGATCTGGTCAAAGAAGACACATTTTCTCTAGGAAAGAGGATGCTGTTAACTGCCTGAATACACCTAGGAACGTTTCCGCTCCTTTGTGTGCAGTTTATTCTTAGGGAAAGTTCCCACGTTCCCAAAACACAAGGGATGAACATTTTCAAAGCAAACGACTGGCAATGAAAACGCCTCCTCAGGTCCCTGCTTGCAAAGACACCAAAGTATCTAATTCAAGCTGGATACTGGAGGAATAAAGCCTTGGAGAATCCGAACATAAACATCCAGGTCACTTTCAGAGCAATGTGATTTAGTCCCTAATTTTCTTGCTAATATTCTCTCCTCCTCCCTCTGTGCCTGGGCACTCACACACACACACGTGTTCTTTCTAAAAGACTCTGATAGCACACGATCTGTCGACAGAACAAACACAAACAGCCAAGCACAGTGACGAATAAAATTATCCCTGCGCATATAAATTTCCTGAGGGGGGGGCAGGGGCAGCAGAGGGCTTTGTGCAAAGCCTGTACACGCGGCGGGTGCCACAGTAACAGAATAAAGCATGGGTAGCTGAGTCTTTCAGCCCAATATCTCATCTCTTAACCTAATAGAAGGCTGGGCTCCTATTTCTGGCATCGATTCAGCAAAGCACTTAGGCACATCCATCTCTACGAGTGCCCTCCTGAATGAAGGTGCACAACGCAACGGCGTTGTTTCCCTTGCAGCCACGACTTCGAGTCACCCCTGACATCCTTTGGATGTACAGGAGAAAATTTAACCTAATGGCTTTGAAAACCATTGCTCTCTTTGATAACATTTAATGGCTAATTTATTCCAGACCAAAATCAGAACAGTGACTCCGACAGATCCCTCCTGGGCTGGGATGAGGGTTCTTTTTGCTTTTTACTACCTATTTTTCATATTGCAATTGCTAATACAGACACTGTTGTTATAAAGAACTATTAAGCAGCATAATCATAGAATGGTTTGGGTTGCAAGGGACATTAAAGCCCATCCAGTTCTAACCCCCTGCCATGGGCAAGGACACCTCCCATAGGACCAGGCTGCTCAAAGCCCCATCCAGCCTGGTTTTGAACACCTCCATGCACCCACAACTTTCCTAGGCAACCTGTTCCAGTGTGTCACCACCCTCATTGTGAAGAATTTCTTCCAAATGCCTCATCTAAATCTTACCCTTTCCAGTTGAAAGCCACTCCCCCTCATCCCATCACTACAAGCCCTTGTAAGAGGCCCCTCCCCAGCTTTCCTGGAGCCCCTTTCAATACTGGAAGGCAGCTACGAGGTGCCCCCAGGAGCCTTCTCTTCTCCAGGCTGAACAACCCCAACTCACTCAGCCTGTGTGCTCCAGCCCTTTGATCATCTTTGTGGCCTCCTCTGGACCCGTTCCAACAATTCCATATCCTTCTTATGTTGTGGTTGCACATGTTGCTCTGAAATGTGTTCTTAGCCCCTGCTAACCAAGAGGTGACAGTGGCAGGAGAGGGCTCACTGTGACTTCACCCGCTGCAGCCACAATGACCGCAACCTTTCAGGAGAATGAGAACTGCAGCCGTCCTGAGTATTCATCAACCTCTGAACCCATCCAAGCCTCCACATGGAGCAAGCCCCGACAGCCATGTCACAGCAAGTGACCTCAGTTCCTGTGGGAAGAACCTTAATGCACTGCAAAACGCATTCCCGGCCCTTTTTACCAAAAGAGGACATTTTAACTTTTCTGTGGAGGAAAAGCTGACTGGTTCAAAATCTGTCATGGTAAGAACTTTCAAAGATTATATTACAAACAGATGAGTAAATAAACAGACAGATCGCATCACAGCTTCTATTGGGCAAGTTCCTGTACGCCATACAGGCTTCTTTTCCTTTTTAAAGAGCTAAGATAAACCCGAAATTAAGGTCCACTCCCTTATGCCCAGGAGAAGAGGCCACCCCAGCACCTGCTTTCCATCCTGTCAGAGAGCACAAATCTACTCTATTGCCCTGGCACAGATTCCAGTTAGATCCAGAACCACTTGAGATGCTTCAGCCCTTGAACGTGAACAAATAGCCTTGTGAAGAGCCCAAAAAGTCTTTTATATTTAACATTTCGTCTCTAAGGAATTCCAGAAAGCACAAATGCTGAAGCTGGCACAGCAACGTTTTGTTGCAAATGGTTTTAGGAATTAAATCTTTGGTTAAAAAAAGGGGAAAAATACAAGACAACCAAGTTTCTGATGTAACAAACAGAGCCATCCACTATCCGACCCCTCCACAGATCTGGAAATCACGGCGTGACTGCGTTAGTCACACACAAATGTATGTAAGAAGCCAACAGGATGAAAAAGCCCCTACAATTGGATAATTTTTCACCAATTTTCTATGCTCTGAAGGTCGCTTTGAAAAATCCATGTGGCAACTGTCAGACGGACAAAAGCTGCTTTTTGTAATGCTTCGGTTTCCCAGAATCACCCTCAGCCTCTTCCAAAAGGAATCACTGCTGGTATTGTGTAGGATTAACAACTGGACTGCAGAACAAGACAAAGCAGAGGAGGAAACCATCACAGCCAGTGAGATGCTGTGAGACCTCTTGTCTCTACTGTCCAACTGCTGGTTTTCATCTGAGAGCTCCCACGTCACAGGGAGATTTATGACTCAAGTTGCTTATCCAGCCTGACTTTGCTGCGATGGCACCTGCAGGACTGCTCTAAAACCATAGAGGGGTATTGGACAGAACTGGGAAGAAACACATCAAAACCAGTGCCAGGCTGTGAAAAACCCTACACAAACCTACTATTCACTCCAAATTTTCTTTATTTTACAGATCACGCTGTTTTCCGAATGAATAAAACCAAAGAGGGGCTTTACAAACTGCCAGACACTGTGTCACTGCACAAAAATCCCCCTTTTATTTGCTGATACAGTAACTGGTCACTCACAGCCACCTCTTCTGCTGCTGAGGGATTCTTCTTGTGGTCAGCAGGATCAGGGAAGTGACTGTGCCCCTGTACTCAGCATCGGTGAGGCCTCACCTCAAGTCCTGGGTTCAGTTTTGGGCCCCTCACTACAAGAAGGACATTGAGGGGCTGGAACATGTCCAGAGAAGGGAATGGAGCTGGGGAAGAGGCTGGAGAACAAGGTTTATAAGAGGAGCAGCTGTGAGACCTGGCGTTGTTTAGCCTGGAGAAAAGGAGTCTGAGGAGACCCGATCACCATCCACCACACAGCCCAGGCTCAAGACCACCGACGGAAGGGCAGCCCCACAAAGGAAGCGTTCCAAAAGCCCCCAAGATTCCACAAAACCTCAGAAATCCATCCCAGAAATGCTGCATCATCAACCCTCCTGAAGATCCAGCCCCTGGACTACTCAGCTGTGCTCATCTCACTAAAAAGCTGGCTTAGACCTTCCCATTTTAAGGCAGAACTCCAGCCACACATTGGAAGTTTCTGCTGATGGGAAACCCACGCTGCAGACAGCCAAGAAAGGCACTGGAAGTACTTTTTAAACTATTTTCATGTCCTTTTATATGTCCTTCTGCCCAATTCTCTGGCAATTCTGGAGCCCCACTGCTACCTCACGTTCTCAGTCCTCTGTGAGATCTTGCAAAGTCCCTCTGCCACAAGTCAGGAATCTCTTCCTCCTCTCCTTTTCAATTTCTCCTTTCACCAGAGGGCAGGGAAAACGAAAAGGACAAAGTATATCAGAACTCCCTTCTGTAACCACAGATCCCACGGTATCAGGTACACATTCCTTCTGGAGCTTTCTCTCCATACAAACACAGCACAGGGGCTGAGCGTTTGGAAAGTTAGAGGGGTGGTAGATATTGGGCAAGAAACAAGAGTCTCAGAACTGCTCCCAGAAGAACTGCGATGTCAGGCTTTTACACGGATGTCAGACTGCAAGTGCTATTGAAAATTCAACTACTTTGGTGCTCAAATCACAATCCCAGCAGATAAGATAAACAAAACAGTTTAAAAATAGACCAGAACTATGAAAAAAAAACCACTTTTCAGTGTGAGTTTATCATTTTCTGGTGTATTCTCTCAGCATTCAAAGTTTTAGCATCAAGTTCTTTAAAATTATTGTACCATTTCCACCATATATAAACCCCAAAATAAAGTGAAAAGGAAACACATTCTGCTAGAAATTTCTCAGAAAATTAGAGAATATTTGTAAAACAGATTCCTTTCAAAACAGAGAGATTTCTCCATCAGGATGAAACCAAATCCATTCCTGGTTTTGACCAAAGTAGTTGCTACAACAAACAAATGGTGACTTCTACACAGAAGCTTGTTCAAAGCATTTTCTTACAGATTTTTGCACCAACGGACCTTAAAAGCCCCACGGAACTTTATTTAAAGTCCTTACCAGTTAACTTCTTCACAGGTTGGAGCCGAACACTGATAGACTGATGTGTGAGTAAGGGGGAGGATGGAAGGGAGCGGGACATGCCCTCCATAATCCGAATGTGCTGCATACCTTCGGTCACGGGGAGTGGTGGAATAGCGTAGTCTGGTTCAAAAGCACAGTCGTTCTCTGTGGAGGTGCCTGAGGGGAACATAAAGAGAAGAAAAGACTGATTAGAACATGAGGGAGTCCTCTCCTTTTATCGCTCTTAGGTGGAGAACAGCCTGACCCGGGGTGCTGGCTGCCTCACTGCACAGTGTTCACAGGGACAGCTGCTGGTTCGTGCTCATCACGCAGAGCCTTAACTCTGCCCTTGAAGAAATCATATTCCTGAAGCAGCACCTCAGCACCTCTCTAGATTATGAACAGCATAACCATGAATAATTTATTCTGATTTCTCTCCTTTTGTCTGTCAGAGTCCCAGAGCCACCAGTTCTAACGATGACTCGGACGAAGCACTCGTTCATTTTGTGCATTTACATTGCAGATTTCTAATAAGAATCCTTCCAGGTGAAATAAACTTCACACGAGGACCTTTAACCTAAAAAAAAATCCCAAAATGGAAGAACAAAGCCCTCTGAAAGCAACTACCCCGTCCAACCCTTCCATCCCAAACACACAGAAGCACAGGGAGCCACACAAAGCCCATGTGAGGGTCGCGTGGCAGACACCAAACGATGTGGAGACAGAACAACGAAGGCACATATTGCTAACTGTTGCAATAAGTATAAATAACAAATGAAGGGCAGATGCTCCAGATCAGCCAGGTTCCTCCTGTTGGCTGCAGACCATGGAAAACTCTGCTCAAGGACACTGGGCTTCACACCTCCAGCTGGTACAATTACGAACCCAACACCACGAATGACTCAGCCATCAAACCAACTTAACACTGGTGCCACTAAGATTTCGTTATAGATAATGTGAGATTACTCTCATGCTACACCTTGAAGAGATGGATTTTAGCTTTTAGTGCCTCCTGATGGTTTTCCTCCATTAAGACATTTATTATTCCATTCCCACCGGAGAGCCGTGTGGCTCTCAAAGGCTGGCAAGGGAAGGTTTAGAAGAGAAAATGGAACTCCTGGACAGCATAGGCAGAAAAAGTGGGGAGAGAAAACAAAAGGGTGGATGCCTCCAGTTAGTGGTACTCCAGAGGAGGAGGACAATGGATTAACTCTGTTCTGGAGAGCCAAAAGACAATCAGCAAGTGATTTACAATGGGAAGAAAAACCCATACTGAAATGGCTGTCAAAAATCTTGCACAAGATCCTGATGTGAATTAAGAGGAATTATCATTTGTGGCTAAAATCCACCCAGTACTGATGCCAGCTTTCAGGAACACCACTCAGCACTCCCGTACCGTTCTCTACAGGAAATGCAAGCAATCACCAACACCCGTTGTATGTGCCCTGACAGTTCCAAACTGGGCTTTTACTCCCTTGCCACATTCAGGGCAGTTTGCTCAACACACATCCAAAGCCTCACCCTCCAGAGGTGATTATTGTTCTTAACTCTGGTACATCTGCGACACTTCAGTATCTTTTATTCATCAGAAATTGTCATTATTGCCACAAACTGCGAGCCAGATACTGATGTTTTTCTATTCATTTCATGCAGATTTAATTAAGTGTGCACGGGAATGCTCTAACGGAGGGCGGCCCTTTAAGGGGAGTAGAACAGCACTATCCATTTTGGGTTTGTATTAAAAAATGCTGCTGCTGAAAAGATTATGCATTTTATTTATATATAGAGATATATTTAGAGCCAAACATCTATGCAGATAGATGTGTGTGTATTTATATATATATATAAAAAAAAAGTATTTGGCTTCTCTTACAGTTGGAGGACACTGGAGTTACTGCCTTCCACCACTCCCCTGCCATCACCTCCATCTCTAAGTGAGCAGCAGCTCAGTCTTGCTTCTCAGCCTCAGACCGCCCAAGCGAGGCAGCCGTGTGCCACTGAGACCCATCCCCACCAGCAGCATTTCTTTCAGTCTTGCTTCCCAAAGCATTCCAGCAGAGCTCCGCAGTCCCACACACCAGCAGAACATCCAAGAGTTCTGAAACTGCATTCCCCTCGTGTAATTTTGTTGTCAACAGAGAATCACAGAATCAGTGAATTTGGAAAAGACTCCTGAGATCATCCAGTCCAACCGTCAGCCCAACACCACCGTGCCTACTAAACCATGTCCTGTAGTGCCACGTCTACACTCTTTTTTAACAGCTCCAGGGATGGTGACTCCCCCACTGCCCTGGGCAGCCTCTGCCTGTGCTTCACTACTCTTCCTGTAAAGAAGTTTTCCCTAACATCTAATCTAAACCTCCCCTGACACAAGTTGAGGCCATTTCCTCCTGTTATATCACTTGTTATAACATTTTCATTCATTATCCGCACGAGGGGATCAAGTGCTCCCTCAGTCAGTTTGCAGATGACACCAGGCTGGGTTGAATGTTGATCTACTTGAGGGCAGGAAGGCTCTGCAGAGGGACCCAGACACGCTGGAAAGATGGGCTGAGGCAAATTGCCTACATCCAAGGAAGCTGTCTAGGAGCGCTTCCAGAAGGCAGGGAATTTCGGACAAGATCCATCCAGAACATTTTTTAGGGTTCCATTTCAGGAAGAGGAATCCCAGCCTGAGCACTCCACTGACACCACCCATGACCTCTCCATGGACCACAAATAGAGTTGAGAGCAACAGGCAGCTGGACCCACCCCCCACTCAGCCCAGACCAAATGGGACACAGAGCTGAGCCGCACAGGAGAACCTTGATTTCAGCAGAAGGAATGCTGATGCTTCCCCGGTCTCTCCACCGGCCGTTAGGCAGCAGGACACAGGAGGAATGCTGGAGAGATGGACACGCTCTCAGCAACAAACTGACTTCTTCCAGCCACGCATTGCCAGCTGTAATTCTTGGCTCCATACAGAGCTTTCTTTACACAAGCTGATCCAGGAGCTCGCTTTTCCCTGGGTTACTGCAAGCTGAGCACCTCTGCTGACTCTGCAAGCCTAGTGACAATCGCCCGCGAGCACTAGGAGGCTGCTTTAAGGTCTCCCCAGAGCCTTCTCTTCTCCAGGCTGAACAATCCCAACTCTCCCAGCCTCTGCGCCATGTGCTGCCCAGGGACGCCCACACTGTGCCTTGCAATTGTCTGAACTCCTTCAAACCAAACACAGATGGCCTGTTTGGTGAATATCAGGAAATTTGTAGCTATGTGGGTAATAACGATGGTTACAAAACTCTAAGAATACACAGTCTTACAAGAAACATAGGACGTGTACAGAGAAGGTGAACAAACGAGACACGAGTCACTGAGGCAGAACAACACCAAGGTTTACCTTGCCCAGATCGGCTCTGGCGGGAGTCTACACTTGCCTGTCTTCGGTCTGGCGGCTCCTCGTTCCCTCCATCTGCATGAGAACCAAAACAGCAGAAGTAGAACATCATAGTGGACAGGTCAGGCAGATGCAACTTTTCCTTCAGTCCCATCATCTATCTGGTCGGAGCAGCAGAACAAGAGCTGCCTCGTGCTGACTGAACCAGGGTCAAGCTGACAACTAAATCCTATGCTGCTCCTTCCTGCTTCTCCCCAGCTCAATGAAAGTGGAATCTTCAGGATCTAAGCCGGCTTTTCATTTCTCCTACTGTCCTAACAGATATTTAAATGAAAGGGTAACCAAATTGTGCATCTTCAATTAGTCTCTTCATTTTGGACTGTTACATTGAAAAATACTGAATATTGAGCATTTGAAGAAAGAGATCCAGAAATAATACTCTCTGTAATTGTCTCCTTTAAAATTGTTTATCAGCTAAAAAAATGGAAGGCTGGGAAGAACAAAAACACGCTCATTATCTTCTCTTGAAACTCTTTAGTAAAGCAGCTATAGCTAACAAACACCAAACCCATCTGGATAAATGCAGAGTGGGATGTTGTACACAATATTCCACAATTAATTACACGCTGATCTCCATCGATCGACTGACCAGATTAGGAACAATAGATCTGCACATCGATACTGATGCTTGAGCACAGAGGGTTTGTGCAAGCTGAAAGCAAAAAGAAGTCTAGGGATGCAGATTGTGAAAGAGCAAAGCCAGGCATTTAAAATGCAGGATGTATTTCAGAGGTCGTTTCAGCCTATGGCCGGGGCAGGGCAAACTTTGGCAATCTTTAAAAATGGGATTGGAATAACTGAATTTTTGAAGAGCTGTTTAAAAACTCAGCAGCCGATTTTAGCATTTATACTTTCTGAAGACACTAAAAGCAGCCACACTCTAATATGTTTCCATGTATACACATACATAAATATATATACCCCCAAAGTAGTTCGTTGGATTGCCTGTTGGGCCATGTGATAACTCTGCTGTATTGACCCGCATTACATGAGAGGGGCACTCGCTCCTCTGGCCACAGAGGTGAGTTGTGTGTGGGAGCACAACCACAGAACAGATAAGGGGATGAAGAACACAAGCCCACCCCACCCCTAGAAGAGTAGGAGTGCAGCCCAAGCTACAGAGTTTTGTCCTCTCTTTGCTTGGCAAAACAACTCCAGCCCACAGTTTCCCTGCGTGATGTTCAGGCACCAGCACCACAATTGCAATGTGTTTCTCAGACACCTTCACATGTTTCTCTGCTCGTGCAAGAGCTGCAGGTGAAAGGCTGCAGCCTGGAGCCATCTAAAGCCACATGGAATTCCCCTATTTTCTTTGCACTGTACATGCCCCTATAATCTGTGTCAACTGCCCGGCGGCAGGGAGGCCATGGAGCACATTTTCCCTGCTTGCTTTTCCATTCTGGTCACAAGGATGTGACACTGCAAACATGACCCCAACTCTGACAAACACAAGGTGCCCTTTTTTGCCAGGAGATCCCCAGTGGGGGAATACAGCGAGCATCCCTGCAGCCCAGCTGGAAGGAGATAGCATTCACAGATCACTGTCCTGTAGTCCCACTGGTAACACACCACACTGGCTCTGAACACCACATAGCATACAGATGCCATCATGGAATCATAGAATGGTTTGGATTGGACGGGACCACGCAGTCTCCAGTCCAAACCCTTCCAGTGAGCAGGGACATCCTCATCGTGAACTGCCCCCAACTACAAGTACACGTGGACAGCTTCAAAGTGGTCAATGGCTCAATGTCAAAGCGCAGACCACAGCTCTTCAAGTGTGATCAGCCAGCCAACTCCTTATCCACCAAGTGGTCCCTTCAACAAATCCCTGTCTCTGCAACTTATAGGCAAGGATGTTGCGTAGGACAGTGTCAAATGCTTTGCACAAGTCCAGGTAGATGATGTCAGTTACTCTTTCTTTATCCACCAGAGCTGTAGTCCCATCATACAAGGCCACCAAATTCGCCAGGCACCATTGCCTGGCACTGGGCTGGAGGCTGTGGGAACAGGACAGCGTCTCTTGGTTTCAGGACACAAGGTACAGCAGGCGCACCAGAGTCCCAAGGCATCAACGAGCCTCTTCTCATAGCCAGTTTGCAGCCCTTCCAAACTTTGCTTCTCCCATGAACAGGAGCAACAAGGTTTTTCCCTGACAGCATTTTTGGTGGAGTGGAAACACAAACAGCTGTTTGGAAGACAGACAGCTTTTACCCAATAGCTTTACAGGGAATCTAAATCCTACCTGGATTTTCTGCAATGGAATAAATCTGACAAGCACGTTATTGATTTTGAAAGAAAAACCTGTTAGCTTTTAGCTCAGAATGAGTAGGTTTGGGTCTTGCAGAAGTCAAGTTCCCCAGCAAAGTGAAGCAGATATTTCCTACTAAATACTCAATGGGAGCTTAAAGAGATCCAGTTCCACCAGAATACTGCATGCCTGAGCAGGAATGAATCCATTAAAACTCAGCTGGAAGGACAGGATCTCTCCTGTATGGTCAGCTGGACCTAAGAGAACCTGCACTGGTGCTTTGAGGAGCAGCGTTAGCACAACAGAGCCGGGGGGCCTGCAATCCATAGCCAGGTGCAGAACGCCGACACCTTGCTGCCCAGGCCGTTCCACTTGAGAAGGAACTGCTGCCTGGGATTCAGGGCCTGGCATAGATTTCTCAGGTCATTCACAAGTTGCACGATATATTAAGGGGGAGAGAAAGATCACAGGAAACTGACTTACTGAATTAATTTAGGAGGGTGGGAAAGGAGAAAAAATCTGATGAGTCAGCATGTATTTTGTGAGTAGTCGGCATGCGATTGCGCTCAGCACTTCGGTGCAGCTGCAGCACAGGCCGTCGCTTGGGAGAGACCCCGCGTCATCCAGCGGGCGTTCTCTAATCCATTCAGGGGCTTTTAATGAGGAATATTCCAAGGAGAAGCCCAGCTGGCGCAAAGCTGTCTCTCTCACCAATGGAGAGAAGGGCAGGCACCGTGTGCGCACACCTGACGTGCGTCACTAAAGCCCCAGGGTCGCTGCGTGGCCACGGCACAGCTGGGCAGGGTGGGGGCCGCTCGGGAAGCTCTGCACCCCCCGATCCTTCCCATCTGCCCTGCCCTCAAGTGTACAAGAACCAGCAGCAGCAACCACGGAGCCTCCTGCAGGCAGATCTAGCAGGATGCAGCCTCCAGCACAGAGGTGGCATCTCCTCCCTCCAGGTAGGGATTGTGAAGTGATGAATACATGCAATAAAAACAGGGAAAAATACCAACAAATCAACGCGGGCAGTAGGAAAGGTTGGTACCTGCAGAATTTGGGATGAGCTGCAGGGAGATTGGGAACAGCCCACGGCTTGGAACTGAGTGATTGGACTGTTTTTCCCTTTCTTTGCTCCAATTCAGCATTGGATCTCATTCTGGTCCCTGCAGTGGAGGAGCAAGGTTACGCAGGAACAACACCAGACATAATTAATGAGTTATCTCAATATATATCCAAGTAAAGGAGGAAATCACTATTGCAAAGGGAACATTAATTTCTGAACTTCTGAGTGCTGGAGTTTCCAGCCTGGATGGTGCTCGCACCCTGTGCCTATCAGGGCTCAGTCATTCCAACAGCACCATTACTTTATCATAGAATGGTTTAGCTTGGAAGGAACCTTAAAGCCCATCCAGTTTCAACCTTGAGATAGCTGTCAGTGGTTGCTTCAGCAATACCAATTATTTCTAGGCCTGTCCTACCCTGTGGGCAATGCTCTGCCCGCAGCACTGCTCACGGAAGCGCAGTAAACCCGGCTGCTGTAACGATCATCAGCACAGTGAAACACCACAGCTATTGACAAAGCCTCTAAAAGAGGTCGCCAACAGTAAATGGGGTGCGAGATCATTGCTAGAAAACACAGCCAGCTGTGTTAATTTAAAATAAAGATCTGAACAGAGACAAACCTGGGTAAGGAGCTTCTACAGAACTCGCCCAAGAAACAGAAAATAGTTATTTTTGGCAAATGCCCCAAGGAAGTGAACAATGCAGTAAAATCCTGGCTCAGCACCCATGCTCTCTCATATTAAGCAGCAAGAGGACTAAAACTTCTGCATTTTTTTTTATTTTTATATAGCTCAGGGTGAAGGAAGCCCATTACAACGCACACTTCACTCAATTCAGAAAGATGCTGTCTCATCAGCATCTGACACCCCTCCAACCGGACGCTGGACAGGAACCAGGGTCAGAAACCCAAAGAGGGCTGTCCCAGTGGGTGATTATGTGGCAAGGATACAGCAAATGCTAACAGCTCTTAATTGTTCTTCTCCAGTACAAAGAGATTATGCAGTCTCAACAACCACATTCAGTAACAGCTTCAGAAAAGCAGCCTCTCCTCCTACAAATGGGTCTGGGAAACGCCTGCTTCCCCCCTCCATTCCACCAGTTCTCCTTTGACAACCAACTACACAACAAATTCTCTGTAAGGCACAGGACTGCTGCATTCTTTAAACAAATAACAGAAAAGCTGGAGGGTTTCAGCAACCCTACCAAATGAATCCCCCACATGCACAGCAGCACAGGGAGTGGGAGTGCTCCGCAAACCCCGCAGGATGCATCTGCAGCACCCGCTCTGATGTCAGCAGCCAGCGCGGCTCCGTCAGCATCACCTCGCGGCCAGGTGTGTGCAGGGAAGGCAAGGACAGCAAGTTCTATACAAAATAGAGTGCCAACAGCCGAATATTCCTCTTTTAATCAAAGCAGTGACCAAACGTCCGCCCGGTTCTTTTATCTGACACAGCAATTTTGAACACAGAACACACCAGGGTGGGTCAGGCTGCTTCACGCATGCTGGGAAATCTGCTGCAAGAACTGACTGCATTGATGTGCCGCTGCTCTAATGGCAACCGACAGCACGCTCTGCTACAACAGCTTATAAATCAATACTTTAAACCCGCATCCGATCAAAATCCTATTTGGAAAACACAGCAGACTCACACAAAGCCAGTGCAGCGTTAGGAACTGATCCGCCTCCAGCGCAGCCCGGCGTCCCTGCGGAAGGAAAGGTCTGTCTTGCGCACGGCGCAGCGTAAGACGAGGTGGCTCCCAGCTGCCATCGTGCTCCCAAAACACAGACACAGCAAAAAAGCAAACCCACAAATCAACGAGCCGCAGGGGATAAAGCACTGGGTCGATGTGTGCGGAGATGGCAGCCAGAGCGGCCCCTGGACCTCACGGCATCGCTGCTGCTGCGGGAGCGCTGGGTCCCGTCCCCGGAGCCTGCGGCGGCTCAGCCAGCAGGAGAGGTAGTTGCAAATCTTGCTCTCAGCAATCCCGATGGATTCCAGCCAGGCGAAGGAATGACGCGTGCCAAACGCACCTGCCTGATGGCCTCCCGGGGGGAGCTGTGCCTGGAAAGAGGCGGAACCGACCCAACCGGAGCACGAGGGGAGAGCGGGCTTGGGCTGGGGCTTTGGATAATCAAAAATCCTCTCTGATTACTGAGTTTGTGGGCAGCTCTTCTTCACAAAACAATCTAGAATTATTAATGTGCTAAAATTAGTACTACTAGAATTATTACGACAAAAATTACCAAGAACTACATTAATTTGCCATGAGAACAAAGCATCTGCTCTCACCTGTGGGGTGCTGGGGGTGGTAAACTGGTATTCATGGGACAGTAGGACAGACCCAGGTTATACAGATCACCACATCTTTAAAAAAGAGGTCCCGAACATGCTGAATCCCTTAGGAACAACTATAGTAACTCACACAACCCATAAAAGCCACACAAAGTTTACAGTATCTATGCAGAATTGACTATCTGCAATAATGCTAGGGATAACATCAAATAAACTATTTCAAATTCCTGGACTTTGACCTGCCCTGATGAACAGATCTGCATCCCACGGCCAAGAGCACACCCCAAGCAGGGATCTTCCAGAGAGAAGCTGAGCAGTGAGGTTACAAGGTGCCAAAAAGGAACAACTTCATCCCAGTTACACCACTGCCCTGGTACAAAACCCAAAGCAGTGAAAGCTTCTCTGCTGTGCACAGTTTGCTACACAAAGCATCAGGAAACAGAAGTCTCTGAAATGTTTTCATAATACAACCCTCCATTTAATAATTGTTAATCCAAGGGTCAGCCAGAAACCTTCTTCCTTATTTGCAAACTATTCTTCACAGTGAGGGTGGGGAGGCCCTGGTCCAGGTTGCCCAGAGAAGCTGCGGCTGCCCCATCCCTGAATGTGTTCAAGGCCAGGCTGGATGGGCCTTTAAGCCCCCTGATCCAGTGGGAGGTGTCCCTGCCCATGGCAGGGGGGGATGGGACTGCATGGGCTTTGAGGCCCCTTCCAACCCAACCCACTGTATGATTATGAACACATGATTTCTGGAGTCCTGGCTGCACCAGGGCACAATAGAGTTCAGAAACCTGAATGCTTCGTCACTGCAATCAAAGGCCAGGACACGAGGACGTGTGCTCTCTCAATTATTCCATTCCAGCTTATGGAATTACATTGCAGATTTTATCCATAACCATAAAAATACACATGCACTTTATATTTTCTGCAGTTTAAAACAGCATTAAGTAGTACATTATCTAAATGTATAGAGGCTGGCTGCTCACAGACCTTCCAGACAAAAATACCTGACAAATACAAAACCAGAGGACCTGATCACTCAACCAAAGCACCATCCAGCATGATATTATTGCTGAGTAATTCTGCCTTTTACTTTTGACTTCTATTTTTGTTCTGACAAGTCAGTGAGGTCCTTTTATTAACAAACATGCGACACCCAGAAGATAAATGAGGTTATCAGGTACGTGAGGTACATTAACACACTGTTAACCTGGACCTTCTTTCTCCCCATTTTTTCCTTCTTGAAAGCAAACTGCATCGCTTCCACCATCCGAACGACATCTTCAAGCCCAAGGGGGCTTTCCAAGCATTTCTCTTGACAGGCTCTTCATTAGCAAATCAGCATTAGATCATACAACAAAAATGTGACTCTGACCAGAGGAACACACCTTGGAATCCAAACTTCCAACATCTGCACCACAGACAGTTCAATCTGGGAAACTGGTATGGAAAGAATCTGCTTCAGCCAAGACGTCAACGCTCATGCCCTGTTCGTTGGCCAAGCAGTCAGTGTGATCTGCAGCAGGGTACTTGTGATCCAACAAACTAGATCCTGTGGAAGCCCATCTTCCTACCTGTCTGGAGGAGGAGAAAGCCCACCCTTCCAGGTGCCCTGCTCCCAACAGCACTGTTTCTCCCCAGTCTGTCCACCTGCCATGGGCCTCAACAGCTGTTCCAGCTGGCGGGCGGGTTCTCTTCTACTCTGCCCAAAGGTGCCTCAGGCCTTCTCCAACTCATCAGAAAGGTTCCTCAGACACAATGCCCAGAGGAGCATTCCTTATCCTTATTCAGTAACTCAGCAGCTCTGAAGAGGCACGATCTAGATCTAAAAGTAACAGAACAATAGGAAAATAAACCTGTTTTCATTTACATTAAAGCATAAATTGTTTCCTCTCTTGCAGCAGAACAAAATTCTATTCTGAAAGATATGGTCCTTTATATTCTGGGATGAGGAGGTCTTGCTTTGAAACTGAATGAGCACAGAATGGACTCTGGTGTCAGAACACACCAGTAGGAGGAGTTTGGAATCGTTACACCTTCCAGTCTGAAGACATGTAGGATTAAGACTTAAACATGTATTGTGTGGGAGAGGTCAAAAATAATCAGAATATTTCTAAAGGGGATCAAAGAATGACTCCACAGACAGTAGGGACGCTCATTCGTTAAAATGTTAAAAAGTGTTAAAATGTTAAAAAATGTTAAAATGTTAAAAAAACTCGTTACCAGGTGGGAACACCCGTTCTGTCAGTGAGAGCTTTCGGTGTCTGGTGGGGAAGCGTGCGCTTGCTGGCGACAAGGGCAGGGAACGAGACTGCCACATTCCCTCCCTGTCATCACTGACTCAACACGCGCCTGCTCTCCATCTGTAATACTTGTGTGCTCCAACACGGCTGTCTGGGACCTTCAGCAACCACAAGCATTTTCAGCTTCAAGTAAAAAGCATGACAGATTTACTAATTATTCCAACTGACTGAATATGTTAAAACGTAATTAACTAAAAACAATTAACACTATACACAACATCTGCTTTTCTTAACAGCTACAAGAGTTACCTATTTTGGAGTGCAAGTTTTGTCTTTGCATTTGTGCAATTAGAAGTTCAAACAGCATTTTTAGAACAGCTTAGTGGTCAGCTGTCCTAAAATTAGCTGAGAAATTGGTACAAGAGACTGAAGCTCAAAATAGGTTATTCCAACGACAGGCGGTCTGCTGATAGTGCTCCGCAATCCCTGGGCGACAGAAAGGGCACAGTGAAAAGGATGGTAAGGATTCAGAGCCTTACTGCATAGGAAAAAGGCTCCAAAATCCCCTAAACCCATAACCAACACATTGAAAATATCATTTTGGCCCATGGCAATCCATAAAACATTGGAGCTCCTTCCCTGGGAATGACACAGTGCACCATACCCATGCCAACCAGGCGATGCTCCTCATCTGCCACTGCAGTCCAGCACCTGGAGACACCTGGCAGTGACTGCATGGGGAGAGCAAACCTGCGTGGCACGGCCACCAGCAGGGGATCTTGCCATTGCCTCAGAGATGCTCTGCTCAGCAGCTGTCCCACCTCCCTGGGGGACAGCACAAACACAGCCTACCAAAACCGCTATGGCCAAGGTGTCCTCCCTGCACTTTAATTAGCTTCACAGCTACTGCACTGTTACCTCTTCCACAGAAGCACAAAGTGATTCTCCCAAGATCACAGAGCAAATCAGTAAATTGCTGTTGTTCCCACTGCAAGTCCCTGCTTTCATTTGCAGATCACAGTGCTTTGCCTACCAAGATGTACTCAATTCCATCACCCTGGTAAACTGCACTGACTCATCTGGAACTGCAGGAAATGGATTTTGAGCAGCACTTGGATGTTACAATTTGTCCAAACTAACAAGCAGCTTGAAAAGAAGTCTTCCAGCTTCACATGTGCATGGGAAAATCAATCACCGCAGTATTGTCACAATTAAACACACCTGGAAAGGCTGGAATGAAAACTGTTATCACTCTACAAAAAGGACATGTCTTGTAGCACTGACCACAGTCATTTAACAGCTGAGCCGGAACGTGTCAGCAAAATTACAGCAAGATAAAACCAAGGCCAGGTTGGATGAGGCTTTGAGCAACCTGATCCAGTGGGAGGTGTCCCTGCCCATGACAGAGGGTTGGAACTGGGTCACCTTTAAGGTCTCTTCCAACTCAAACCATTCCATGATTCTGTGATCACTAGGGAAAAGCAAACGGGAAGAGAAAACAAAATGTCCCGCCTGAAACCTTGTATTTCCTAGCATTTCACTGTTTTCTCAAACAGCTCTAACAGTGAAAGTTATTGTCTGTCATCAGCCCTTGTTGCAGTCTGCACTAACTTCAGCTGAATTAACTCTTCCATTCCAGTTTCAGCAAATGCACTGCTGATTTTATTGAAAGTATTCATAGAATCATTTGGTTAGAAAAGATCTTTAAAATTGAGTCCACTGTTCCCGTCCACTACTAAACCACATCCTTGACCATCCCATCTAACTGGCTTTTAAATCTCTCCAGGGATGGTGACTCCATCATCTTCCTGGGCAGCCTCTTCCACTGCCTGACAACTCCTTCAGTGAAGAGCTGAAATGCGCCAAACACAACCAGAATCCTTTTTCCCCTCTGTTACTTCCTGGAATCCAAACAACTATACTTTAAACGTTATGCTTAAACACTGAAGTAGCAATAACGCAATACAAACACCCTCAGGAATCATCTTCCTTGCAGCTCCAGTGGCTTTACAGTGTGACCAAGAGCACATCACGGATGAATGCAGTCGCAATTTGTGGCCTTTGATCACAAACACCACTCACTCTCCTACTTAAGGCAATTATACAGTGAAATACCAAAAGAGGTTAACGGTTCTAGTTAGTTGGAAGAATGAGTAATTATTTCTAACAATTATTTTGCAGACACAAGCAGTAGGAGCAACATACATAGATTTACAAAGAGAGAGAGGGCTTTAAAGGCATTATTAACTATTAAACAGGAAAAACAATACACAGATATGCAGCGTCATTCTGTCCCAATACCAATTTCCTTCTCACTGAGCTATTTCTAGACACCCCTATGTTAATTTTAGATGGCATTTTCCAACACCGCACAGTCTACACTGACACAATGATCCCTACATCGCTCTGAAAGGCTGCTCTCAAGTACCACACAACGCCCAATTTAGTTGGGAACAACACAAAAGGCTCTAAAAAATAGAAAGGGAGAAAGAGGAGAGCGTTAGCATATCATCTCTGGCTGTCCAGGAAGGAGTCTACCCATGCCACGGATGCCACGGCAGTCTGTCACTGCAGCACCAGCCAAGCTGTCTGCAGGATCACAAACTGCTTTACAGAAACCACACATAAATCTCTCTAATTAATAACAATTACAGGTGTTCTTTATAGTAATTTTCTTCAATTTATCAACCAGGAGGTACAATCAGTCTGGTACCAGCACATTGTACGTGATGGCTTCTATACAGTTTATGTCAATTGCAATGATGCTGCAGACTGCTGACACTTGAGAAGGTAAGGATGCATCCTCTGCTCTTCCATCAGTTACACAGGAGACTGAAAACATCACAGACAAGGGCAAAAAGCTGCTAGAGCAAAAGAAAACAATTTTAGAAACAAAAGAACTTCTCTTGCATCAATATTCCAGTAAGTTCTGCTACGTAAGCTCTCCAGGGGAAAGAGCACTTCGTGCAGTGACGAACCCACCCCTCACAGAAACACAACCCATCGCACACTGATCGATAGTCAGCCCAACACCCAGAGGACACAGAGGTTTACCCTGAGTATGTGATGTTATTACTGCCACAGCAACAAAAAAATCCCTTCTCGACTACAGAGAAGATAGGCTACAAATAAAGACTCTTACAGAGATAGAAAATATTATCAGAAACAATTAAGAAGTGATTTCTATGGTAAATAATCAATATGCTGAATGCAAAATATTTCTAAAAAGACTTAATGCAAAACTACTTGTCTTACGGCCATGATTCCTGTTAAAAATCATTCAGAAACTGGTAAAACCAGTCTGGTGCTTTGTTTTAACACACTCTGCCTGGATCTCACCAGCACGGCAGCATCTGACAACAGCAGATGGTACAAAATTCAGACCCAGAAGCAGTGACAGAGGTTACCTAAAACAGCATCAAGAAACATTGCAAGGAAAAGAAAGAAGCAGCAAGAAATTTCATGGCTGGGGTGCTGCTCTGGCAGGAACAGCGATAAGGAACCATGAAGAGACCTTGTAACCAAGAAGGCCACCAGCATCCTGGCTTGGATCAGCCATGGTGTGGCCAGCAGGAGCAGGGAAAGGATCGTCCCCATGAATTCAGCACTGGTGAGGCCACACCTCACATCCTGGGTTCAGTTTTGAGCCCCTCAGTACCAGAAGGGCATCAGGATACTGGAGTGCATCCAGAGAAGTGGAACGGAGCTGGGGATCACGGCCCAGAAGTGGGGATGCACTCCTGTGGGTAAAAATGTGCAGGTGTCTCCCTGGCTGCTGCAGAAATTCCTCCTGCTGCTTCACAGCAGGGTTCACAGTCAAAGGCAGGACTTGGCAAGGAAAGGAGTGTTAATCCGAGGATTTCATCTGGTAGAACGTTGTTAGGCTAAGTAATTCCCATTTCCTCCTGTAAGCAATCTCCATACACTCACACACATGCAGGGACCTGGAGAAAGCCCTCGCAGCCTGCTGGCAGAGCAGGGCCTCCTCCGCCGGCACCACAGCCTCACACCAGCCATCCAACCCCATCTGAATTTTTCCCTAGCATTTTATTTTCTTCTTCTTCCTTACCTCAGCCCTCAACAGTGTTTCCAGCACCAACTGTATCCATTATAGCACATAATTTTGCACTGGAATAAGTTTGCTGGAAACCTTCTAACACCATTCCCTTTTCGTAGGCAGAGACCTGCCTGCCAGCACCGCTCCATTTACTACCAGGAAACCAGCCTGGTTTCACCTGAAAACACATGGACACAACCCAAATCAATGGGTTAGGACTTAAACTAAATCTAGATGACATGCACAGATGTATTTCACTCGACCAGGCTGGATGGGGATTTGAGCACCCTGATCCAGTAGAAGGTGTCCATGCCCATGGAAGGGGATTGGAACTGGATGGGCTTTAAGGTCCCTTCCAACCCAAACCACTCCATGATTCCATGATCTTGCCTGTGACCAGGCTGAGTGGGGCCTTTCCATGCAGCGCCTCTGCCTTCGCTATCACAACTTCATTCATTGTTCTGCTTCCCTTGTGCTGCCCCAATACTTGGATGCAGCATAAATTATCTCCTAAAAAAAAGGTTTATATTTACCTTTGTTTTGCTCGGCAATTTAAAACTCAAGACTGTTGAGCATTTAATTTAATGAGGACAAGTTTTGCATAGCATCACATTATGTAAAATAATAACACTTTAAAAACTACTGCTATAGAGAAGATTATGGAGAAACCTGTGAGTGCTAAAATTACTCTGTTTATGTAGACAAACTTTGAAGTTTATCCATGAAAGTTTGCAGTGAAACAGCTGTTCTGCTGATTAAATAAATTATGGGTAAGTTTTCGTGTTGCTTCCTCAAGCAGGCAGCTACTGAGAAGCCGCATGCCAAGTGTGTAAAACTCAGACTGCAGGAAACATGCAGCACGTGACACGAGTGTGTGAAATTATAACCAGAATTCAAACCATTTGTTAGTTTAACCAGATTTCAGCCTTCAATAAAAACATTACATTCTGAAGAATTCCTGACACCAGGACCTGTGTCAAAGAAACCTCCAGATTCAAGGGGAGAGAATGGTTAATGACGTATGAGTCTGACTTACCAGAAAATTTAAATGAGCAAGCAGTAGGCAAACTCTCAATTAAGGAATGCACAAAAACCTGTCCTTGATGGCATGAAAGCTGGTTTTTCAGCTTTCTGCCCCATTTCCAAACTCACAGTAGGTCACAAGTGGAGAAGAAAAAGAGAGAAAACACCCAACCGTCCCCATTTCTTTCTCATGCTCCAAGCAAAGCTGCAGGCAGCGCCTCTCACGGGGCTGCGGGCACGGCCGCCCATCAGCACAGGGCGCCGCGAGCCTCAGCCGGCACCGGAGGGCCAAGGGGAAAACTGGCAACGCCTCAAGGTCAGCAGATGCATATTTAGGCTTAGCTTAGTCATAAAGAGGAAATAAGATTTGATAGAGCAGCAATAAACTTGAGAGGCTTCCTGCCAAGATGGAGCAGAAGTCAAAAGAAGGGGAACTCAACCTGAATACACAATGCTCAAGCCGTGTGTCAAAGCAGTGTGGGTTATGGGCAGGTACAAATCCACCCCATCATCACACTCCTTTCAGCCTCTCGCAGATTCAGCTTCTTTAAAAGAAAGAACACGTAAGAACTCGAGCGCTTTGCGCATCGCAATGGAAACATTAGGAAACACCGCACCTTCTTTTCCCAGCTCTACAGAGAAAGGCAAAGCCAACGCAAACAAATATGTTTCTCAGAAGCAATTTCCAAGCCTCTCAGAAACAGAGGGCACAGTGGCCTTCAGCAAGAAGGCAGCCCAAGCAATTGGCACATTAGTATCTTCCACAAGGCTTTTAACTTAAGTGAGTGATGATTTTATACATATACACACACACATATGTATATACATAGGTACATATTTCTCATTTTCTATTTGAGAATTGTTTATCTTTTAAAAAAAAAAGATCAATGTTGGAACCCAGGAAGGCCCAGTAGATGGCCCAGCCTGACCTCCTGCAGTGTAGAAGCCAAATAATTTCACTCATTTACATTTGACTGAAGCTATCTGCTCCTCTGCTGCCGAAAAATCACTTCCATTCAGTTCCCTTTGATGATTATTCATCCTGTTAAGGCACTGTGCCTTTCTTGATCATTCCCAGTTCCCATTTCAGCTGTTTTTGCATGCTGCAGGTTATACAGCCCTCTATGGGATGAGTGGCCTTTGGTACCCATATTTTCAAACAAGCATTTCAGCACAGTTTTGAGCAGCTCTCCCCGTTCTAATAACCAGAACTCCTCACCTTCCAGGGGATGACATTCCATTCCCTACACTCTCCACTGTGGCTTTCTGTATTCTCCCTAATTTTCATAGAATGGCTTGGATTGCAAGAGACCATAAAGATCTTCCAGCTCCAACCCTTGCCATGGGTAGGGGCACCTCCCACTTGATTAGGTTGCTCAAGGCCACATCCAACCTGGTCTTGAACACTTTCAGAGAGGGGGCATTCACGACTTCCCTGGGCAACCTGTGCCAGTGTCTCACCACCCTCATCGTGAAGAATTTCTTCCTCATTTCTAATGTAAGTCTCCCCCTTCCAATTTAAAGCTGTTCCCGCTCATCCTATTACTGCAAGCTCTTGTAAGAAGTCCCTCCCCAGCTTTCAACCCCTTTGCAACCCCCTTTTCAAACCTCCATTTTGCAAGCCCTTTCCTATAACACTGACACCAGCACCGCCTGCAGCTCGGCACAACTATCCTGCACAAAACCCACCTTCTTGCTCATCCTCCTTAAGGATGCATCGCACATACTCACACACTCCATTAGTCCTTTCTGTCACCACATCTCACTGGAAACACAACCTTTTCGCCACCCCTGCTGTCCAAGACATTATTTTCTCATTTGCATGTACGTGCGTGCATGCCAGCGCGCATGACCTCCAATCTGATTAGCTGCTATTAATTATCCCACTGATTGTATCACCAAACAGTCTGAACCCCACGTGCCTCACTCATCTTCCCTCACACTCAGCACTCCAAGACTTAGACAACTGTGGATTTTAGCAAAATCAAATCCATATACAACCATACAAAACCACTCCACGGCATCATCAGTGAGGCTTGGCATAATGCTTGACTTCCAGAGATCTGTTGACATTCAGACCGCAGCTCATGTAAGACCATCAGAAATACCATTTTTAACAAAACTTTAAGCCCCAAACCCCTCCACCAACTAAAACCCCAACAGCCCAACATTTATGAAGAACAACAAACCCCTTGACTTTCTGAAACATTTCACATCCAGGTGCTTTATGGGACTAGCAGGAGCTGCTCCAGAATGGACTCCTCTGGTGGCTCCCAGCACCCCAAACCACAGCACAGCCAGGACAGAGTTGAGCACTTACAAAGAACGTGAAGAAGACAGAAATGGAGGAAAGTAACAGAACGTAGCTGTGAGCTGCTACCAACCTGCACCACAGCCATCAGCTGAGCACAGCTGTATCTGTGAATCGAGGAGCACAGGGCTGGCACTGTCCGCGCAGGCGGCTTTGCAGGTGAACACTTAGATCTAATCAGGGCCTGGGCTGAACAGCAACCTCTGCCCAAGGAAAACACATGGGGAGATTTCGTAGAAGCAGCAACAAACCCTGACTGTGGGGAGAGGAGCATTATCTGCAGATCTCTGTTATCTTCAGATCTCTCCACTCTCTCATTCTGCTAAGAGTACAGCTTTAATCTGTTTACACAGGCTTTGAACACAGATGTTGACAAATAAACCCCTCCTTTTTTCACAGCCATTTCATGGTGTTTGTGAATTCAAACAGCTCTGAACAATCAAAACTGAAGTAGTTCATGTTGCAAGACATGAGCACGCTGCCGCTTTCGCTCCTTCAAACATAAACTTACCACTTTGTGGACATTAGAGGCAAAAAGCTGTGCAAAACCTCAAGAAAATAATACAGCCCAAATCATTTTAATAAAACTAAAATGCTCATACAGTAACATATCCTGCAATGCCACCGCATCACTGCATTGACAGCCCAGCTGCTTGCCCAGGAGAATGTTATTCTGCAGGAATGAGCCATCCTATGGTTCATCCCTGCACTGACACTGATGGACAATGCAGCAGTCCTGGGCCTGCTGGCAGCCAGGCTATTTCCACACCCTCATCCCCTCATGTTCTTCACAGAACACGGACCTGCCACGGCGCAGCGCTGCGTGCTACACGAGAAACTTGTCACAGGCAGCATGAGCCACAGCAAATTACTGTGACTTTTAAAGGCAACTATGAACAAAGAATTACAGTGACTTGGCACCTTCTGAAGCATCAGAACAGAGGCTCAGATCCTGTCAGCACACGGGGTTCAAGGTTAAGGCAGCAGACTGAAGGCCACTGTTATCGGTTGTGCCCGTAACCGCTCTCTGTGCCACACTGGCATTCAGGCAATCGCTGTCCTTCCAACACCTGGAGTTTGGAGCCTGCAGTCTGACCCTGCACACTCTCATTTCACTACAGAGGTCCATATTGCCACCCAAAGGCCTCCAGAAACGGCCATCCCACACACCTGATTCACAGCCCAACAGGAACTGAATCTTAAGCAATCTAAACTACATGCAAACTGCACCATCCAGGCAATGCACACATCAAAATACACTCGTTTTGTTTCCTAGGGACAAAAGATTCCCTTCCCTGTGGCTTAAGACTCAACCTCCTCCTAAATTTTACCCCAAACCGTACCATGTTTGCAGTTCCAGGGGGTTGGAGGAGAGAAGATAACGAGGAAAAACAATAATCTGTGCACATTCAGGTTTAGTGTATCCGGTTTTACACAAAAACAGTATTGCTCTGATACTTTATTCTTTTGCATTTGTCAAGTCACACAGCTGCTTGAGCAATTAATGGAAATTAAGCCTTTCCAATAGCTCCAGCGTGTATTTAGGTTAGCTGGAACAGTCAAATACATTACACAACCAAACTCAATCCTTTCTTCTTAATTGACATCAGGCATTACCAGGCCAGTAATTATATTTATTCATCTCCATTAAAGGACAGAGGGATGCTGTCTGGCTGCATAGTTCAGTCTACAGATTCCTTATTACTCCTGGCAGTACAACAAGAACAAATCAATCCCTGAATTCTTTTCCAGAGTTCCATTTAAGTCTTCAAACAGCAAAAAACACTCAGGGTGCAAAAAAAAGAAGTTTTACTTGAACAGATCTCCATTATTCTGCTTCTTGAGTCATAACCAGGAGAGTTCAGAAACACACATTGGTTTGAGGGTTTGTTCCCTTTTAGTCTAGAAGTTGTTTTGTTTAAGAATAGAACCTGGGGACACTGTGTCCTCAACCTCAGACACTGAGACGGCTTAGAGACCAGGGACTGTTTAGCATGGAGAAAAGGAGGCTGAGGGGAGATCTCATAGCTCTCTGCAGTCCCCTAAAAAGATGTTGTAGTGAGGTGAATGTTGGTCTCTTCTCCCAAGTGAAGGGAATGAGAGAAAATGGCCTCAAGTTATATCAGTGCAGGTTCAGATTAGATATCAGGAAAAATTTCTTCACAGAAAGCATTCTCAGGCACTGGCAGAGGCTGCCCAGGGCAGTGGTTAAGTCCCCATCCCTGAGGTGTTTAAAAGATGAGGTGCTCAGGGATGGTTTAGTAGTGGGCAGGTACGACTGGAACCTATGATCTCAAAGGTCTTTTCCAACCAAAGGATTCTATGATTCTATGAACACTAGACAGCAGGGAAGATCCAGACTTGCCTGCTAGAATATGCATGTGACTTTTAAGAACTTAAGTATTCTCATATGGTGGTATGGATCAAGGGGGTTCTTCTTTCTATGATTTTTATTATTTAGGATCGCTGCAGTTCCAAAAACAGAGATGGTTGTAAGACATGAAGTTATTGGGCAAAAAAAAAAAAAATCAACTGACGCAATAAGCTTTGGGCCAGAGGGCAGAAAAAATACGGATAAATTCTACTGAGCTTGGGGATTTCTAGTTTTTCATCATGATCACTGCATTTGTTTGGTCTGTGTCTTTGAAAAGTAAGTTGTTCTCATGGTACAACTCAACGTACACTGCCCACACTCTGCACTTTTCAAAGGCAGCACGGCTGCTTCTCCCAACAACAGGCTCCTGAGGGAAGCATTCGTGGTGCCCAGCCTGACAATATTCCAGAAGCCTTTGGCCAACACCCTCAGACACACAGTGTGAATGTTGGGGTTGTCTTGTGCAGGGACAGGAGGTGGACTTGATGATCCTTGTGGGTCCCTTCCAACTCAGATCATTCTGTGATTTCATACCCTCCTCCACTCACAGCCATTGTCCCTGCTGGATTGCTGTTCCACATGCCCACCTAATGCACCAGGTGTAAATGTTTCTAATCTTTTATTAACAATAAAGCCTGCACACTCCTGCTTGTGGATCACCAGGCAGATGACCTGAATGGCACTTTTGGGGAGCCAAACTAGAATCTGGAGCTCTTTGTGGCATAAAAATGAGCCACAACTAAATGAGGAAAGGGAGAACCATTAACACCCCCAGTGTAGTGCTCAAGCTTTCATTCTCCTCTGTATAATTAATCCACAAGCACAAAACACAAGACAAAGAATACACCTCTCTAGTAATGCCCACGAACACCCACCGATCTCATTTCGGTCACACTTTGTCCCATAAGAGCCCTTGAGAGAAAGGCGTTTGGATTGCTCTCTTACTGACTGGTACTGGATGATACAAACCAAACCAGGGCAGCTTCTGCAAATGCTCTCCACGATGAGCTCCTGCTGGGTTCCCCAGTGGCGCCTCCCCAGTCCCTGCCCGCAGCCCCTCACACCCCATCCCATAGAGGAGGAGGAGGAGTCTGAACCTCCTGCCCAGGGAGCGGCACTGACAAGGCTTAGGCACCAAGCCACTCAATCCCAGCTGATCCCAACTACAAACCCTCACTACCCACCAGGCAAACTAATTTGTTTTTATCAGCCATCCACAACACTCTCCCAACACTGTGGCTATGAAGACAGTGGAAGTGTGCAAAAGCAGCTTTTCTAAAAACACATTTCGAACACTGAGAAAGAAGCACCCAGGTGCCATTTCCATAAAGCTATAATAATCACAGAAGCACAACATAAAATGTCCCCAATGAATCCAGCTGACCCACCGCCCCCTGCACTACAGCAGCGTGGGCGAGTTGTCCTGCAGCACACAGAGAAGACACTGATCAGGCACCAAAGGTCAGGGCTACTCAGGCACCGCTGAGACATGGAGAGAGGCTTCCAAACAGCAAAAACAGCTGAGGTCATTTGAAGTACCGAGCGTGCATAACGAAGACATAATTAGCTAAAGGTTAATCTATAGCCTGCGCACATAAGACAAGTTAAAGCCTCGCTCCCAGTGACATTTCGGCACAGAACAGTGACATTCTGTGCCACATTTGGGATCACTTCCACATGTCACCAGCTTACTTCAAATAATGAACCAGAGAGCTGGCAACAAACTTCCAGACACGAGATCAGAATGGCTTTTACATTTTTCTATTATGAAAGTCTGTGCACTTCTGAGACAGCAGATGGATCTATTTTCTCTCTTTCTCAAGTAAATCTGAAGCCTTGAAAACAATAATTGTAAGAGGAATATACTCTACATTATCTGACAGAATCTGACTAAAGAAAACTTAAAAATGTAACACCCAACAGCAGAGTGTTGCTATTTTCTAGGGAATTCTTTCATAGCCACCACCTGTCAGTGTATTCACAGTGTTCACTGGGAACCTCCAGTATATCTTTTTCAATGCCATATTTGATTTATCCTTACAATGGCACTATCATAACAGTTGAGTTTCTTGCCTTATATCACACTAAATCAGCATCTCCCAGAAAAAATAATCCTAGATAAGGGCTTTTATTACTAGATCTTAAAAATGATTTGACACACTGGCTATTTACCTCACATGCCACTGACACACACAGATATGTGCTATTACACCAAGGATCAAATGCCTTCAGAGCGGTCCAGCCGTTGGAATTCCTCACTGCATGTTACCAAGCTTTCAAACATCTCTGGGTTTTATTCTACTACTTACAATTAAAAAATACTGACCATATAAAATGTGAATATTTGACCAGCAGAAAGCAGCAATTCAGCTCCTCAGCATGACAGAGAGTCCCTGTTCTGGCAGCCTGGAGGGAAACATTGCCTGGTGAACACCAGAACAGCAGCTCAGTTCCCAAAATACCACACGGCTCTTACCATTCCATGACAATCACACCTGAGGAATCATTTCACATAAGTTACAGCATGCCCTGCTACCAACCAGACCTGCACAGCCCTTGAGCATTCTGAAATAGATTAAAACTTACAGTATTACAAATGTACCATATTAAAGCATTTTAAAATCTTTCTATTGCCTGCACTTTTTAGATCAAAAAGGATAAATATCAAAGGCACTCTGAGAACCTCCATCACAGGAAACGCTATTGCAAAATTCAGTCACATTGGCTTCACAGTCACAGAAGTTTTGTGCCTGTACTTTTGCAAAAAAACAAAATATTTGACAACAATTTATGTTTTGAAACAAACTTTGAAACGCTCAGTCTTAAAGCTACAGCATCCAGCTGTCAATATTTTACAGTGGTGACACATGGGATTCTCACCTTCTTCCGCTTCTCCTCTAGGGAACAGTGTTTCCTTAGAGCAGGGGAAGACGAGTTTGTTCACCAGGCTGTGTATACAAGCACGTGCAAGGGCTGAGCACTTACACAGACAAGAAATGCCATGCTTGCAAAAAAAGGCCACTTCAGCTGCAGTACCTGATCTACAGCTACTGAACAAAACAACATCGAATTAATCTCGGACCAAGCCAGAGAAGGGACCTGAAAGTAAAGGTCCTGTAATGTCATGACCCTCAACCACCTGGCTCTTAGAATCACAGCTCAGTAGCACCCTTTTTAAACACGTTCTCCAGAGGGTGGCCATGGAAATCTCTAGGAAGAGGCTTCTCAAAAAGGAAAGCTGATTGCTCTGGAAGGGACAGTCACTTCAAAAAAAAAAAAGCACAGAAGCATTTCTTACACCTGCCATCAACACTGCCTTCTCTGCAAGAGCACCCAGCTCTGAGCTTCGGTCAACGTGACTTTGAGAACACGAAGAACGTTATGTAAGATCACAGCTGAGCACTCATCCAGGGTCTACTTCTGAATAGGAAAACTTATTTTTCAGTAGTAACTGCAGACTTGTTTGCAAACTCACTTAAGTCTTCTTCTGTTTCTTCCATCCCTATCACAGCTGCCCAACCATCACTCAAACTCATTGTTATGTGGCCTCATCTCTCCTTAGCAACAATAACTTCACTGCAGCACTGACCACAGACCAGGCATTTTGTTCCCAGCATCCAACTCCAAGAAGCAACTCTCTCCAGCCCATTTCTCTACTAGCATGTCCAATAACTCAGAAAATCAGATCTGGAGCAGAGCACAGCAATAACATCTGATTTTTAACCCAGGGAAAACCTCTGCCCAGAAAGGACTGTTACCTGATCTTTCTGAGCCACTACTGCTGGCTTTGATTCAGTGAGATTTCTCTTTCCTTATGAAGTCACATTCGCTTATGTACTTCCACTGTTTTCACACTTCCCCTTGTTAACTACTAAAAGGAGGACTGAAATCCTGTGATTTCAAAGAGAATAACGCAGTTGCACTGTACAACCAGTGGTTTCTCCACTCTCAGTTAATGGGAAGACGGACTCATTTGACCAGGCCATGGAACCAGAAATAATAACGATGTGAAGGCTAATGGGAAGTCCTCTCCTTTTTCAAGGGTGCCCACCTCAGGGAGCAGACACCTTTCTGACTCAACAACCTGCTGCCCAAATGCCAGTTATTGGTATTCTGGTAGGAAGTGTCCCTGCAGTCCCAAAATGATCAATTCCTAAAGCCAAATTTAAATGCTTTTGAGACTAATGGTGAGAACTGCTTTCAGGAGCCTGTCTTTGCTGGAAGGCTCTTCCTAAGTTCATTCTTATGGAACCTCAAAGAGTTGTGATCGTTTCACACTTCATAGAGTAGCTCGAAACTTACTTTTGCCCAGAGAACTCTCTGGTACAGCCTGGTCCTGCCAGGCACACTGGGGTTCCGTGCAGTGGCACCATAAGGACCAAAATGAACAAATATGCACCGTAGGGCATTTATTAAATTCAAACTGGGGTTTTCCTCCTCGAACCACAGTTTACACTGTAATAAATAAGGGTACGCGTGATAAATGAACCAAACAGAACAAAACTGAACAAATAAGTACATTATTACACTCCTGTAATGTATGTAAAAATATTAAAACACATCATCCATTTACAAATAAAACAAACTCCATAATGACAATATTAAAACCCTCTGGCCAAGTATTAGCCAGACTTTAAAAGTCAGTGTTTTCATCACAAAAAGCCATTCTATGTATACAGTCTCACAAACCCTCATGACATTAATCCCTCTGTCCCCCCTCCCCTTCCCTCTCCAGAGCCTACAGGAAAGGGCACTCTCACAATGCACACCCATGGCTCGGCAGGCACTGCATTTTCCCATGTTTTATGTTAAGTCATCTCATCTGACACCTGAAAGCCCACACGTCGCACCCAGCGGCCCCTCCTGATGGCAGCACAGGGCTGGTTCCAATGATGCTACGCCCATTCCAACTGCGCTGTCGGCACATCTCAGCCACACCAGGGGATTCAGCCCCATCTCTGGACCCCCAAGCTCGCTGTACCCCATGACCAAAGCCTGCAAGTCATTCTTACATCAGTCCAAGCGCTCCACCCCAAACCCACTCCGATTCACAGTGTGACCCGCGCTCCTGTGAGCAATGACACGGGGCCCAAGCAGACCTGCCCACCCTGGCGCACAGAACTACACCGGCACTTGTTGTTACTTTCACAGCAACACCATTCCTCCCACTGCTTAGTGATCTAAATAACATTATAAATAGTTAAAATATATATGTACATAAGCGCACTGTGATGTAAAAGGTCAGCTTTGCCTTCATGTCCTTGGGACCATCCTGACCCCTGTCTCAATCCCCACTTCCCTCTTCGGTGGGCAGTGACGTATTTGAAAAAGAAAGACAGTCATAACGTAAAGCCTTGTTATTCACAATGCAGATGAACAGTGAGTTATTCTTATCAATAAAATATGAAGTGCTCATTCCCATGATTTGACACATCTTGGCTGAGACTCCTTCAATAATACTCCCTGGCATTATTAAACACACAAAACCAAATTAACAAACAAAAAGGTGAAGAAGAGGGGAAGGAGGAAAGGATTAAGAGACCTGCAGGGCAGGTTCCGATAGAAAAAGGAAAACGTTTTACATTTGATTGCCATAACCAAATAATAACTGAACAGATCCCTCTTTTCTACATGCAGATCAGTATTTCTGCCAGACATTTTGTAAACACTCAAACACAGGAGGCACAAACACCTTATTCAAGCTCAGAAAACGGCCACACAGCTCTTAAAAGCATCCAGCCTCCGTGCTCCCACACCAACAGCCGCATCCTGGAGCCAACGCAGAGCCAACTCCCCGCAGCACTGTTACCTTCCTCGCTTCCTCCCTCACCCCGTGACGCAAACCCACCTCAGAGTCACAGAGGGTCACTCCTTTCAGAGCTCCAAGCCTCCCATATGGCTTTGCCGCCCGTCCTGGTGGCACAGCAGGCGATGCCGATGGTGGAGCTGGTGCTGGGTGAGCAGCACAGCCTGGAGTCCAGTGTAGTCGGCCCAGGCACCAGGGCAGAGCCCACATCAGCTCTGCTCTGCTCCCCTGAACACCACCCTTGGGATGGAAAGTGCCCTATCCCTGCATCACCAGCAATTTGCCATTTCTTAATTTAACTATGTTGAAAATTAGTCTTTTTTAAAAAAACACACAAACAAAAAAACAAAACAATAAAAATAATCCAGGCAACCCTGCTGGACAAAATCACCCTGGGTAGATGATTATGTGGCTCACTTCTTGTGCTTTGCCTTAGCCGCTACCATGAAGATGCAAGCTCTGATTTTTCATATTTTATCACAGAACAGAGACATAAACTTGTTTAATGTAAAAACATAAGTAAAACTTTCCTCAGCGCATCGTGCACTTGGCATTTTCCTGTTGTCGGGCTTCCTGCAGAGCAAGCCATCTGTCTGGGGTGAACCCATCCCTGTTTGCAATATGGAGACATTCTAATTAATGAAGGAAAACCAGCAATTTGGCTGAAGAGGCTTTGGCAATTCATAAACACACTTAAGTCTGTCCATCCATCATACGAGTTCCTCTCCCATGGAGGAAGGTCACTCGAGCACAGGATGAATTATGGCTTGGTGGTGTTCATGGGAGCTGCAGCACAGACCCGGGGAAGCATCGCCCAGCAAGGGACCACGCTGCTAAAATGCCTCAGCACCTTTCCAGAAGCTGGCTTCTCTTTTTCCTCCTCCCAGTACCTTTTGATGGCAGTAACTCAGAATGGACACTCGTTGGAGCAGTGCATGACAGTGCTTGCACTTCACCAACACACCTCAGTGTACTGGTAAGCTGCCTGCTCAAAAGAGGCCCCTGATGAACCACACACAGCACAGACCCTATGAAACCCCACAGCCCCCACAGTCACAGAACTAACACAGAAAAAGCTCTTCTCCTCGGCAAGTGTGTTTGTTTTTTATTACTGCAGTGCTTGGAAGCCTGAATCAAAATCAGGGTCCTACTGTGCTGGCAGCTTGTACAAAAACACAGCAAGAAAAAACTCTCTCATAAGAAATTTATTAGCCAACGTGCTGCTCCTACGAGATACAGTCAGCACTGCTGTCCAGGGGTTTCAGACACAAACACAAGTAGGGTTTTTGCCTTGCCTGTACCGGTACACACGTTTAAATTATATAAACCAGCATTGGGATATTTTGGAGCAGAATGAATCCTAAATAAGTTTTGGCGTCAATGACAGACACCTGTGCCATAATCATCTCAATGTATTTATTGCCACTGAAAAGAAAAAGATGTAATTCATCTTGTGTTTCATGTGGAAAAGTGGCATCCTGGTTTCTCCCTATGAATAACAAATCCCTGTTTCACCAGGAGATGTCTGTACCGTGTAAAGGATTGGTTAATTAGAAACTGTAACTATTGCTTTTTCTTTTTTAAACGTCGGCAGACCGTACGGCAACATGAGTATCTGGAGTAAGAAACTGTCTTTTTATAATTTCCAAATACTATGTAGTATAATTTATTCATTATTTTAAAAACATCTTACTCATGTCGTTAAAATATCGACAGCGATTACGCAGCGGATGCAGAAGCTGAGGCACACAGGAGCTTCCCACCTCACACCAGGGAGAAAAGAAACGACACGGCCAAGCTGATAGGCTTTCTGCAAACAAGGACCTGGACATTATCGCTGGGTCACTCCTGCTCCAAGATCCTCCCCAAACTCAGTCTGTGTGTCTGCTGCTCTCAGCTCGGGAGTTTACAATGCAGAATGCACAGTTTATAGCCTTTTCTGAGTAATTTCCTACTAAAAATGTCCCTAAGTTATACAGTTATCTGGCCTCCACAATAAGGAAACAAGAAGTGGCATTCCCACCAGCCATGAGCAACCCTTGGGGTGCCTGGAGCCCTCTGTACCCCAGCTGGCCAAGCTCTCAGGTGCAGGGTACAGGCTCTGGGTCTGCTTTGGGAGCAGCCCATTTTCCACAGCTCAGCTTAGCAAAGGTGCTCTCAGGAGATGGGTCTGACATTTTCAGGGCTGTATCAGGGCTGTGGAGATTCAGGAGCTGGACCTGCTGCTAAGGCCCACAGAGAAAGCGAGAAGTGCAGGGCATTCATTTTATGCCCCTCTGCTCATCAGCTTCTGCTCCTTAGAGGTATAGTCACATACTGTTTGGTAAAATCCCCTGTCCACTATCACACACAAATCTCCGGATAAAAGATTAAAGTGATTTTCTTCTCTCTTTAGAGCACTACAGACTTCAATCCAGGCTCTCTTGCTCAGAGGTTTCCTCTCCCACCATTCAGGTCCTCATCAGCCATTTCTCACGCCTCAGCAGAGGATCCCCCTTCTCTGAGGCTCTGATCTCCTTCTAACTCTGCATTCATTATGTATTGCCCCTTTGGTTTGATGCTAACAGCAACTCACAGACAGCACTAAAGAGAACGAAACACAAAGCTATCCTGACCTTTTTCAGACAGAAAAATTATTTGTAGAGTTCCTTTACCTTTTGTACCAATTCAGTGTAAGAATTAGTGTGAGGGAAGAGCTGACAGAAGGGCAGACACTCACTTTGTTACCGAGTTATCACAAAGCTGCTACCAAGGTGTTTACTGAGCTGGGTATCAGCCTCCCTATCGACTGCAATCACCCCCATTTAAAACAAACTGTGTCCAGGTATTTTACTACAGTTCACAATGTACAATTAATTTTGATCACTGTTATCTCCTGTGTGGGTAATCTCAATGCTGTCCTACAACAACGCCTCAGGTACAGCTCCACACTACACATTTTAAGACCGGGTTTCACTGTGGCTGCTGTTTGAAATTGCTCCAAGTCCAGCAAAATGACACCAAAAAATTGTGAGCAGGTCTCTTATACAGAAAAACGCTCTAAACAAGTTCTTAGTGGCTAATCTTAAGCACCTTTCCATTATCCACAGAGCTTATGGTAAACAACGGAGAGGTGACCCTTTAAAAGAGCACCAGGGCTCTTGTGTGTCCTTTTCACACCTACAAATCCAGCTCAACACACGTTTCAAAGACCCTTTCCCCTTTCTCCCATCTACAAGATAGCCTGGATCGCTGATTGCTGAGCTGGAAGGAGGCTTGGGGAATTCTTGTTCTTTGCAGACCACTGGTTTGGCAGACAACACTGCCAGCCAGGACACGTAAACCCACGCCCGTCGCTTGAGCTTGCAAGTTTAATCTCCACATCCCATTTAGAAGTCTGTAATATAAGTTTGCATACATCATTTTTAACTTGAAACATTTATTTTCAAAATTAAACCTAGATAACACATAAAGCAGACATACAGAGAATTAATTACTACTAAAACATAATCACAGTGGTATGGCTCCTCAATTATTAAGCATTTCATGTGCTGCCAGCTCAGAAACTTCTTGCAGTCTCACTTATGGTAGTAATCTGCCTTCCCTTTCCATCAGCTTTGCTGAGCAGAAGTTCTCAAGCTATGGGCCCAACAGTTGCTGAGGTCTGGGACACCAGAAGAAAGCAGCAGCGTCACATGAGTGAGCCTGCACTTCGTTTACGCTCCATCAAACTACTGAACAAGTCACCTTCCACATTTAGGAACATTCCTGGGATCACCGATGCACAAAAGCAACTGCTGCAATTTTCATATCAGTATTACATGACACGAAATAAAAGGGGTCTTTGAGTACGACCATGCTGGCAGCAAACCACGCCTGGCAAAGGTTTCTTGGCTTCACTCCTGTCTTACAGCTCACAGCAGTATTGAAAATCACATCATTTTCTGGAATGTACAGATTAAATTAGGAGATAGGGCTTTGAATTTATTTTCAGAGAGGCTGTTTGGTGAATTATCATCATCTGTGTCATGAAAATGGGTCATTTACATGGCTTTACCTCTTTGTTGCATTATTTTACATTATTGCCCAATCAAAACCAAGCACAAGAGCACTTACTGATCAGAAAAACACTTCCAGCCCAAAAAACTGCTCATGGGGCTGAGCATTTATACCCCAAATAGAACACATCATGAGCACAAACAAAGACGTAACAAAATGACTCTTGAGGCTGGAAAATGCATTGGAAATTTCAAATAAGTTTTAACTTCAACTCAGAATACTGATAATTCATTAAAGTTAATTCTAAAAGCTATAATTTTGGGAACTCTGCAGTGCTACTTTAAGTCAATGGTAACTTCACAAATATGCTAAATACTACATGAAAAAGGAATCCACACTAGTTAGATCATAAGGAGACGAAAAGAAGGTGGCAAGGTAAAAAGTAACTTTTATGTCAAGAATGCACTGATTGCTTTATAATTATGATTTTTTTTTGTTCATATGTAATGAGAAATTCATATGCACATCAAGAGAAGAACACGTTAATGTAGGTCTATAGACACCTGAATTACAACTCTTACACAGCACTGCTGCCTGTGAAGTTAAACATTCAGGTTTCTCCAGACACCTCCAGCTCAGCAATAAGAAGGAGCTGTTCTCCTCTCACAAACATGCTTGTCTCCAAGACTCAGCCAGCAGCCTCCAGAAGATACTCCCCAACTTACCTACAAACACAGCAGCAGGACAGCATCAGCACAAAGAAACCATGCTTGGTGAACAAGGGCTTTAATCCCCGATCAAACCTTCAGCCAAGATCTGTGGACGTCTCCCACAAGTACAGTGTTTGCTCAAGGAAGCTTATCCGTGCACAATGAAAGGGGGTTTGACAATTAAGGAAGGGAAAGGCAGGAGCTCTTTCACAACATCCTTTTCTTGCTATACTGGCCAAGACTAATGACCAAGCCACCCCCTCTGCTGTCAGCACTGTTTTATCCACAGCACGTGGCAAAGGCCATGCTGCCAGGAGCAGCACAAAGCCAGGGGGACCCCTTGGACATGACCAAGGTGAAGCTAGCCCGCTCCCTTCACCCCACAGGAGATGAGTCGGGCTGACTGGCCCCCAGCTGCCTCACTGTTCACCCTCCCCACTGGCAGGGCTGGAGACAGGCATCAGGGATTCCTTCGGGCACCCTGTCCTGAAGAGACACATTTGGAACAGGCACCCTGTGATAAATCACCACTGGCCAAGCAGAGTTACAAAATACAAACAGGCTTTGTCCTGAAAAGAAAGAAAATCCCCAAAGTTGACATTAACCTCTTGTGTGCCACGATGCCTGAGAACCTGCACGCAAAACACCCTTGTGCTGGCAAAACACCAAGACACAACCAGAGAACAAGTGCATTGCAGCATGGACACACTATATCCACCTATCAGAAAAAAAAGACACTTCTTTCATTTTCCAGAACACACTTATGCTTTTCATTATCCTATCGAATTTAAAAGGCACCAGGTAGAAGAGCAGCTTTCAAATGAATCTAATCCAGTCACTTAAAAATGCAGGTAATCACCCAACAGGATTTTCAATGCCCGAGCAGCCTATGTAATCCTCCTCATTTGATATTTAAGAAATCCTGGCAAGTCTGATAAAGAATTTATTTATTTATCCCAATTAAAAATTGGATCGATTTGCTTAGGAAAAATGAAAATTACTCTTTCAGTTTAAGCTTGTCACACTGACTGAAACAGCCACCTGGTTTAGTTCAAATGCGGGTTTATAAAATAGAGCATCCAAAATCTCACAGTGCTGTTCCACAGCTCTGACATGCCACATGGGAAACACTTCTCCTAGGGAAACAGGAAGAAAATTAAGCAAACTGACTTCAATTAATAAGCAAATTACGATGACGAGGCTGCTCTGCTGTCATTATCTACTCACAAAGTAGCCTCTGTTTCAGCTGATTTCAGTCTCACTGTGCCCTGATTTCACTGAAGTGCTTCCAGGTGCAGCTCCTGCAGTTCCCACTCTCAGTCCTTCCCAGGTGCAATGCAGAACTGGTAGGAACAAACCATACCCTCCCTCCAGAGCTGCTTCAGAAGATCAATGAAGAAGTTTCCTGACTCCACTCTACTTTAAAGTGATGTGGCTCTCTCCGGAGCGTGTCTGGAGAAGAGGTGAGCTGTGTGGCTGTGCAAGAACCACCAGCCCCAAGGAGCAGCAAGGATGAGCCTCGGGCTTCTGTAGCAAGCAAAAGGTTTCTCTCCTTGTTCAATTGTCAAGAAAGAGAGGATTAATAACACCTGGATATTCAGCTCACAAGCCATCAGTGGGCTTTGAGCCTGCAGCAATCCCACCTACAGACCATGTGTCAGCCATTCAGACCAGCAGACAGAACCAAGAGGCAGCTCTGACATATAGGATGCCCATTTTTCTTCCATTTCAGAGCTCGGATCTACTTAAGTCTTTCTAGATGTCTGCATTTAATAGCACAGCACTGCTGGAAGCTTTCAAACAAGTTTTGTTCTTGTAACACGCTAATTAAAAATACAGACAGACTTTTGAACTTGAATTTCAAAACACAAAAAAACGCAGAAACACCACCAAGAATGCTTTCCATAGCTTTATGTTCCTTTTATTAAAACAGTTCTGGCACAACAGTGATCAGAAAGAGATTTCACTGTGTACAACTTCAAGGAATACTTTAAAAAAGAGTGGAAGTGGATGACTCAATTGTTTCAATCAGATAAGAACAACATAAGGAATAAATCATTTAAATGCACAACTAATTCTTGTGGTATCAGTGAAATAAAGTGTTTTAATGTAATTTAAAGGAGACTAATTTGTATTCAGTATAAAAATAAATTCATGTATTAAGATTTCACTTGAAATTGCAGCAAAAGAAAATTCAAATATAAATTAAATGCCTCTCTAAATCAGTGTATTGGAAACATGAGATAATCCATGATCTTCATTCCTTACTCTAAGAGTGGACCAAGGGTCCAGTACTTCAGATCATTTTCTGCCCATCGGCAATCAGTGCCAGAGGTCTCGGAGGAGCTGGTGGCTGATGCCCACTCAAAGTAACAAAGGGTTTCATGCACCACTTCATCATAATTCACCTAAAGAAGATGCTCATTTTCAAACCTGCTTAAAATGACCTAAAACACCTTCTGGATACCTTGTCAGAGCTTCTTGTAAAGTCATGTCCCTACTTGCTTAGATTTTAGGGACTCTTATCAGTTTCTATACTGATCACGTCCTCAGAAAACAATGATATAGAAAGAAAAATAAATCCTTCCACATCAAAAAGATCTTGCAGCTAAAATTTCCACCATTCCCTCAAATAGGTCATTTGAAGATGGAAGCTTTAGCAAAAGTCATCCATAAGTTATCTAAAAATATATCTGATATTAAAAAAAAAGTCCTTGCACATTGAGAGAGGAAAGGTTTCTGTGCCTGCAATAGAAATGTCTGAAGAGAGGACAGCTTAAAAATCTATCCTCTTATAAAGAAAAGATAATTTTTCCATTAAAAGCATTACTAAGTACAAGGCACTTACTCTTCCTGAAGGAGAAAAGGAAAAAGGAAGAGCAAATGCAACTTCAAAAAGAATAGCCCCTGAGAGTGGCTCCAGGAAAGCTGCAGAGGGACTTCTTACAAGGGCCTGATGTGACAAGACAAAAGGGAAAGGCTTTAAATTGGAAGGGGGAAGGTTTAGATTAAACATTAGGAAGAAGTTCTTCACAATGCAGGGGGAGGTTCTGGCACGGGTTGCCCAAGAGCAGCGGTGGCTGCCCCATCCCTGGAGGTGTTCAAGGCCAGATTGAAAGGGGCTTGGGAGTCCCCTGATCCAGTGGGAGGTGTCCCTGCCCATGGCAAGGGGGTGGAACTGGATGGGCTTTGAGGTTCCTTCCAACCCAAACCATTCTATGATTCTATGTGGTAATTATGACAATTTCCTTGGACACCCTGGAAAAGACATTCCGAACAGTTTGGCTTAACAAATCCCACAAACTGATGATATTTACTTTTGAATCAAGCGTAGTCTTTTTTAACTGTGTAATAATTGAGCAATAAGAGAAGACAGGGCCATGTGACACGGAAAAACACACCTCCCCTGCGCAGCAGCAGGATGCACTCCAGCACAGCCTGGATCTGGGGCTTGTCAGGAACCTTCTGCTCCCTCTACTGCCTCAGCCAGAGCGCGGCAGCTCCTGGTGGCTGTCACACACCCACCAGTATGAGGAATAACACCACGAAATCCCAGATGCATCTAAAACACACGTATTTTATCCTGTCCCCCTTGCACACCGGTGTCACTACAATCCAACTGCGGCAGCACACTGACGTAGTTCCTTCCTTAGCCAAAAACCCCTCTAGATTGAATAACAGAACTGATGCTTCTGCTTCGCTTCACACCTTGGCAGTTCTGCAGTCACAGCTCCACACAGGGACTCCCACAGCACGCAGAGACGATTCTGATGAAATCAGAAACTGCTGTGAGATCTTCAGTATTCATCGTCAAAATATCCAGGTGTTTTACAAAACTGGACTGCTTGTTCCCAAGGGCGAGGGATGAGGCATTATTCCCACTTCACTACTGCACATCTAACAGGCACACGTTACAGGCAATATTTCTGCCAGTGTTTGGCACTCAGTTTCAATCATTATAGGGACAGGATGCGAGAACACTGGCCACTCCTTGCTCCTTCAAACACTCAGCAATTGCTTTCTCCCAGTCTCCTATCAATACGCTTCTACCTCTGAGCAAGTCACAACTAAATACTTGCCAAGATAAGGACTGGAACCCTGACACCCCCCTTCTCTGAGCACCCACAGAGCGTGGCACTATCTGTTACCCTGTGCAGGGGGGCAGTCTGCCCCACGAGCAGGACTTTGCAATCACCCTCATCCAACTCCATATGGTTCCTCCGGCTTGCCAAGGTTCTTCAGGCTGGCACCCCTGCCCTCCAATGTATCAACAACTGCTGCCTCCACAACAGCATCACTCAGACCTGGTGAGGACACTCCCCATCCCTTGCCAAGGCTGCTTCTAAGAAGCTTCATACTGTTGACACCAGCATCAGCCCCTGAGGAACACTCGGCTTTGAACTCCTGATCACTCTCCTTTGAGCCTGACAGTCCAGCCAGGTTTTCTCTCAGGCTGCAGCCCACCCTGCAAGCCCACCTCCCCTCCATTGGCTCTAGGGTCTTAGACTCTGTTGAAAGCCTTGCTGAAGTTGATGTAAGCTGTGTCCACCACTCCAGCCCCATCTGCACAGCCAGTCACTTCATTACTGAATGTAATCAGGCTGCTCAAGCACAATTTATATTTGATAAATCTGTGCTGCATTTTCAAAATGGACTCCTTGTCTTTCATGCCTGGTAATGACTTTGAAGAAGTCTTCATAATCTTTCCTGTGACTGAGCTGAGGCTGTCAAGCCTGTGTTTTCCCTTGCTTCCCTTAGACGAGGATAACACACTCCTTTTTCCCACTCACTGGCGACCTTCTCTTGGCATTCACCTTCCATCTTCCTACATTCTCCTCTGACAATAGAGACACCTGAAGCAAGCTCTGGTGGACATCCCATCCCTGGAGGCATTCCAGACCAGGCTGGATGGAGCTTTGACAAACCTGACCCAGTGGGAGGTGTCCCTGCCCATTGCAAGGGGGTTGGAACTGGATGTGCTTTCAGGTTCCTTCTGACCCAAACGATTCTGTGATTCCATGAAAACAAACTGTCAGGAAGGGTCATCCCATTCTTAAACTCAAGGACAAGACTCCACTGTGGTCAGAGAGGCCACCGATTTGTCAATGTACTCCAGACTTGTTTAAAAATGGACTTATGAAAAACTAGCATTTTGGAAGAAAACAGTCTGAATTATTAACTGGAGCATGTGATATATCCAGTATTCAGTGCCACAAGACACTCTTAAGTCTGACAGGTCTTTTAATATCTCACTTCTAATACCTTCTTAAATTAGGTTATCCCAATGTCAGTAAGGCCCACCAGCTGGATCTCATCACTCAGCAATTTCTTTTGGAATGGAATCCAAAACCCATTTGTGACCCTCCAAAGCTCTTTGGGGGTAAAAATTAGACCTAGACTTCCAAAAGAGATCAGATGGATGAGAAACTGCATGGAGTTCTGGCAAAACAGTGGCGAGAAGTTCACAGAAGCACCTTTCATCTTTGAAAGGGAAGAATCAAGAGAGGAGCATTTGACAGGGTCGCTTTTAGTCCTGCAATTAAAATATAAAGTGGCAGGTTCCAAAGGCCTATAAATACCCTGGAAGTTAGAAGTAATTGGTTCTCCTGTGAACCAGGAAAGAAGAGGTTTTTAAAATCCTGCACCAAAAATATTATGGATGATGGGCAGGCTCCCAGCTGGTAAGCTCGAGATAAAAACCATGCGCATTACATCAGTTAAGGACAGCAAGATACAGCTCCTAACTAACCCAGAGGAAAAAAAAAGCAAATCCTTTGGGCAAGTTTCTAAAGGATTACACGCCTCAGATAAATTTAACATGAAAAAAAAAAAAAAGACAAGAATACTTTAAGAATCTGCCTCAGCCTCTGCCAGAAATGCAAGGCACAAATTCCTGGACTTCGACCTCACAAGGTGAAGAGAAATACAAACCCCAACAAAAGGTGCAGTTTTGCAGCTACATTTTGCTAGGTTCTAAGGGGACTATGACCTCTTACAGGAGTATTAATTTAATGCACTAATGTAAGAAGGAAATAGTCCATCTGCTTGGAAAAGAAACAGGGATACTTATAACAGGTAGAAAGATGGAATCCATTGCACAGGCTTATTTCACAATATTGGAATGAATATATTAGTGGACTGATCTGATGTAAACTAATTAAATACATAACCAGATCAATGAAAGCTTAGTATAAGTAAGCTACATGCAGATACACGAGATAATAAAACAGATAAAAACTATTAATAGAGTGCCTTAGAGCCTCTGGGTTCAGTGAACAGAACAGAGTTGCCCTGGAAGTGCTGAATTAGGGAGAAGGAAGCCTCCATAACATTTCAGACCAGCAGAAGCAGGCAGAGTGCCTACCTGCAGGCTGTAACAGAACTGCCTGCCCCAGCCAAAGGGCTTCTGGCCACCATCATCCTGATGGCTCTTCAGTCAGAAGAAAAAAAAAAAACAAAACAAAAGGATGGAGCAAAGCACAGTACTTTACATTTTAAACCAAACATATTTTAGGCAAATTTAGCCCTGGATACAAATGTCTGAGCCAGAACTTGCATGTCTGAATACCTCTGCAAATTAATTTAGAATGGAAAAATAAAGGCAATGTTTAACTATACTTGAATCACATTTTAGCTTTGAAGACACTTATCTGGTAGCTTTGTGGAATACTCATTTGTGACAGAGGAAAACACAGCCTAATCAAAATACGTCTGCAGTTATCATGTGTCCTCAAGGCATTACTGTAAAACAGCTGGAGTGCCCTTGAGTCACAAGAGAATTTTTGTTAAGACACAAGATTAAATATGTGCACAGATACAGAGGCACAGGGCTGTACTGCACAGGGTACACTGCCACGAAATCCTATCAGTGGAGCTCTGAAAGCACACAAACACAAAATCAACCACCAGGAGACCACACCATCTAATGCTGCAGTAGAAATTCATGTATTTTAATTGGCATTACTACGCGTAACAACATTCACACGCACCTTATTGATATTCTTCTGTTATAAATATTTTGTGTGCTCCTGAACCACAACACCATGAAGAGTTCCAAGGAAGAAACCACCCCAGCTGAGCAAAAATAAATTGTAACCACAGTTCTTCAGAGCAGTTGCTCAGCAGTCTCTGAAGGAGGAATAATAAGAAAGCATTTTACTGTTACCGCTACACCAGTGTTCTTTTAATCATGAGGAATTATCAAAACCACATCACAACAGCAAGGAATTGCCAGCTTGACTTCCCTGACCCCATCTGCTAACTGTGCGACTGCAAAGGAAAGGAGCTGTGGAGAATGGTAATTTCAAAGGCCAACGCGCTCACCTGGATTCCCCAAGACCACAATCCTTTAACCCTGCCGAAGGGGTCGCTCCCGCTCTGCACTGCAGGAAACGCAGATACAGACACCGTGATTTCACCCTGACCCCGCACACCAGCGGCACCATGAGGGGCCCTCACCTGCCTACGCAGTTGTTTAGAATCCTGACACAGAAGGAGAGTCCCCAGCAGACCTGAAGCCTCCAAAGGTTACTGTCACAACCTAGAACTGATGATTGGAGTCTGTTCCCAATTCCCAGCGGCGGGCGTGGCTCTGTGTTAGTGTCCCTGTGAAACACAGGTTGTTGTGGAGCCATCGGGGCAGCACCTGTCCAGCTCTGCCCTCCAGGTCCCACTGCCCCTACGATGACCCTTCTGAGGGCACCAGGTCAATCACAGTGCCAAAACAATCACGGCCCTTTATCCCCAACTTCAATTTACCAATCGTGTTAATGAGACGTATCAATAAACACCTAACCTTTTGAAGCAGACACCCCCTCTGTCCCACAAAAGCCATCCCCACAAAGCCCCAACCGTAAGACAATGAGTATCAATTTTGGTTGTTCAGACCAGTGAAAGAACTGCTCAGTTCCTGACAGCAACAAGGCGACAAATTCTTTTTATATATTACTAGATAAATACTCTCCTTTCCTATCACATTTTAAAGCACCACATTTTCCCATCACCAGAATTGCAAAGCAAATAAATAAAGCAAATTTCAGGCTTGTAACACTCAATGCTACATAGCCACATGTATAGAAGATTTATTGATTTTTTCCTTCCTGTGTGGCAAAGAAATACAGAATTATGTATTTATTAAAAAGACTAGGCAGCAATGAGTTCATCTGGTGTCCCGTTACAGTTTGATAGACTAACACTTATCTGAAAAATTATATTCCAGTGGAGGGACGTTTTCCACTTACACACTGTTAATAACACCTTATCTCCTCTTTTTATTCCCTCTCCTCCCCTGAAGGACGCCAAACAGAACTTCTCAATAAAGCAATTTATTTCAAAGGCAGAACTGCAATAAATTATATTAAACATCCAGCATAGTCATTGAGTGTTAGAGAAAAATAACATCTATTAAATGCTGTCTATTGTTCTTCCAGAAGACCCGCCTCTTTCTCTGTTCTGGTCGCTACAGCCACATCGTATCTTGTTATTTCAGAACTGACTTTTTTCATTCACAAAATAAGAAAGCAAAGCTCTGCGTATACACGACCCTTAATATGGCTTGGGAGATAAGCCAGAAGGAATACTGGGACTGATAACAGAACATCAGACAACTACCTCTTTGTACAGAAACTATTGTTTAAGATAATTTCTTTATGTACAGTTTTTTCACAGGTTGTGAGCATCAGAGGACTTGTACCTTCCCAGGCTTTGAATAGTAAATGTGGAACTTCAGAGATACAAAAATCACAGAGGACAGAACCATCTGCTTGTGGGTCTCCCCAAAACCTGCGTGTCTTTGTGTGCAGGCACCTCCCGCCGGTTAACCACTCTTGGAACAAAAGACAATGGAGTTCAGGAGGAAAGAAAATCTCCTTCATGAAAGCCTGAATTGACAACCACAGCCTCAGGCTGGAATTACTGAGGGCGTCTGCGAAACAGGCGGGTTTGCTACTATCCCAGATACGCACTAATTACAAGAACTAAGGCAAGGGCATGAACACAAGGATACAGAGCTTAAACTTCTCCTGACAAATATCTTCAGGATCAACCACCACAAGCTGGGACTCTCACCAGAAACCAACATCTCAAGACCAGAACAAGGCAACTACAGGAGACGCTAAAAGCACCATTTCTCTTTCCCAAAGAACACTAAGTTACTGAAAGTGTGCTCGTGAGGGGGAATTCTGGAGCTGTGAGCAATACACATGAACTTGTTTCAACCCAGGGAAAACAACCTGCTCTCCCCACTGCATTTATCACCACTGCATCTCTGCAGCTTCACTTGCGGTTCCCATGGAATACACGCACACTATTTACACAGATGCACAAGCACAAATAAACACTGTATCCCAAAATATTTAAAATGTGCTGCCAGATGGCTTCAAAAAGAAAAATGGAAGATCTAATTAAAAGCTCTTACACTGCCAGCACTCCATTTTTGGAAATAAATACAAAACTGAAATAAAAATGTTTTTAAATCTTATCAATATTTTTGTAATGTTTTGCTTCACAATTACAATCTCTTATAACCAACCTCATGGATCAAACAAGCCAAGCCATATGAACGAGCACTCACTGTAAATTCCTTTCCTGGCATGGCAGAAAGAGGAGACGAAGAGAAACTGTGAGTCAATTTGGGTAATTCCTCCCTAATTCCATCTCCTCCCATCCCTCTCTCCCTGAAGTTTAAAATAGAGATTTAAAAACTGCTGTTGCTCTCACAAGGACTGTCTACAGTGAGGATTTCACTGCCACATGTCAGCACAGTCATTTTAGAGGAATATAATTTATTTTCTTGATTTCCATAATCGAAACATGAACCTTGATGTTGTTTACTACAGGATTATGTAGAATTATTATTTGTTTTTCCCTACATCTTATCTCCCCTATATGGTTTGCATACATTTTTAAATAAATACGCATACATTTTAATTATTAAATCACTGCACAACACTGAAATGACCCGTGATGATGTTTCGAGCCTACCTCATCAACTGAGTATATCTATTCATTAAAAAGACCCAGGAAGACCAAAGCACACATAAAAGGAACAGCTTCCAGAGCTGCCAACAGGACCCACGCAGGAGCTGACATTTACTTACCACTGGACCTGTTTTTGCGGTTTGACTTCCCTCCTGTAAGAAGCATCTTGAGACTGTTTCGAAACATGGCGATCTTGTTCCAATTTGAGTATCCCAAACACTGTAAAGTAAAACAGCAATAGATGTCACAAATCAGCACTCTGATTTAGACAACAGGAAAAGGTGGTAGAGAAACATTAAAAAAGTACTAACCACAAGATAAAGACTCAGAATCATGAAAAACAGTTTTGCCAATAAACTTCCTCACAACAGGAATTAACACCCACACACAGCGTACCGGTCTGTTTGCTTCCATTCATCCAGGCTGTTTCCAGGACGAGACAATCCCAGCAGGACCTACCTACTTTGTCAAATAATTTGACCAAGTTATCACCCCAAACTGAGAGAGACAGAGCACTCAAGCTCTGCCTCCATTTCCTATTACTGCTAAAGCCAAACCAACCCAGAGGAGCTGTTGCTCAGAATCAGGGAATCTTGCAGACTACAAAAGCTGTTGTCTAGCTCCTGGGCTACTCGACTGTCAAATCCTTCTGTGAGTTGAATAAATTGTCAGGAGGAGGAAAGTCACTCAAACCCAGAGTTAACTGATGCAAAAAATCAAACACAAACATTATCCACATATTTTCCTTGCTCTATACGTCTTGAGGGAAAAAAAAAAGTTGTCTCTGTGCTGCTGAAGATAAAAGAGTGAGCTTCGGGGTTCACCAGACACACTGACAGCTCGTTCTGGTGGAACAGCCTCTTATTAAAGTAGGTAAACCACCCAGACAGCAACAACAGCAGCAGCTCCCAACCAGACTAAAAGAACAGCAGAGAGTCTTTGATCAGGACATACAATAAACCACAACTCTCCTTCCATTGTACACAGAATATTCCACAGTTACCTTGTAACACATTCATCTTAAATAGATCAGGATTTTCTTTCTTGCAATAATACTGGCTGCTTCTTGAAGGATGCTCAGTAAATGCAATCTTCAGTGTCCTCACATCCTTCTAACGCTTTCACATAAATTAATACAATAATACCCGGTTCAAATAGCTTTGTATGTATATTTAAAATCACCAAGAGTGCCTTGAAATAGGACTAACACTGAAAGGCAGCAACTTCGAGCACAGACTCTGCAGACGCCACTAAGCACAGATGACATTCACTTCAGCCTTTCCTGATCTTCAAAACTCTTGGGTTGGACTGGATCAGGTCACTCAAAGCCCTGTCCAACCCAACCGTGAACACCTCCAGGGATGGGCCAGCCACAGCTTCTCTGGACAACCTGGGCCAGGGCCTCCCCACCCTCACAGGAAAACATTTCTTCCTAAGATACCATCTCAATCTCCCCTCTTTCAGCTGAAAACCATTCCCCCTCATCCTGTCCCTGCATTCCCTGGTCAAGAGCCCCTCCCCAGCTTTCCTGGAGCCCCTTTCAGTCCTGGGAGGCTGCTCTAAGGTTTCCCCAGAGCCCTTCTCCAGGCTGAACAACCCCAACTCTCTCAGCCTGTCCTCACATGGGAGATGCTCCAGCCCTCAGATCATCCCCATGGGCTCCTCTGGACTCGCTCCAACAGGTCCATGTCCTTCCTGTGCTGAAGACTCTAGAACTGAATGCAGGTCTCCAGCTGAGGTCTTATCAGGTTCCACAAGAAGATTTTGGGGTCCATTTGTCTCTATGCATGCATTCATGCATGAATATTAAACCAAAAACACAGTATTTCCTTTGCATCTACGACTCACTTGAGTACCTCCTGACATCCTTCTGTCGCCTTGCATAGTGATATCAAAACACAACAAGCCAATACTTGTGCTTACTCCCAGGGCTCCTGAACAAAGCTTGGGCCTCTCTTCGAAGCATCCTACAGCTACAGGGCTGCAAAAAAGCCATCTGTGCACAAACAAAATTGTCTTAAATTGGAATAGTTTGTTTATTTTCTTTAAATGGCTGTTATGTTCCAGCAACACAAAGACGACTTCTGGGTTTACAAATCCTGCAATCTGTTACTAATGAACTCCTTCATACACAAGACCCTCTGAAACATCAGAAGGAGAAAATAGGAAGGAGACATTAAATGTAAAGAGGGGGCAATGGAACTTAGTGTTATTTATTTTGAAATGCGATAATATTATAATCCCTCCACCATCTCACTAATCCAAATGTGTTTATCAAGGCTTGGAGCAAGACAACAAGGCCGCAGAAAACACCACCTGCTGCTGTTTGGAGAACTGCTGCAGTCTGGATGTGATCTGAGAGCTGGAGCACCTCTGCTATGAGGACAGACAGAGAGCTGGGGTTGTTCAGCCTGGAGAAGAGAAGGCTCCTCCCAGTACTGAAAGAGGCTGCAGGAAAGCTGGGGGGGGGCTTTTTACAAGGGCATGGAGTGACAGGATGAGGGGGAATGGCTTTAAACTGGAAGATTTAGATTAGACATTAGGAAGAAATTCTTCACCATGAGGGTGGGGAGGCCCTGGCCCAGGTTGCCCAGACAAGTGGTGGCTGCCCCATCCCTGGAGGTGTTCAAGGCCAGGCTGGATGGGGCTTGGAGCCCCCTGATCCAGTGGGAGGTGTCCATGCCCATGGCAGGGGGATGGAACTGGATGATCTTCAAGGTCCCTTCTGATCTTCTATATTTCCATGATTCCTCTGAAATACTACAAGTTTATGAACAGAAAAACGTAACTATCCACAGCACTGTGTTTCCACAACAAGCAAAACAAGAAGAGGCAGCTTCTCTGTGACAAGGATATGTACAAATAAGGAGAAGCAGGGTTAAGAATGACTCACACTAACGTATCACACCTGCAAGAACACCCAACCATGTTTCACCAGGCAGACTGAGACACTTCTGGAAGCAAAGCTGCAACAATGAAGTATGGAGCAGAGGGATTTACCCCCTTTGTAGTCCCACAATGAGCCCACATGGGGCTCTTCCACCCAAAGCCACTTCTCCTTACCCAGTTACTCCAGCACAGCAACTGGAGTGCCACAGGGCTGAGCGAGATCTGGAAAGCACTCCCATGGAGTCATCCTGGGAGTGTTCAACTCCGGCGAATGAAGCAATGATCTCATCTGCAACCTGCAGACTTCAGTTATAGGTTTGATTCTCTATTCATGCTCATGTAAAGCAGTTATCACCTCCACTGCTGATGACAGAGCACATCAGACTGCGACTGCCACCCGCCAACAACAACATCCTGTTTTCATCTGCTCCCCCTGTGGCGCCAGGTGTTCTAGGGAGCCAACACAGGTCGAAGGGCAGAAGGGGGCTGCAAGTGCTCCACCTGCTACTTCAGATTTAGGTAAAAAGAGGGTAAATAAATAACAGTCTTGCAGCATTTGGTGAGACAAGGGTAAAGCCTGCTAAACTCTCACCAAAGAAAAGTGTAGGCTGTTTTCTTTTCTTTTTTTGCTTGTTTTTCAAAGACAGCTTTCCAGGTACCCAGTTTGAATCTCATCTCAGTTTGGAAAGACCACCTTTGTCATGTCATTTTCTTCAAAATCAAACTCTTATGGTAGCAGTGAACAGCCTAAAACTTTGATGTTCCTATGACTTAAGGAGGAAATTTGGGGTTCTATCCCCACATTAGCCTGCACTGAGAAGAGAACAGAGTGGAGCTGTGCCATCAGTGCTGAGATATAACCTAATTAAACCTAATTATGCTGAAGGAACCACCTGGGCTGAGACTGAACAGTGCCAAGGGTGAGGAGGGCCGTTTTCTAACCACACTCACCTCTAGCCTTCCCATGGAAAACTGTGTCAGGAACTGCTGTGCTGCTACTGGGACTGAGCTGTCTTGCGTAGGACACACATGGGATGGGCCTCCACCAAATTGCTCCAAAGAACCTTGGAGTAGAGAAAGAATTGCTGTATTGCATCAAGACCCTGGGTTACCAGCCATGGGATATATCAAGGACTAATTCTGTGTTCTCAGAGCTCACCTAGAAGTCTCAGAGAACTGCTGTACCTTTAGTGACCTGGGAGACAGAAAAAAAGGCCTTTTTGCAACAGACCCAGCATGGCTTCAACTCATGGTGTGGTTTCTAATTGTGCCCTATAGACACTGGAGTAGCACTCTGCATGTTTAAGTATTCCCTAAATTTATATCCTGATTAGTTCAGGTTTTCAGAAGATGGAGTACAGAATCAGCAGGTCACAAAATCAACTCCTGCTTTTCTTCTGCATGCACAACCATGTTATTTTGTGGCTATGAGCAAATGTGGTCACAGCTCTTCCTCGGCTCAGCTGATACTAACCCAGAAATAGTATTTAAAATAAGCACTCTGAATTAAAAATTCTGTCAGTCATATCACTTCGTAGAATTAGAAGGATTAAATAGCAAGTGGGTTTACAGCATTAGGAGGAGCTGATCAGGCATTTTTTCATAGCCCCAATGAACTGCTCGGTACAGTCCAGGCTAATTCTCTTTTCCAGCCTGGGAAGCAGCTGTGTCAGCAGGAGCTAAAGACGCAGTCTGCTGATGGGGATCCCTCACACTGCCATCGCCAGGGGATACTTCTGCCATCAAATCAGGCAGCCAAGAGCTACTACACTTTGTCATTTAGCTTGTCATCTGTAACTGCACCACCTTCACTGAAGACTTGTGTGAGCAAACCTCTCCAGACAGTATCAGCAGGTAAATAAAATGGTGTGGTCTCCATGAGTACCCAGGGCACTTCCTAAAAGCAGTCTTTTTTAAAAAAACAGCCCAAGAATCTTCTGATTTCTGTACAGACTCTGCCACATGTTGTTTTATCTTCTAACAAAGCTAGATTTCAATGAAGCACACAAACAAAACCAGTTTCTGGAACATTATAAAGCAGCAGTACAAACCCAATGAGAAAGAAAAACAAAGGCAAGAGAATAGAGACAACCAGAATGCTGCAAGCTGTAACTTTACCCCAAACACTAAGCTTGAACAAGTCTGCAATATCTCATTAAATCCTCCTGGATGACTAAGGCCTATTGCTTTGTTTTCCTAATTTTAAGACAGAGCTTGTAGACAAGCTGCAAAAACTACTTCATGTTTTGGGTGGTTACCCGTTATTACAGCCCACAGAAGTCACTTCTGTGGTTTTTTTGTTTTGCTTTTTAGCTATTGTCAGAAACAGAATTTCAAAATCAAAGCAAATTATCTTTGCCCCATACACCACCACTAAAACAGCCAGATCCCAATATTTTCCTCTTCTAGGATCACCTCACTAAAAACAAAATACTTTTTATATAAAGCTGATTAGTAAAGCTAAGCTCCTTTTCAAGAAAGTGTCTGATGTCCAGTGAGACATGCAAACATTGCAGGGCCACTGCTGTCAAGTTCTGTCCAAGTTTGCATTGGAGGTTATTAAATATATACTTTACAGAGTAGAACTGGTTTCTTCCAACAATGAAAAGGTCCCAACTGCAAAAGTACTGAGGGAATGCAATCAGTCACATGTGCAATGCACATTTCTGAAGAATTTTATTTCCCCCTGAGTTTTCAGTTCCTTCCTTGCCTCCATGGAGAAAATACTCACGTAAAAGGACAAGCATTTCAAAACCTGTTTCTAGAAAGTAAACCAATTGGAAACATTTTTGATCTTTCAAACATTTTAAAAGAAACAGATTTCTTTATACATGTTTATAGTTTCCCTCCTAGGAATCTCAGTCAGGACCCAGCGCAGCGAGGCTGCCTGTGTGTTACAGTGATGTTCGAACGCAGCCAGGGCACAGCCACTACGGAGCTGTAAAGGAATGTCTGCAATGGAGAACTTAAACTTAAAAAAAAAAGCCCATACTTCCAAACTGGAGGTGGTTCAACAATTCTGCCAGCTGCCTCTTCTTATATTAATTTGTGGTTGAAAAGTAAGTGAAGTGAAAGCCTGTAAACACAAACACCTCTGTGCCAGACCACGAGATCCCTGAAGTTCACTGTCAGTACAGGCAGCAGCTCAGACTGTAGCAAATTAGAACAGAATTTACTCCCAGAACCTTTGTAATATTCTGCAGAAGTTTATGAACACTGTCTAGTAAAAAATACTCAAAACATTTTATCTTTACATGGATAGATATAAACAAGAAATATTTGCAAACTGCTATCAAAGCACATTTTCCAGTGAGAAACCACTACACCTATCAGTGACAGACTAGCTTCACAATTCAGAAGAGCACAGGAAGTGTAAGCCCTGTGGCATCCCCCCTCCCTGCAATGCTGCGCAGCACAGTCCCACCCAAATGTGAAGAAGATCAAAGAGCACTCAACCTTCAGAAAGGAGCAGGTAACGAGGACTTTTTAAAAAAGCAACAGATTCATAAGGCTAATTATCACAAGATGAAAGAAATTGAAAAGTGAAGGGAAGACACGCAGAGTCAGGCGATCAAGCATTTTTTTTTACTGCATGTACAAAGTTATGTTATACAGAAATCTGTTCCACTCACGCTGGGAGCGGCTGCTGGACTGAAACTCTCATGCTGCCCAAATAAATCACTAAAAGTTTACCCTACACTCTTATTTTAGATTGCCCTGAAATTCAAGAGGATGTTTCAAGAGACAACCACAGGACGAGAACTGACAGCCCAGAGCACATCCAAGCAGCACTGTGACCTTACTAGGAAGACCAGAGTGCCACCCATCACACCTGACAAGTGTCAGCACACAGCCAAAGCTCCACAAGCTTCACGATGGTCAAACGCATTAAACTGCCTCTCAGAATAGCCCTGACTCTCAAAAGGAGTGGAGTGGTTTTACCAGTTACAAAGTCAAAGGAAACTATCTGTAAGCTTTGTCCACGCACATTTGTAAACACAGGAGCAGAATTTAGAGATTAAATATTTCCAGGAACTTTAGGATTGAAAAAAAAAGCATTGTTGTAATCTAGCAAAAATGCCAAGAGCTTCTAGGATTATTTCAAAAAAGGAAAACAAGAAAGGAATTAAAAGGACTAAATCCTACCAATTAGAGGTTTTTAAGCAATTAAGAGAATATTAGACTAAGTTCTCTAAACTACTAGGCTTTAGAACAACTGAATATGAACAAAAATTACTCATTTAGCGTTCCTTCATGGAAGCCTGAGCACTAATTATTACAATGGGAGGCCTGACATGAAGATCTATCTGTCCATCTCCTCTGGCCCCTCCTCACCAAAGTACTCAGCAATCTCTTGACAACCTTTCCTACAAGTTCTGCCTCCAGTCCCCTGCACTGGTTCTGGCTGCTCTCCTCCCGGGAGCAGCCAGGTGTGCCCCTACACCACCATGGTTTCCCCATCTATGCTTGATAGAGATAGATCAAAATAAACACACAAAAGTAGCTAATGGCATTCCCAGGGGACAAGTGTGTGACACATCAATGTGACAGTATTTCACAAGGAAGCAGGAAGTCAGCTTAAATCTCTGTTTACTTTTAGCCAAGTACAGCAGCCTTTAATGCTCCAGTTGCAAAGTAATTCCGAGAGCCTAACCCAGTAACACTGCTATGTACATGGAGCACCCAGCACCAGCCCCAAGGTGAGTGTGGCCAAACATATATTTAAGTGTTGGGATTTAACACCAGGAAAAAAAGGGCTATTTAAAATAAGACCAGCAACACCACTGGAAGAATGCAATCACTCACCAGAACAAAGTCAAAAATCAGAAATAGCTCTCTTCAATATGAAAATGTGGTGACCTTGAAGTTAAGAAAACTTAATTTTGAACAGGGCTTTATCATTTTGTATAACCCGGTTTCTAATTCTAGATTAATGATACAGCCGGAATTCATGAGGGACACCTGGGTTCTCCATTTACAATGTCAATTACACTGCCTCTGAGAAAAATGATAACCAAAGAAAAGCAAGGAGTAGGATCGACTTTCACCAACTCACCTGCAGCGCTTTTAGTGTCTACTGTATTGCCCGTAACAGTTAAAGCTACTGCTTTGGTTTTAAATATTACCAGTAGCTGCCTCCATCAACACCCATTTGAACCAGGTATTTCAGCTGTAAATAAGACGTGGCATTGCTCTGAGCAGTCATGTCCATGATCCGTGTTCCATTCTAGGTGATCACAGATTTACACAGAACAACACAGGAGAATTCCAATTCTATTTTGAAAACTAAATAACTACTGCAAAGAAAATGTGGGACTGGAAAAAAAAACAATTCTCCTACCTTGATATCTTTAGACAAGTTAAAACTCTAATGAGAAGTGTCTTCTTCCATTCACTGAAAGTCCTGAAAGACAAAAACAACAACAATTAAGTAGCACCTTCTCAACATCCAACCACATCCCATTCTGCCAAGCTACATGCACAGAACTAACCACCTCATCCCAGGAATAAATCCACAACTTTACCAGAGCATTTCTGCATGAGCTACCAGCCAACCCTCACTATCACCACAATTTAAAAGTTAATGCTTATGCTTTTAGATCGCTATTAATCAGTCCTAATTTCAGTCACTTGACTCTTCTCTCACCACTTTTCAAATGGGAGAAGAGCAGACACCACTTCCCCTTGACACACACCATACAGCGCACTATTTAAAAAGTAATGTTACCTCCAATATTTCCCTTCAACCTAGCAAGATCTCCTGCTAAAACCCTGCAGCCTCCTCCTAGTGTTTCTTTTAACCTCCATCCTTACATAAATACAAGTCTAAGGAAGGGACTCGAGTTCTGCACCTGGCCCTTTGCTCTGTCAGAGAGCGATAACAAGTTCATCACAGAGCTAGGAGAAATGTATCCCCCTACCTACTGACAGAGAGCAGAGCACCTCTGTAGTACCACACGTGCTTGTGCTGATGATATGGTGTTACAGGCTTCAACAGTCCATTCTTTTAGAGATCTCATGTTAGAAACAGCAAGTAGAAGGAAATACAGAAACATCTCACTTGTCATCAAACAAACAAATGCCCACAAAAAAACCCAGAGCAAACTGAGAACACCTTAAGTTTGCAAGTTTAAGCCAAGTAGAATAACAGTCAACCACTTCAGTGGAGTTTTTTATTCTACTGCAAGAGGATACTGAACAGGAACTGACAGCTTAACTTGTAATTCACACTGCTCTCCAGAACCTTAAGGAACTTTTCAGACGGTCTTAGATGAATGGTTTTGTATGTAACACCGTAAGACATTCCATAAATTCATGAAGAGATCCTATCTTGTTTCTCAGGGTTGCCAATTACCTCCCTGCTTTCCATTTTTCACTTCTGTAGAAGAATAACTAAAAAGCCAGGAACCAGCATGCGCCACTCAGCAGGAGCCGGGCGGTTTCAATCAGTCAAGCAAGGAAAACACGCAAACACAGCTCCATCCCACAGCACTTCCAGCAATACCAGACACAGCACGGAGGACGGGTCTCTTCAGCGTCCCTGCCACAGCCTCCTCCAGATCCCATCCCTGCCCTGGCACTGTGGGCTGCTGCTCACCATTCTGCATGATGATGACCTCCTGCAAACTCCCTTGCTGTGTTCTGCAAACCGCTGCTTGCACTCTGAACCATCCAACTGCCTGAGCATTTCCATCCCGCAGAAACTACGCTGTGAGAGACCCCGCTAAGAACTCCTGAGTGTCCCAACCACAGACAGGAAAAGCCCACAGCTATGGAACTCATTTGAACTGCGCCCATACGGAGGCCAAACCCAAACATGTTCAGATCAAGGAAGATTTTTATTAGGCACTATTTAACACAAACAACTCTATTCTTTAGATCCTAAATAAACAGAAGACAACAGGATTTAAAACATTTTTATGATCTTCTCCACAACTCTTTTAACCAGCCAAAACTAGGCACTTGCTAGCACCTCCAGCAAGTAATGGAGTAAGGAGCCCTTCTTCTGCTCAGCAATGTTACACTTTTTGGAGAACTGAAAACATGCAGGGAATTTTGGAATAACTAAAGATAATTCCTTATAAATGTTTCAGTTTGCTGCCATCTATCTTCCCGATAAATCTCCCTTCACACGGCACCCTGTAATACTCAGAGTAGAACATGGCTTACGCAGGGTAAGCTGGAGATGAGTGCTGATACCCGTAATTTCCTCAATAACTTTCCATCTGTATTCAAAGAGCATATCAGATGAGTATACTCTGCACTGAGGTTTTAAATAGCAGAGCTTTCATCTGCTCATATTATTACATTAGAAATCTTTATGTGAATGCAGCAGATATTAGTGGGCTGTCAATAAAAACGGAATGTCATTAAAGTGCTTTTATTCTTTAAATGCCTTTAACCCTCTAATTATATTTGTAAATTCCGCTATTTAACTGTATAAAAGTTATTCTGACATATTGTATCACAACAAATACATTTAGAGACTAATATACAAACTGGGGGGGGGGGGAATCAATTTTAGAATTATTCCCCCTTGATTAAACACAAACCAAAACTACAGTGTGTTTCAATCAGAAGCAACATATAGTCAGGATTTCTCCAGGTAGTCTAAGAGTTTGGGGGATTCAAATCTCTGTCCTGTGCTGTGGCTGCAAGTTGTAATACATTTTATTAACACATACTTTTTTTTTCATTATTATTATTATTATTATTATTATTATTATTATTATTATTATTATTATAGCAGCACAGTTTTCCAAGCCAGTTCTCTTGGACTTGGCAGGAGAACTTGCTTCTGAACTCCGACTCATCTCCAAAACCAATGCAGATCTCTGTTACTTCCTCTGTACATTTGCTCCCACGAGCACAAGGTAGGGTATCAGACACCTGTGGAACAACTGCCCAGCACCACCTCACCAATGGCAAAACACAGCTCAGGCTCCGTGCCTTTGGCCATCACTGAAGCAGCCAATTCCTGTCAATTGGAATTTATTCCCATAGAAGCCAACAAGGTAACGACTTCCAAGTTTGCATTTGGGACCTTTCCGCTGCCTCAGCCCATTTCTGAATGAACACATCATGGCCCAAGCTGCCCAAACAGCAGTGAATGAAAGGACATGACATAATTTCCCAAATAAGAAAACAAAGAAATACTTTTTAAAAGTATAAGTCAGTAAAGATGTCACAAAGCCAAGTAAACAAAAAGAAATACAAGAATTAAGGTTTAGCCTGCTCAGTAGATAAGGTGGATAAGTAATTTAGACACAAAGCAGTCAATCCGCAGGCATGCAGCCCCAAATAATTTCTTGGTTATACATGTGTGGGTAACAACTCTACAGAATTCTTTGGCAGAAGAATGTGTTAAAAAACAACCAAAACATAAAAACCAAACGCACATTCACCACACCTCTAGCACCCTTCACATCAGGCTTCAAGCTATTTCTCAAGAGCTTTTCTTATCTGCTGTCAAACACATCAGTATATACGGTCACAATTTAAAATGAGTTTGTAAATCTCTACACCCTGGTGCACGAGTGCACAAGGCATCAAATAAAAGCTGGCTAAGTTGGCTGCTGTGAAAAAGGGTCCCTGATCAACCTGTGAAACACTGAAACACATAAGAACAACAGTTCATGCAAAAAAAAAAAATCCCAATACTGTCCCCAGGTTCAGCTGACAAAATCACACCTCCTCCCCTTGTTCTAGCCCAGAAGACAAGCACCTACAAAAGAACAAATGCTTCAGGTCCAGCAATACACATCCCAGCTGCAGTGTTTTCCTGCCAAAATAAAATCCACAACAGAAGGAAGCCTTAGAATTTAAGCAGCAAACCAGAAGCCCTGCCCTTCACAGCCACTGGACTACAGCAGTGAAGAGGTTCAGTATGAAATGACACCAGGACACTGGATTGCATTGTTATGAGTTTGAGAGTCTGCTGAGATACCTTGCAAGGAACACCAACCATTCTACATCTGAAAATACTTCACATGAGTATTAAGCAAACTTCCAGTTAACCAGATGAAATAAGACAAGTTTTCTACCCACTCCAGAGCAAACAATGCACCCTTTTTCCTCATAACCTAAGCAACCAGATGTTGCATTTGAGCAGGTAAAAATTCACAGCAATTTTGCTAACTGAATTTGAAGCCTCTACACCAAACATACCATAGGTCACACAAACCCTGATCTCAACAGTTTAATTATATTTTCCCAGAGAAATTAACAACTTACTCATACTTTTATCAACAGAACATTAATACACAGACATTAAACACAATGACCATCTGTCTTTGCAAACCATACTCTACACCAGTGATCAGAACATGCTGCTCAACCAGTCCTGCTGGAAAGAAAACGCTTTGAAATGGTCTCATGAATAGGGATTTCCATCTTTAAATGAGGTTATTTTTCTAGTTTTGGCTGTCAGTCGCACCAGCTGGTATTCATCTGATAAACTGAGTAAGCTTGGATGGTATTCTCAAATCAAATATAATCACAGTTTAAATTCTTTGCACACACGTACACATAGGAAACAAAACATATACTGACAAAAATAGTCTTGATTCCACTTCTAACTCACAGAAATTAATTTTTAAGCAAGATGTGTGTTTTAATGATGCCTGTCATGTAAAAACTCAAAGATGGGGAAAATAGCAATAGTCTTAATTCACAGTAGGGCTGACCTTGCCTTATTAGGGACCAATCTGGAAAACAAGTCTCATGTTTCCATCTTGATCAAGAGTTTGTCTTCTCAGCTTATTCTCTAATTAAAAGTAAGATTTGAATCACGTTACCACATATAATGACTGTATTTAGAGTTCATTACATAAGAACATACACCACTGATAAATGAAGAGTTCCACAAATAAAACCATAGAACAGAACACTTTGGTCCATAATTAGATATGTCTTGGCTGATTTTTAGCAGCATTAAGCAAGCATCCACTCAACCATATTCTAAGCTGGCAACAGTCTCTTCACTCTAAATAACTGTGGGAAAGCATCCAGACATCAATGGAATTATGAAAAAAAAAATATCAGAAAATTATCCGTGCTTTAAATTACAATTTTCCTGCTCACCCTATGTGCCATGAAAATTATAAGGAGCTTCCATTTTATTTCCTGCTTTACAAACAGTTCCAAGCTATTCACACAGAGTCCCATTTTTCAGCATCTTAATGTTTATAAGAATTTACAAACTCCTCCACCAGCACCACGACTGGCAGGCAGGAGCCGTCAGTGCTGTTACAATGACCAGTGCAATGACCAGCCCCCACCTTTCTAACGCCTTCAGACATTAATTACTGTAATATGTCTGATAACATTAAACACAACCTGCTTGTTCCCCCTCCCTGCTCTATCTACAGACTAGTCAGTAGTTATTAACCAGTTGTTTCAGGTTCTCAGTTCATAATGGACATGTCAGCATGACCATAAAGTGACAGGTTACATGAGGTATGCACCAAGAAGGAAATTTTCCTTCCAGAGTAATTCAAGGTTAGGAGACTATTTTAATTATCTACATTTTAATAGATGTCAGCAAATAACTAGGAGAGGAGACTTAATGGCCCACAGATATCATGAAACTGCAGAGACATCCTAACACACCTAAGGATCGAATTACTAAAATGCCAAAAGCATTATTTACAGCAGAGCCTGATCCCAAGGATCACATTCACTTTCCTGTGCCCAAACACCACCATCTCTGCTAATGTTGTTTCACTCTTGGTAATAAAAAGGTCAGAGAAGCAGCAAGGAACAATCCGTGCCTTTGGAGATGGCAGCCAGAACAGACTTCTGAAGATTCCCCTGCCCTCTTTTTGGTTTGTTTTGATTTCTGGTAGAACTGTGCTCCCTTTTCACAAGTTTGTCTTGTTTGACTTTTGCCTGGAGTGTGAAAGGACACCTCTGCAGAACTTCCTCTAGAAGGGGATCTTCTGCTACGTCATCCAAGAGCTGCTACTGTGCTGCTTTATGACAGAAGACTCCTGGATACTGGACATAAAATAACCACTCCAGCTTCCTTAACCAGCCCTACAGAACACATGAATTTCATAGAAAGTCAGTCAGAACCCTTTCTTTGCTCTTCCAGAAACATGCCATCAGAACTCAGGCACTCAGAAACTCAACTCTGCTTCCCAGTCTGTTCTTCCTTTGAAAATGCACCTGAGCTGGGGGGGGTGTGGGAAATCAGAATGAGCCATAAAATCAGCAAATGAGGCATCTTAGGCCTTCCTTGCTTTTTTAACAAAAGCATTACAAGGAAGTAGGCTTTTCCATGTGAGAAACCATAATTCCATTAAGAACAACAGTATTTTCATGTTCTTAACTCATCTGTTAACACTACAGTCCATATCGTAGATTTCGAGCGAAATACAGCAACAAAAAGATCATTTAAATGATAGTTTTTTCACTTGCCTTTCATTTTTCTAGTAGCTGGCCAATTATATTCCATATAGGAAAACTGTGACTTGGCAGAAGTGGATATTCTGCTTTAAGTCACTTCTTCAAACCTTCCAACAGGGAACACATCTATGAATAAGTACTTGAAGGAAAGGGCATATTTATACACCTTTTATCTTATATGAAGTATAAAAGTGATATCTAAAATAGGCCTGATTACTTAAGACAATATGTTTAAACTACAAGCAGTTATAAATTAAGCCATTGTATGACCACACTTGAAATTACAGCATACAGCACACTTCAAAAGAATTTAAGGCTGTACACACGAGCCCTGCTTTTGTTCACTCACAACTCAGAGGTTTCCAATTTCATCCTGCAACAGGCAGCAAAAATGTAGATACGAAGTTCTGCAAAGAAATGCAATTCCCTGCCTTCATGCTAGTGAGAGCTGAAAACCCAGCGAGGGCTTTTTTTTCCCAACTGGAGAAACCAGCTAGCCTAAAACAAACTGTTAAAGGCCCAGGAAGAACATGAGCCACCAGGAACTGAATAGCAGCAGCCAGAAAATGGTCAGAGTGAGCATAACAAGTGAGCTGTGCACTTTGCAGACCCCAGACTTGGTGACTTTTACTGTGACTCTTGAAATCCCCCACATGACCATGGCTTAAAGAGTCAGCTGCGACCACTGACTATGTGCTTAACTTCTCCCAGCCATCAAGTAAGACCTTGGCCTCCCACTGGATCAGGCGGCCCAAAGCCCCATCCAACCTGGCCTTGAGCACCTCCAGGGATGGGGCAGCCACAGCTTCTCTGGACAACCTGGGCCAGGGCCTCCCCACCCTCACAGGAAAACATTTCTTCCTAAGACCTCATCTCAATCTCCCTTTTTCAGCTTAAGGCTGTTCCCCCTCATCCTGTTCCTGCAATCCCAGATAAAGAACCCCTCCCCAGCTTTCTTGTATCCCCTTTCACAACTGGAAAGCTTCTCTAAGGTCTCCCTGGAGCCTTCTATTTTCCAGACCGAACAACTCCAACTCTCTCAGCTTTCTTTTGTCCTAGACTTAAGAAGCAGCCTATTCTCAGCCTTGCTGCAGCAACACAAAGCCAAAGTCTGATTCACCTTTATCAAGCTCTGAAACAATATCTATTAAGAAACAATGGTCTGAAATTTCCTTAGGCAAGATCTGCAGGAAAACATTTGACATCAAGATGTGTTACAGCAAATACAGTAATCAACTGTTGTATTACCATCCACACCATGAAGCCTTTTTTCTTTAACAAGAAAGAGTCTGGAAAGGAAAAAGAGTTTAACATTTACAGTGTTGTAGCTAGACTAGATTATCTTAAATCTAAATTGGTTATGGATATCTTATTTTCCAATGTTTACTGCTTTTAAAGCAAAATAATGCAAACAATACTGCAGAAACCACTTAAGAACATTCTTACCAAGTCCAAAAAAGGGCATATTTCCTCAACCACCACAGAATGCTCTTCTATGCTGTTTAAACACATACAAGGAACATGAAGAAGGAAGAACTCTGCTGTTGGCTTTTGGAACCTTGCTATTAAAGCCGAACTCATAATCCCTACTGCCCAGTTATGCGATATGTTCATTTAACACATCAGCCTTTAAAGATCACAAGCCCCATGAACAAATCCCTCATTAACCCATGAGTGAAGCAACTCACTGGCTCAGTAACACCTCCCAGGAACGCGGCCAACTCTAGGAGATGGACACGTACGCCAAACAACCAGCAGGACCATACTTTCAGCAGGCACTTAAAGGGCGTACTGCAAACGAAGACTTAAGGGTGGCTGATTAAGCGTTCCAAGAGACGCACTTGGTATTTGCCTACACTTCACTTGAAATTTGCACTCAATTTATTCTTTTCTAAGTAACTGTTACTAAAAGGCATCTCTTTCGCCTACTAGATAGTTCCTGTCTACTCAACCACTCCTCTTCTACAGAAGTCCTTCCACATTTTTCATCATCTCTGTCACCCTGCTCTGAGCCATCTGCAGCTCTAAAATAAAGAAAATGCACAGAGCAAACCAAGCTGATGTTTTTGTGGCTCTACCAGTCATAGTCTCAAAATTCTCTGAGTGGTACCAGTCGATCCAGAACCATCATTTTCTATACTTGGATTTGTTTTTCCCACACACACAATACTTGCATTTATCTATATTGCATTTAATTCATTTTTACTAAACAGTAATTACAGACTCAAGGCTATTCTGCATCCCTTACTTTTGCTGCGCATGCTCAGTAGCCCTGGCGAGACTGACCACCTCCAGCCCATTGCGTGTTTGAGTCTATTAATTAGAAAGGTCCTCAGTGCAGGGCCTAGTGCCAAATCCTACAGGTAACACCCCTCCGCCATGACAGCTGCCCATTTACTTCCATCTTCATTTTTGTCTTAGTCCACTGTTCTCCGTGACAGGACTCTCCCTCACACTGCACCCACTTAGTTTTCTAAAATGTCTTTGGTGAAAAACTTTGGATGAAACTCCTCCAAAAATTAAGGTGGATTCTGTCAATTGGATCCTCTCCTCCATGATTTGCTGGCCCCTTCAGCAGAATTTCATGCAGTCTCTGAAGAAGCAATTCCTTCTGCAAAACCTATAGCAACTCTTCCTGCATCCATCCAGTTGCCACTGCAGCAGCAGGACGTGCTGCTTCTGGTAGGATGCAGTGATGTGCACAAACCAGGCACTGTGGGGAGACCTCCATCATGCTAAACCAACAAGCCAAACACTTGGCATTTGCTGAGAACTCTGTCTCCCCAGAAGAAACTGATAGATCCAATCTAATTCCTTCAAAGCTTTTAACATCAGCCTATAGCGAGGCAAAGCAACTGCCACCCCACAGCCTGTCCACAGAGTCCACTGTCCATACAGCCGTTCACAGCTTGCAGAATGCCAATGGCTTCCTATCTTCAGCACACTACAAGTCATGTTAAAGCAATGGAAGTGTTACAACTTGAGCTAATTATAACTTATATTTCGGCACATTATGATGACAGTAATGTAGGTCTTCATTTAAAAAGAAAATCAATTAGGAAGTTTCAAACCTTAACTCCTTTAGGAGACATTGATATCCACACCGAACTCCTTCACTCATCCTCAGCAGCAGCCTTCCACCCTGGCAGACAGACCACATCCTCTCCTTTAAGCCCAAGTCAAGCAGGCTGCTCCTGGTTTATGTAGTGTATGGCCTTGGTGCTGCCTGCCAGGCCTCAGGCACCACCCAAGGCAGGAACAAGAAGTGAGCCTTGAGGGACAACCCACTGCTCTTGGCATGGCTAGTGCTCTACGGAAGTGAGGGCCTCATGTCACAGGTAGGTGAGCAAGAGGTTTTATTGTTTTCAAAAGAAAACCAACGAAAATGGAACCCTCTCATAACAAGTGTCATTTAAAACACAAATGCATAATTTTTAAGTCAAGTATGCCCACCACTGAAATGGTGCAAAAATAACTCTTAGAAAAATCTCTTGCTTTAGTTTATTTACAAGATAAAGTCACTTTAGATTAACCAAACCACGGAGCCACTACAATACACAGCCATAATAACTGACACACATCAAAAATTCCTTTAAGGTGAAACCATTAAAATAATAAGGCAAAACCTAGGAAAACTGCCAACTCAAAAACCATCTCTCTCCTCTGTAAAGTCCAGGCAGTTAAGATTGCCACAAATAAACCTTGCAGAAAGAAAATCCCTCCTTCTCCCAGCTAGCATATTCTGCCGAGCTGACAGCACCATGTTTGCATGGGGGTTTCCGGGTATAGTTCACTATTTCCTCTGCTGCTCTCGCAGCCCCTTACAGGAGATTCACACAGCAACAAGGAACAGAAGAAAGAAAAAAATCCCAACTGTGTCAACCCTGAACCTAGAATAACTCTGCTGGGTTCCAAATGAAGTCCCTCCTGACAGAGGGTGACTCTGCTCCTGAGAGACATTTATATCGGCATTCCCTTTACGACACCAAGATCTAGAGGCACCAACGGTGAGGTTTCACTGTTGCCACCACACTCACCTTTCAAGAACAATACAAATCATTTCACTTGCATCAGAATAAAGTGGCTTCCTGAAATATACTTCATATTTGAAGGTGAAAGAGGAAATAATTGAAACATGGGCACTTCCACAGTCCAAATTGTGGGTAAGGCACAGGCCAACAGGTGATTCCAGTTCAGGACAGCCAGTCCTTCCCCTGGAAGTTCAGTGTGATTCCAGTTGACCAGCTGGAAGAGTCTGGGTTTAAATTCTGTAAAGAAGCTACTTATTAAACATAAAAACTACCAGAATTGTACCAGAGCTATACTTAGCAAAGAAAAGTGCACAATGTGTATTGAGAAACACATCAGGTAACCACTTATTTTAAAAAACAGAATTATTTTGTAAAACTCAAATTCAAAATTCTAACAGCATTCAGTCTACCTCTATATATAACTACTGCCTATCTGAGAAAAAAAGGTATTAAACATTCAGAATTGATGGTTAACATGCCATTTTTTAAATGATGGTACATACCTACAAAATAAAAAAATAAAGTTTAATTTTTGGAACAACATTCTAGCATTTTGCTTTTTCCCTCTGCAATTCAAATGTTCACCTATCATGGGTAACATTTTTAGATGAACAGGTTTGTTTATTTTAAGAGAAAACACAACTAAAATGGGAGGATGATTTTAACAACTTTCCTCAACAACAGCACCTGTATCTGCTTCAATATGGTCCCCGCTTCTCTCTTTTCCTTTTTAACTGCCCTTCCTCTCCAAGTCTCTGCTTTAACCCTCTGCCACAGTCAGCAGTTCCCTCTGGAGCCTGTACCAAGACTGTCCAAGCTATCAAACAGGCTAAGCGTTTTCAACAAGGTTTAACTGTTTTCAGAGCATTTCCCCTTTCCTTGGGACACCTATAGCAAAGTCATTGCAATAATTAACAGGACAAGCATGAAACCAAAACAACACCGGTACAAAGACACTTAACGATATTAAACACCACCGTTCTGATCTCTTGTGCCGTAGACGTCGGCCCTTTGAAGTGACAGCGAAAGACCGTAAAGAATAGCATTGTGGATGTAAAAATTATAGTGGCTTGGTAAATTCCCGTTTGGATCACATGTTCCCTTTCTCACGCTGAAGATTACAGACCCATGACTGAGGTACATCCCAAAAACCAGCAGTATGTGCAACTGGTTAAGTTTTCATTAAACTTTACCTGGTTCAAACACAAACTGCACCCCTCTGCCCACTCCGATGACCCTTCCTCCAAACCCACCCTGCAGGCACTACCTATGTAAGAAAAGCAACAGTTAAAATGGCTTTAAGAGGCTCTAACGGAATGCACTGAGTGTCAAAAAAACCCTCTCTTATGTGAGAATCTTCTCTTCAGCTCCAACTCGCTTGCTTGTTTCCGAAATGTGACTGCCAGAGAATATAACAAATTATTCCCACTCTGTTTCTAAAGGTGCAATTAAATGCTGCCACTTTCTCCTTTCCTATAATGTGAACTGTTATCTGGCATAACTATCTGTATGAAACCATTCCCATCCATCTGCAGCTGAGGTTTGTCATCACCTTAGTACATGAATTCTACCCAAACCTTAAAATAAACATGTTGAATATCATCTTTAGAAGAGTAATACAAGATGCTTGAAGTTTCAGACATGCAGAGGACAGGCTTGGAAATGGTCCAGCTTTGTGCAAGCTAAGAGGCAGAGGTTTTGTTCACAGCACAGCACACTGGATTGCCTGGAACAGTCCAGGGATGAAGACAAAGACCCTTTTTTCAGAGGAGGTGTGTATTATCTCTGGCTAAGACAAAGAAGTTATTCTTTTATACAGCAGCTCTGACAATACCACCAAAACCAACAGAAAAAACACCTTTTGACTTATTCCTGCCCACGTCACATTTGTGTAAACTGGGCTCACAAGCCACCACAAGAAATTACACTTACAAGTATACTTTCCCTACATAGTTTTGAATGACATACCAAGATGAAAAAAGTAACAGATTCCGTGCTAGTTCCAGGTCATTTGACAGTAGAGAATTAGACTCATAACTTGAAATCCTTCTAGAAAGTCATTACTACTACAAAATCACTATTACATGACTCTACTGCATCAATTAATAAATAAAATCTGTCAGCAGGTTGAGAAAAAAAAGAATTCCTTCATGGGCTGTTTCTGCTACAGACTCCACGTGCTTTAAGCACTCATGCTGCACTTGGCAGGAAAGTTGAACACTTATTTTAATTTTGCTTACATAAATTAAGCTAACTACACCACTGAAATAATTAAAACAGAGGAAGATACGGAATGAATTTTAATACTATTAGCAATACCCCTTCCTTCTAATTCTTAATTATATTTGTTTGTATAAAAATATTTATGTCAAGGTATAGTTTATCAGTTTGCTCTAACACATCTCTAGAAAACTCCGGCAGCAATTAGACAGATTAATGTCTAATACTGAAGAGTAATGCACTACATTCCACACTGCCATCTAAGAACTGCAACTCAATCCTTTCTAAATGTGACCCTGCTACAGTTTAACAAGTCCAAGTTATGAACACAAGTTTGTACGGATATATGTGTGGTTTTTACCAAAGTGAGTTCGCAACCAACTCAACCAGTCACTGAGCCCCAAAGGTCTCAGCACAGACACAACAATATGGTAAATTCAGAACAACTTGAAAAAAAAAACCTCACAATTATGAAGATTTCACAGCTTCTAAAAAGATTGAGCTAATAAATACATGTGAAAATCCACTAAAAATTCACTGAAAGGACGCTGCTTAGAGCAAAATGTGACCTACAGAATCTTTACTACCAGGCTGTCTAGAGAAATAATGCCACTTTGCATTCCAGTTCAGTTTCAAGTTTGTCGGCCTGGCAGATTAAAAAAATGCATCTGTAACACCTGCTGATGTCCATCTAAAACAAATATACAAGTACATTCCTTCCAACTCTTTAAAACAATCTATCTGAGCAGATAGTAATACTGATATATCCACTCTCTCACCCATTGCCCCACATACATAATACTGATATAAATGCTTATTAAAATAATATTAAATAATATTTAAAATATTTCTCCTCATATATTATTCTTGTAAAAGCTTTTAATCCAAGCTGTCATGAAGGGTAATATATTTGCATCTGAGCAGAGAAAACAGTTGCACACTCATCCACCCCTGGACAGCCAGGCACCCTAAGTGTCCCATTCTAAAGGATGTTGATTGTCATTTGCAGTAGCACTGGTATAAATGCGTCAAAATCCTGTTTGACTTTTAAACCACTCAGTCAAGTCCGCCTTAATCCTCAGATAAGTCTTTGTTATCTCTAACCTCTTCATTATGAGATTGGTAGGCTTTTCATACAAGCGTTTCAAAATACATTACTACTAAGTTCACTTTCAGTTACTCTTCCCACCAGCCCATCTGCATACTTATTTACATGCAATTATCTATTCAGGAAGCACAATTACAAAGTCAGAAACATCTTGTTGCTCTTCTGTTTCTCAATTTCATCTTCACTAATATAGTTCTCCTCCAATAATTTATTTTCACATCTTCCTTCATCCTCGGAATTCACAAGATATTGGTATTTCCAGATCTACACCTACATCAGTAACTCACGGGAAGGGAAAGGCAAACAGCATCACTCTGACGTCCTGGCAGCCTGCTGATCACCCACAGACCCCAGCTCACCAAGACGTGCATGGTCTTTGATCAGGCAGGGTTACCAAAGGACACTGGAAAGAGACAGAGGTTGCTGTGCTAGAGAAAGATTTCCTTCCTGCCTACTGAAAGGTGCCCAGCAGAAGCCAGAGCTCCTGGAAAACTGATCCCCTTGTAATGGGGAGACCAACCAGACACCTCTGTGGTAGACAGTGACTGCTGCAGTTAACAGTATGAAAGACAACTGGTCTGGATTTGCCCAGCCCAGAGTACTTTGCCATGCAACACAGCTAACAGCAAAGATAAAACTCCAGACCTCTCAGTCCTGTACACCAGCAAGGACTGGTGCCTCTCTGGAAGAATGACTTCCCATATACTTACTAATTGTCTCAAGATCAGGTAGAAACACATGTTCATGGCTGCTTTTGCTCATTTTTTAGTGTTTTGAAAGCTCACAGCAAACTTTGCACATCGATGGAAAAGAGAAGTAGGAAGGAGCACTTGTGTGTGTGAGCTTTTACTTAAACCCTTCCCATTACTAATGCGAAGCATCACAAAAATTGCCTCAGCATGGAAAGGCAGGGGACTTCATTGCACAGAAAAGGTTTCACTTCAGAAGATTTCACCACATGCGAACAGCAATGAAATCAATGGTGTTTGTGATCCAGATCCTGCTGAAAACCAGCACACCACTCACGCTACACTCCAGGGACCAGAGATCAATTCCCAGCCCCACTACTCAAACTGAACAATGCTTAAAAGATAAAACAAGAGCAGGATGAGAAGGGGGAGGGAGTAGGAAGAGGAAGAGCACAAATAAAGGAAGGAAAGCCAACCTGATGTTCCTATAATGAGTAATATGCAATAGCTCACCATCTGATATCTATTACAGAGGTAAACACAGATCTAGCAGAACAACAAACAGATCACTGGAAAAAAACACCAAGTTCTCTCTGGCTTTCTTACCTATTTCCAGAGTAGTTCACATTTCAGCCTACGGTATTCCTAAACATTATTTAGTAAACCCTGCCAGCCAGCTGCAGACAGATAAAAGCAATTTCCTAAAGGAAAACACCAAATTCAGAGGTATACAAATAACACAATATGAAACCTAGAGGCTTCTTTATCTAAAAAGCAACCAACTGTAAATATTGAATCTTTCAATCAGGCAAGGCACATCAAACATGTAAACAAAGTTATTAATATTTTAAGTGGTTTCTTATTTGGAAGAAGATCATAAACTTAACTTTTACAAAGTATTTACACTTTCAATAATCATTTCCTAGTTGTGTTTCATGAAAAAGAAGATCAGATTAGCACAAGCATTTTGGATGCAACAACTCGGACACCAGAACAAACAAGAGGGATTGCAAACTCTCTGCTACAGGAGAGAACACTGACACAGAACCCATTCTACAGTGCTCTTAGTTACATTTCAACCATGTGTTACAGAGCAGCTTAAAAATACAAAAAAAAATCCTCCTACTTAAAAATTACATCATTCCTTTCAATTATCCGAAATAAATCCAGAGCCTGAACTTTCCTTCCAACACAGGCACTCCAGGAAATTTCAAAACAATGTGAGTTGCCTTAATGTGTGCAAGCACCAGCTACATCATACTAAAAACCACTTTTCCCAAACACAATGAAGATACATCCAAGACAATTTCCCACCTAACATTACATCTCTCACTGTGGGCTTATTCTTCAAACCCGCTGAGCTCAGCCAAGACCCATCTCTTATTCCATTCACTGAAGGGTTGGAGCCAGACTCCATACCCTTGAGTAGAGTCGGGAAAGGCTCCAGAATTTATTCTCTCTGTTGTTGCTAATGAAACATGAGATATCCTTTTGGATTACTTTAATCCATGCTTAATATTGGTAAGTTATTGCTTAGCATATAAGCATTTCTGTGTGTCAAAGCGCCCAAATAAGCTGTTGTAAATCAGTTAGATTAGGAAGAAGAAAATGGATGCAAGTGATCAAATTTCAGCTCAGTTTTCCATTGTATTCTGATGTCACAATATGTTGTGATGTTCAAAAAAATCAGAACCACTTGGAAGTTTAGACCAGGTTTGGAAAAACCCACAAACAGAAACAGCCCTGACAGTAAAGACATAAAATACTCTGCAGCAGCCACAGTTTCCAGGAGATTTGGGGTTTCTTTCTTACAGAGAACTCATTCACTACAGATGACCTTCATGAAACCAAAATGATGGTTTCCTCTGGGAGAGATGTCTAGGGGGGGGAAAATCTGAGAATCTTTACTAAAAACACATTATTTTATGTATTGCTCCTACAAATTTCTAGAATAGGACAACATACCAAAAATATTACTCCATCCAAACTAATTGCAAAAATCAGATATTCTTTTTAATGTCAGAAATAACAAGGCCCACCCATAGGCAGAAGGGAATACACACCAGGTTCCTCATGGCATTCCAACCCACTCCAACTAACAGCCATTATTTTTGCTCCTGAGCTGTGGCTATAGAGGCTCAAAGTGAAAACTGTTCTCCAAACTGACCCCCTTGCACTGCTCCATCTCATTTTTAATCACATCCTGCCATTCACACCAGAACATGCTGCATCACTTCTTATACACAACATTAATATTTATTCAAGTTTTCTTGCAAAACTTATCTAGAAATCAGCCAGCCAACAACTTGTCATGCTTTATGCCTTTTTTTTTTTTCCCTGACAATCCACAAAGAGCTTGAAATCAGAATATGGAATAGCGGGACTGCTGCCAGCAGACTTCCTGCGCTCAGAGCTTGTAGCATATGGATAAGCTCTTAATACAATGCAGAAAGACGACTTCTTGCATGTAAGCAGCCAGGACGAGCTTCATGCAGAAGTTCAGCACGAGCGTCTAGACTATGAGCAAACTGCCACCAGATATCAGTCTGGGGATTTATAGCACGAACGCTTGACAAGTATAGATTTACACTGCTGAAATTCCCAAACTGGAGATTCCAGTAAGCACTCGCATGCATAAGAGGCAAGAACACAGGTGGCACCAAGCAATGTTTGAGGAGGGTCAATCCCCCACACATGCCAGAGCCAGCTCAGATACATCCACAGCTAAATGGGCAATAAACTAACACAAAAGGACTGACTCTCCATACAGATTACTCTTCAAGATAATGAAACCAACCCAGGCCACAGTCATGTAGAACACAGTATTGTAAAGACAGACTCATCACCGGGAAGATTTTTACAGTTATTCGGTTTCCTGGCAATGATGAATAGCTAAATAATCTTATGTCATATGATGTAGCCTTTCTTTAAGGGCTGCTTTATCCAAACTTGGGAGAGATTTCTCATTCACGTCCATTTATGAAGGTTAATTTGGATCTATGATCTGCAGTGTTTACAGCAGAGTGACAAACCTTGACTACACCAGACAGCACAGCAGATGCAAAGCAGTCGCCACAGCCCATAGCTGCTTTTCAAAGCCTCATCTGCTTTTCTGATGGCAAAACTGTCTGCCTATAAGGACAAATGCAATGCCAGAGTTTGAGTTCATCATAATAGCTTTCTTTATGCAAAATGCTAGTTGTAACCATGAAACAAAAGAGAATAGTCTGTATAGTTACATTAGGTATGTGAAAACTATATCACGGATTTTTTTGGTTTACAAGAATGCTGAAATTTCTCACAGGAAATAGCCAATTGAGGCAACTATTTCAATGAGGTGCCTTTATATCTGACTTAAACTGTATTTCTGAATAGAAATAGCTTGGTAAACAGACCAAACAAGCACATGGAGATGCTTAGTAAATAACGTTCATTAACTCACTTTAAAAACTTGTGTATGCATCCACCAACTTCCATGCTGATCTCCTTTTCTGAAGGTCACAACTACAGCAACAGAACATGGAAAACTAACTCAGTGCAAGGACTATGAATGCATTCAGCAGACTCAGACAAAGTCCTCATTGACTAGATCTGTACGGTAGTCTTAGACATTTACCAGAGACAGAGCAGTAAATAAATCCACAAAGATGTAAGGAGAGCCCAACACAAAGCTTATCTGCTTTATGAGGACCCCTGCAGTTACAGCTATGCTGGGGCAAAAGATATCGCCAAAGTCTCTGAGCAGAGAGACAACGCACGCTGACGTAAGAGCAGCTAAATCATCCACCCAAGTAACCTGAGAAAGAACAACAAAAGCCCTCTTTGAAAACCTATCTGTGTCTGGGCAGGCATTTTGTCCACACTGATACGCAGTGCTTTCAATGTCTGAGCAAGCCGGCAATAAGAATCCAGATCTGAAAAAAAAGTCACAAATTCACAACTGCCTCTGAGCTTCCCCTGATCTGTGTGCATGCAAAGGACACAGGATTTGTCATTCTCATTCTGGACACAGTACAGGGCCCTGCATGTTCCAAACCCCTCCGTTCCTCTTGCCCTGTATTTATACTACTGACTTCTCTTCATTCAGAAATTAATTAATCCTTTCTTCCTATCCCTGTAACCCCTTGAAAGTTGACAGCATCCACAGGTTTTACTAGTACACTCTCAATTCTACCATCTAGGTTACTAAGCAACCTGCTAACCAGTCTTGCATCTACTTTACAGCAGTTCTGGCTGTGCTATGTCTCGCTTTTCAGACAAAAATATCACAGACCACATATCAAAAGTGCTCCTAAAAGGAACACAGGGCATTATTCAACTAGTTATGAAGCTTTTCTCACCCTCTTACAGAACGTAGAAGCAATTTGTTCAAGACTAGTTAGTAGTACCAAAGGATGAAGAATTGAGATCTTTCAATTCCCATCTGGTAGACTCAGTCAAATCAGTAGACCACTCCATTACTCACTCATGAAATAACCCCTCTGTTTCACTGTGTATGTCCTAACCAAGCAGAGACTTACATAACACAGAAAAAAACAACTTTTTTTTAAGGCCTAGAAGATGGTCTAGCAGGCATCACAGCCATGTTCCCCTGCCTTACTCCCCTCACGCCTGCTTTCAAATGCCAGCAGCTAAAACCTCAGCTTAGACCTCTGCGACTGAAAATACTTCTCAAGTTCGCAAAAATAAACACTTGCATCTCTTTCTCTTGAGAAATGTACACTGATTTAGAACGACACCATTTGGCTTGCAATCACAACTTGTAACTGGCAAGAACTCCCACTGTTATTACTTTTTGGGATAACTACTACCCACATAGTGCCAGATGGTATACCCCACCTCTGCTGAGGAGGTGTAGCAGCACTGCCTGCTGTCAGCATCACATCGCCTTTATTTCATTTTTTAAATGAAGACATAGATAATATTACCAGTCTGAAGAGAAAGCGGGTGGGCACATGTACCCCATTACAGTTTAAACCTTCAAAGAACAATATTCCTTTCTTTAACGGAGCCCGTTATGCTAAATTTCTGTTCCTGAAGACAAAAAAAGCAGGAATGCCTTGACGCACATCTAAGTATTGACCAGAGGCTGGGGCCAATGGAAAGCTGCTTTCAAAGATTTCAAGCAAACTTTCATGTTCTAACCGTGAAGCCAAGTATCTCATGCTAATACCTGTGTGAAACAGCAGAAAATTGAGTTGGGGTCCTCTAATCACGTTGAAAATTAAACAGGAAAGAATTATTTGAATAAGAGAAAAAAAATCTCCATTAAATTAGCAAATGGGAGATTTCTCCATTCATAAAATATAAATTAGCTATTAAACTAAGAATATTCAGAAATTAAAAAGCTGCTAGAAAAGGTAACAAGTATTAGATCCCAACTTAAGCAACTACAGACAGTAGAGATGAAGCAACATATAGCTCTATGCACAGAATAACTGCCTGAACCTGTATTGCTTTGCAAATATCCATAAAAAACAAGTCATATGAAGAACAAAGTGGTCAGCAAGCTTGGAGCAAGCCAGCAAAATCAAAAAGCACTGACATTTACCCAGAGCATTCGATTTACTATATTCAGACATGCACTGACCATCAGAAAGACGGCCCGGACATGAAATTAAACAACTACTGAGGGAGTGTAGGGAAAGAGCAGGCACAGGAGGTTTAGGCCTGAAAGGACATTGCTGGAGCGCATCCAGAGAAGGGCAACGAGGCTGGGGAAGGGTCTGGAGCTCAAGTGTTACAAGGAGCGGCTGCAGGAAATGAAATTGTGTAGCTTGGCAAAAAGGAGGCTGAGGGGAGACCTTATTGCTCTCTACAAGTGCCTAAAAGGAAGCTGTAGCCAGGCGGGTGGTGGTCTCTACTCCCAAATAACAAGTGATAGGACGAGAGGAAATGGCCTCAAGTTGTGCCAGGGGAGGTTTAGACTGGATATTAGAAAAATTTTCTTTCCTGGAAGAGTGATGAAGCATCAGCACAGGCTGCCCAGGGCAGTGGTAGAGTCACCGTCCCTGGAGGGCTTCAAAAAGCATGTAGCCGTGGCACTCTGGGATGTGGTTTAGTAGGAACAGTGATGCTGAGCTGACGGTTGGACTGGATGATCTTAACATCATTAAGATTGGAAAAGACCTCTATGATTCTATGATTTTATGACATGACTGTTTAGTCCAACTTTTTTCGAGTTACAAGCAGCACGCTGCCATGCACTCAGGGACTCCCTAAGTCCCAGCAAGTTGCAGAATGCATGGCCATTTCCGTTGGCATCTTCCAGCACTAAAAACATGTACTACATACCTTTATCTTCTAGTTACTGAGCCTCTTCAAACTGTTATCCAAAACATTAGGAACACTCTACTATCAAAAAGTTTCTTGATACAGAATAATCCCACAGGTTAGAACAGGAGATAAAGTAAAAGGGAAGATCATCTATTATTAAAGATATAAACAAAAAGACTGACAACAGGAAATATGCACATTTCATTGCTCCTTGCACCCTCGTTGCATATAGTTCCTTTACCTTCTGGTAATACTTCTTCATTAAAAGTACTAACTTTATGGGATCACAACCCAAGAAGAGAAGATGGCAGAAGCTCATTTCTATTGATGGAAAGAGACACCACCAGACTTCGTTGTTCCAGAGTGGTGAGGTGGAGCAGGCCTCCACCTGATCAGCACCACCAGTGAATAATTCCAGGCCAGCCCTGCCAGAAGTAAGGCAGTAAAATGGGATTATTCTCTTCGCCTTCCACACAGACAGCTGGTTCAGCACAGCTGAGAGACTGGCAGCTTTCAGCATGGGCTCAAGATAGCAGGAACCAACAGCTGGGTGATGGCACGCAGGTAACTTCAAAGAGCAATAAAAGATAAGCCTTTCTGTTTGCTTCTCTAAAACAATAAAGCAAATAAACAAGTTTCCATTTAAAAACTGCAGAAAGAATTCTAAATCTTCTAACATTTACACCTCTACGTACATGACCAGGAAGCTACCCAATTCACATTTCTTTCTTACAGTCTTCTCCCAGTTTTCCTTGTATTTTTTTCTCATCTTCATTGAAAATAATAATATTTCACAACCTCAAAAAGAAATAACCCACTACAAATGATCAACATGACATAAGAGCCCATAAGAACAGCTTACCAACATTTAAGCCAACTATTAACAAACAGACCACAGGACCAAGCTCAGCCAGCACAGACTGCAGGAATTCAAGGATGGAAGAGTCACCTGCAAGGTACTTCAGCTTACATCAAGCTGATCGACAGTGAAGAGTAGACACTGTCACTGTATCCAGACTAAGGATATTAAGACCCTTTCAAGAGTATCAGTTAATGCATTTCAGCAACTGGAACCAATGCACAACTGCTTTCTGGAACCACAAGCACTATAAATATTCATACATCCATTCTGGAGAGATATTTTACATTCATTTTATTTTTTATACTTTTCATATGCACTGATGGCTTCTTTTTTCAAATGCATTCATCAAGTTTCTCATCCAAACTAAGAAACAAACACAAAATTTCAAGTTGTGAAAAGAATACATAATAAAAATGGGAACCATTCACAAAAACGTCACTTGTTCAGGCATCTAAAAACACAGAAATGGCAGCAGTGATGTTCCTACTGACTGCCCTATAAAAGCATTTTACTTAAATAATCTGAATACAGAAGAATGGGAGAAACCTGCCAAAATGTTATTCTACCTGCCCTGGATATCATACAGGCACGAAGGGAAAAATGAAATCAACACCCAAAATATCTAACAGTAAGTAAGTAAAGAGGAAGATCCCCTATCATAAAATACAAATTAACCCTCTCTCTTCTCACCCTTGCTAATGAATGAATGACAAATTTCCAGTTGACTTGTATTGCAAATAAGAATCCACCTAGCCAAAATACTTTTAACATTAATGAGATCATTACAAATCTCAGATTTGAGATCATGACAATTCAACCACAATTAGCAATTAAAGCTGATGTAAGTAAAAATTAGAATATTCACCATTGAAGTAAAGGACTTGGAGAAAAACCCTATTTACCCTCTTGACTATTATTTGGGAATCTTACCTCAACTGCTCTGTCAAGCTATTCCAATCTTTACTCTTAAAAATATCCCCTATAGATTAGGGTAGAAGATGCAGTTCAACTATTTCGCTGATTTTCATTAGTGATGTATTCATACAAGCTTCATGTTTTACCTATTACACAACGGAAAACTGCAAAGTGTCACTGATCTCCAAAACGCAAATCACATCTTTCAACGGCAAAAAGAAACAGAAGATGTGGAAAACAGGATGTGAAGACAAATAACTAATCATAATGGGCACATCTCTGCTGTCTTACACGCAACCTACTCTAAAAGAAATGATCACAAACTTCCTAATACAAAAACTTGAGGAAAGAGAAGGAAGAAAGCTCGCCTTGATGTAACGTTTGCTATTTGCATAGGCTTATGGCTCAGCACAGAACAAACGAAGCTTTGAGCTTTCCCTGCTTTGATCAGCATAATAAGGTCACAAATGCTCATCACATGACTTTTCAATAACCTATGTGGAATGGGGCAACATGAATGGAACTACTTGTGGTGCAAGAAAGGATAATTCATCCACACCAGGATCTTCACTTTGGATATATAGCACTTTATTATTTCTCATTAAGAACAACCAAACAACTAATGAGCAACACAGAGCTCCAAAACGTTGAAATCCTAAGTATGAACAATCTCTAACAACAAATCATTCCCCAGCCAAACAGAAAGACTAACAGCAACTCCAGTCCTCACTTCACAGAGCTATCAGCTTGCTCTGGAAGATGCTCTTGCAGTCACCAATATGTTCTTTTCATAAGGGACAAATAAATAACAACTACTGGTAACAGCTGAAATGTCAACATGTGTGATTCATCTCCTTCTGCATTAGTTATGCCAGTCCAAAGGAGAACACTGCTCTAACAGATTACTTCCCTACCCATTAGCTCATCCAGCATCACTCCCCTCAGCTCAAGGGCCCCAGCTCCAGAAGGCAGAAGCATGCGGGGACTCGCCTGCACAGGAACAATAACATCAACTCACCAGGACTCATCATGTTCCTCAAGTACCTACGTGTGCCTTTACTGACGAAGTAACCTTTGGTAGTAATCCTTAAGAGACAGTTCGGCAAAGCTATGCAATTCTCATCTTTATGAAACAACAGCATTGGTGGGAAGGGAAAGAAAAAGGAAAAGAAAGCCCCACTCAAATTTTAAATTCAAAAAAAGCAACATTTTTTGCAAATGAGCCTTCCACTCAGACCATGAAAAAGCTTTACCAAGGAAAAAAAAAGTCATAAAAATGGCTGAGGAAACAACTTAAAGCAAGGTTTGCTTTACACAGAATATGTACACAGCCAACTATTACACGTATTTCATAAACAGCATGAATAAAAAACAATTGCTTTGAAATCCAGCAATCATGCAATGTGGCACAAAACCAAACTTGAGTCAAATAAGCATACTATGCTGCTTGTATGACATCATTACTGATTAATGTTCTCTTGAAGAATACTTTTCAAGATGGACTTTCTCACTCCACAGTATAAATTCACTTATTTGATACACTTTGGAAAGAATGGCTATAAATGTTGTCCAGGAAGAAAAACAGACTATTCGAGGAGCTCTACAGATTATCCAAAGGTTTCTCTTACTGAAGATCTGCAGCACCATATCTCCATCTCCACAGCACTCAAAATCCAGTAAAGTAACTTCTCTCTCCCATCAGAATCCCCTGGCCTATTCCATACTGGGACAACAAGCGAAATTCCTCTCCAGTTTCTCCATCACCCTCATTATAAAACCAGTTCCTTTCATCACAAGCCGCTTCAGCAGAACCTCAACCAACTCCATCAGACAGGCAGCTTCACAAGAGACAACTTCAAGACTGGGCTCTAAATTCCCAGTTTCCCCCCTCTTAATGTAAGTACACAAAACAAGCCACTATGTTCTCTAATTAATGTAGGGTTTGTATTTAAAGAAATTACTTCTCAAGTGAACATAAAACAAACTGCATTTTAGCCCTATAAAATAATGGGACTGGGATAATTCTAAGCAACATAACTGGAATCTGTTTTTTAAAGCTCATAAAATCCAGTTGGCAAATAAACCAGAGATGAAGGATCTCGTTCACTCCCCCACTGCAAATATTTGCAGATGCAGTGAGCTTTAAATACTGATTGATCTCCAGTGTATGCAACTTCTCAACCTTGAAGTTCAAATGAACATGTTATTCCAAGATGAAGACTTCCAAGGGCTAGGAACAACCAGTGGGCTCAGTTCTGCTCTCACCAGAGACCATGGCAACCTCCCACAGACCTTTCCGGTAATGTCATTAGGTCCTGCACGACCATGCAGCTTTTGCATGTTCTATAGATGCCAAAAACTGTTCCTAGAGGTTGGCACATATTCATTATATTGGAAGTACAAGACAACTTAAAATTACCAATGAGGCTGACTGCAAGGATTACCATCATTGACGTCGGTCTGTGAGTACCCTTTGTGTAGTGCTAAGCCTAAACATAACACACACTCAGGGAAAGGCACTCACTGTACATCAAAAGGTACCATTTGTAGATGTTTATAAGGCTTCATGCAAGCCCTCCAGGCACGAGTTCACAATGGGCATCAACCATTCGAGAGCTCCCTGCTGCCAGGAAGGACAGATCTAGCCACTGTTTCCTACTCCTGCACCCTCCTCCTGTCAAGTTCAACAGGTTCAGCTCAGTGTAGTGATCCAGCTAGAAAAGAATTCTGCAAAATGAACAGTTTCCATTTCCCCCAGTAGCTGCTCAAGCATTGCCCTGGTGTAAGAGGGAGGGCTGTGCAGCCTCACCACTGGAGGTGGGAGTTCAAGAACAAGAGGGCAGGGACTCGCACCGGTTCTCAAAATCAGCTTAACATCATCAAGAAAATACTCTTAGTGCCAGTGGCTCACCTGGATGGCAAGGGAACTAATCTCACCGCATTATTATACTTAAAAGTAAGTTTACTTTAAAGTAAAACTTTAAGAAAAAGAATCAATGTGTATATTCACAGTTTTATATATCAAAAAAGACCAAAATCAGGAAATTCGTGAAAAATTTTTTAAAGCAAAAGATTTTTTTAATGTTTCACAACATTAATAACAAGTGTGACAAGACACTCAGCTGATCACAACTTTAACCACTTCTAGAAAAGGTAAATGTAGACAAAACATGTTGTTTTTTTTAAACAGGAAAAAACATGCACAAAATTGAGAGGGTTGCAGGCTACTTTTTTTCTTTTGATGTACCAACATGTTGTTTTAGAATTTTCTGGTTGCCTTCTTATTGTATTCCTTTTGCCATTTAATAAAATTAAAATAGATTATTACCACTTTTAACAAGCATCCAGAAATTAAAGAAAATCTAAGATTCCCTACTAACGAAACTCAAATGTGCCCTAGGGAAACCAAAGGTGGCCTTGAAGATGAAGTGTTCTTCTGGAAATATATATGTAAAACAAGGCCTGCAGAACTCTGTGTGCAGAGCACATAATCCTGTACATGAGGCACATCAGGGCCTTATACAGTTTGCATTTATGCATTTATATTATTATTAATAAATGAGAATTTATATAAATAAATGAGAATTTACAAGCAGAAATTTAGGCATGCTGGTCTGTAATGTTGCATAAAAAGATAAATCTTTGAAAAGCTCACTGCAGATAAAGGGTATGCTCACAGATTTCTCAACATAAACGTAAATATCACTTGCACTCTGAAGGTTCAACTAAAAAAAAAAATCTAGTGTATATGATCTGAAATGTAAAAAGGTAATTGTTAAGTACCTTAGAAGACATATTTCTGTCCAGAATACGTATTTCAATTTTTAAAAGCCACAAGCTCACAAAGGATCATGGGAAAACCAATGGAAAAGATACAAAGATGAGAACAAGATAGCAATTGTTACAATGAAATCAATATTGATAAAGAGTTGATTTTATAAAATTATATTAGTCATCCAGCTTCACTGGATCTGTAACCAGTAATTCACACTGTAATTACCAGTCTAAATACGCAAGCAAGTGTGCTTCAAAATTCCATGACCACAGTCTAGATCCAAAGCAGGATACAGTCCTACCACTCCACTCCACTCCACTCAAATGAGACTGGCAGCAAGGCTGGAGCACACAGAGTCTTTTCCATTTATGATGCACTTCACAAGAGTTACTCCAAAAAAGAAGCCCAACTCTAGAGAGTTTATTTTCTCAGAAGCCTCAGAGCCAGAATGGCCACAGACCTCAATCACTTCAAGACCAACCGTGCCTAAACATCACCGCTTTTTTTGCCCCCTGACAGTTTGTTCAAAGAGCCCCAAAATGGGATTTTGACTATGGCAACTTGCAATATATTGTGCTTTCATAACTGGACTGCACATTCATCGTACATTTTCCAGATAAACAAGCCTCTACACGAAGTATCCATGATCTAAGGGGTCCATCACGATGCAGTAAGAAAGCCCAGTATGACTGTAGCCAGCAAATTATCTTCAGCACATTCTTGCAAAAAGGCAATGATTTAACCACCATCTTTTCTGTTTTCTTTTTAATTATATGGATTAGGAATGCACGTTTTCAGTTGCAGGTCTGATATCTAAGTTTTGAGGATTAAGTAAGGAAAACTGACAACACCCAGTCTCTAGCATTTTGAAGAATCTGTTCCAGGCTCCAATCTGAGCAATGCTGTGAGCAGGATGCCATGGCCACACTGTTGTTCTCTACTGCACATTCGCTGTATTTCTTCTTTTTCGTCTCTCAATTTCAACACTAATTTGCCTTCGTTTAGTATACTGTAGCTATTCTACACTCCCCAGCAGCGCTAATTAACCTTCATACTTTAATTTCTCCAGATATTTTGTTTTCCTTGCACTATTTTTACCTGCACAAAAGCCCAAAATCCACCTTGATGCATCATTCTCTACACCAGCTCATGGTTTAACACACACTTCTGAACTTCCCAGCACAGATAAGATGAGAATCTGCCTTTTCCTTGCAAAACATACACCTAAGAAGCTGTCTGCCTCATCACCTCTCATTTCTTTTTCACATTTCAGCCCCCAACAATCAGCCCACGCCTATAACAGCAAGGCACCCTGCGTATCATCACACTCCACGCTCCCCCGCTCACCCCACCAGAGGCAGAGGAGGGCGGGTGGGTTAATCCCCAGCTCTCACTCCCACGGGAGGCAGGGGAGGAGGGTGAGTGGGTTAATCCCAGGCTCCCAGCACCACTGGAGGCAGGGGAGGAGGGCGGGTGCATTAACCCCCTCCCCACAGGAGGCAGAGGAGGAGGACGGGTGGGTTAAGCCCCAGCTTGGTGCTGGGTGGGCTCAGGTACCCAGTACCTGAGCACAGCCCTGGGAATATGGGGCCATTCTGCAGAAAAACGCCTCCCCACCGCGTTGGGGAGGATGGACCCTGATTCCCAGCTTGCGCACGAAACATTCATCACTCACCTTTCAAGGCTGCATGCCACCCTCTTAAAAACAGGGGATTTCTTAACCGAAAGGATGGATTTTCGGAGCAGTACCTGCTCCGGCCCCACCTTGCAGCCGCCTGGGCACACCTCAAGCGTACGGGAGGAAGCGCAGCCCCGCCACGGCTCCCCCCGGCGGGCTGCGGGCCGAGGGGCGGCCCCGGGGGCAGCGCCCCCAGCGCGGACACGGCGGCTCCACCTGCCCCCCCCCCCCCCAGCTTCCCCGTCTCTCGGTGCGGGGCCCTCACCAGTGTGCGGGGGGCGTCTCGTCGCGATTCACATGCAGCCACCGCGACCCGCAGACATGTCGCCGGGCGTCGCCCCATCGCGATCCGCACCCCTGTACCCCCTCAAATCTTTCGCCGCAGGGGATGGCAGGACAGACGGACACAGACACAACCCACACACACACATACAGACCACTCCCACCCCACACACAGCCCCCCCACGCAGACCCTACCACACCCCACACACACATACACACAGACCCCTCACCCACATCCCTCAACCCCCACACACATACATACCCAACAGACCCCCAATACCACCCCACACACACCGACCCCTCACCCCACATACAATCCCCCCAGATCCCTCACATCCACACGCCCCACAGACCCCCCCAACCTACAATCACCTCAGACCCCTCACACCCCCACATCCCCCCAGAAATCCCCTCCCAGACCTCTCACACCCCAAACACCCACACCGACCCCTCACCCCATACATTCCCAGACATCCCCCCACAGACCTGTCACACCGCACAAACACCCACACCGACCCCTACACCCCTTTACCCCTCACACCCACATCCTCCCCCAGACCCCTCACATACCCACATACCTCACACACTCCCTCCATCCCCCTCATATCCTCCACAAACCCCCCAGACACCAGCCCCCACACCCCGACCCCTCGCACCCCACAGACCACCCCCACACCCACCCCCCTTCCCCCAATCTCCCCACCCTACACATCCCACACACAACACCCCACAGACCCCTCACCCCCCCAAACATCCCACACACATCCCCCAGACCCCTCACACACACTTCTACATACACATCCCCTCACACACACCCCCCACAGATGCCTCACACACTCCACAGACATCACACACTGCTACATGAAACCCTCAGACACACACCCTCCCCTTCCCCCCACACACAGAGCCCCCCAAACCCCTACACACACATCCCCCAGACCCCTCACACGCTTCCACATACACAGCCCCTCACACACCCCCCCGCATCCCCGCACCCCCAAAGATGCCTCACACACACCCCCCACCCACATCTCTCCCACCCCAGACCCCACACACCCCTCCACGTGACCCCCAGACACCCTCCCTCGTCCCCCCCACATACAGCCCCCCAAACCCCTACACACACATCCCCCAGACCCCTTACACTTCCACATACACACCCCCTCACACAACCCCCCCACAGCTGTCTCACACCCACCCCACCAGCATCTCTCCCACCCCAGGTCTCCACGCGACCCCCCAGACACACCCCGCTCGTCCCCCACACACACAGCCCCCCAAACCCCTACACACACATCCCCAGACCCCTCACACACGCCCCCACATCCCCGCACCCCCAACAGATGCCTCACACACCCCCCCACACACATCTCTCCCACCCCAGACCCCACACACCCCTCCACGCGACCCCCAGACACCCCCCTCGCCCCCCCCCACATACAGCCCCCCCCCCCCCCCCAGACTCTCACACCTCCCCCCCACACTCCACCCCCCTCACACCTCTCCCCCGCCCCCCCCGCCCTTACCTGTCGCGGCCCCTCACCCCCGCGGCCGCCGAGCGCGGGGCCGCCTCCCTCTCACCGCATCCCCTCCGCGGGGCTGAGCGCGCGCCCGAGGGGGAGGGCACGGGGAGGCGGGGGGGGGGGGGCGGTCTCGCCCCTCCTCGGCGGCGCCGGCTCCGCTGCTCCCCCGAGCGGCCCCTCCCTCTCACGCCCCTCGCTGCGGCGCGCGCCGCCGCCGCCTCCCGGGGTTGGGGCGGGGGGGGGGGGGGGGGGAGAAAGGGAGGGAGCGGCGCTCGCCCCCCGCGCGCGAGGGGAGGGGGATGGGAAGCGGCGGGCGGGCACGCGCGCGCCCCTCCCTCCCCGCGCGCTCGGAGGTGAAGCTGCGCGGGAGGGGAAGGGCGGGGGCTGGTTGGTTATTCATGAGGAGGGGGCGGGGCTATGCAAATGAGCATCCCCCCCGGAGCCCCAGCGCAGGCTGCGCGGCGGGGGGGGGGGGGGGGGGGGGGGGGGGCTAATCGCCCGCCCGGAGCTCCGATTGGGGGGGATGCACCCCCCCCCCCCCCCCCATCCCATCGGTGAGCGTGGGATCACCGAGCCAGGGTGGGAGGGACCTCAAATCCCACCCAGTTCGAACCCCCTGCCCACCTCCCGCTGGATCAGGGGCTCAAAGCCCCATCCAGCCTGGCCTTGAGCACCTCCAGGCTGGAACTGGGTGGCCTTTGAGGTCCCTTCCAGCCTAAACCATTCTGTGATTCTCAAGATGCGCACATTGCAACTACAAATCCCATCAGTGTATCACCTAATATTTAGCTCTCAGTCAACAAAACGATCTTTTTAGTCCAGTACAAAATGTTCCCTTTAATTAAGTTAATTAGAAGTATCTACACTCCCTTGGGATGGACGCCTTGTTAAACCTTTGGGTGCAGATCACTTGCCTTCGTCTAACCCAGGATGGGCAACATCTCTCCATCACATCTACCCACGGTGCCAAATTAATGACCAAATAAATGAAGCAACAGGGTAATCTTCGCTTGTGAGTCAAGAAAATTACTTGTACAAAAAATAGATTGCAATAGAAAGAATCCTTCCTTGGAAGTGCTGGGAGAAATTGGAGGTAGCTCTGTGTGGGGTTTTATGTGTATTTGTTAGCAGAGCTGGTAAACAAGATGCCAAGCTCTGGAATTAAGCTTGGATCAGAGCGAGGGAATGTATGTCATCTGTATCATCTGTCACTGCAGTCCTTTCCTAGGAGAGTGGCGTCACATAAACCAGTGCAAGAAGCACTTTAAAATAAAAACCAAACCTTCACAGGAGGGAAATCTTCCAGCCACATTTTCATCTGAATCTGTAGCCTCCTGGCTCTCCCATTGCTTCCAGAAGTGCTTTCTGTAATTGCTTATCTTCTGTTGCCCTTAGTCTTTTTAAACCACCTCTACTGGGGGGGAATACATAGTCAGAACAATTCTGATTTTTCCTTCAGCAACTTATTAGCACAGCAAACCACTGACTATGCACAGTTACGGGACCAAGGAGGAATAATAGTTCCACCTACAAGAAAATATTCTCAGAACTGATGTCAACATGTACCCTTATCATTCCTGAGAAAACAGATTTCAAGACACGGGTTTGAAGAGAGGGAGGATCTGACAGCTCCAACAGTCAAAGGGAATGAGACACTAGCAAAAGACCAGCTTCCAGAGGGGAAGAGAGGAGCCACAGTGTAGATATTGTGTCACTTACGTCCAATCCAGACCTTGTGTTAGTCCTGTGAGAACATCAGAGATATTACACCGGGTCCATCTCCCACCCTGCCCTATGGCCATGGCCAAAAATGGATGCCCCCACAAGGGTGGGCACGTAGTGAGGTTCCTCCACGTTGAGCGGTTCCCCCAGGGCTTATGGGAACCCACAATGTTTGTGGCTGTGGGTCCTCCTGAGGCAGATGTGATCCCACTCCGCACGTAGGCTCCCAGTACAAACTGGGTGCCCACTGAGCGAGAGCCCAAGGAGGCCAGGAACTTCTTCATGTCAATACCTGGGTCTGAAGACCCTGAGGCGGAGGAGAGGACTGGAAAAGCATCCTTGTTTTTCACCGATGACAGCCTCCCCTGCATTTTGCAAGGAGCCAGATCCTGCTGGAACACAGGGAGCTTACTCTGACAGTGCCGTCTGGGATGCGCAGGCACACTTAGTTCCTGGATCCCGGCTGTTCAGGCTTTGGAATTAAAGCACCAAACCTCCCAGACCGGTAAGAGTGGTTGGTCTATGCCTACGCAGAAGCACAGCTCTAGGTATTTCAAGAGTATCACCACAAATCACCTACATCAGATTTAAAGTTCTCAGGGATTAGCCAAGGGGTGAGTGAGGAGTTTTCAAGATCACCATTTGTGGCTTTGGGACAGAAATCCCATCCGAGTGCCATTTTGGTCACATCTACACCTTTATGACATCAAGCCCCTTAGTGTTACTGCCTCTCTTTGGGGAAGTGGCAAGTCAAATATTCACAGAAACCTCCATCGACTCTTGCTGGTTTGTGTGTCTGCACTGCAAGCCGACATCACATTTTCACAAGAGCAAAGACAAAATTTGGCTCTAATAAACAAGATGTTTTCTTTTAAATAGCCAGAATCCCTACAGGAAGATAGGAAAAACACTCAGTCTTTTAAATCATATACACCATCAGATCACCTCCTAGATGAATTCCATTCAGTATAACCATAACTAAAAAATATTGCTTACATGATTTGCTATCTAAGGAGTATATGCCTGTGAAGAAAATATTCCAGTATAATCTTGTAAATGCAAGATACTAATTTTCTTCACACTTCAGCAGTCTAAAAGAACACGGGGCCTGCCATCCCTTCAGTAACTAATGAAAGGCATCTCTATTTGTGTCGCCTGGGGAGTTTTGAAATAGATTTGGGGTTTTGCAGAAGAAAAGGGAGATTTCTATTTTGCTGGCTGTTTGATTTTAATTTTTGCAATTTTTGGCAAGTGCACTTTGAGCTGTGGGTAACCAACTCTAGTAAGTCTACACTGAAATAAATGAGTGCTTCATGGCCCTTCTACCACCAGGGCTGCATTTTAAAGCCAACGTCACCCTTCATCTGAGCAACGGCCGAAATTGGGGCTGGCTAGCAGAGCTTCAGGGAAGAAAGAAGTAACAAGACAAGTAACAATATCTTTATTTTCCTGTATACACCTGGAGTAAGATGAACAACGTGAAAGGAATTGCATGTTGGGAATCTTGGATTCTAATCCTTTCAATAGCAGAAGCCACCAGAGACAGAACTTTTCTTGCTCACAGAGCTCTGTCTCTTCAGAAACAGGAATAACCCAACCCCAAAACTCCCTTCAACACTGAGAAAAAGAGTGTTTTGGCTGTGCGGAAAGAGCTGGTGCCGTGTTCCACACAGACCAAACCTACCTCAAACAGTCCTGCCTGTAGCAGGAGGCCACTCGCATTCCCATTTCCCTCCCGCAGCAGATGGAAGCACAGAAAAAAAAGGCCAGTTTTATGTGCAGTTAAAAGGTGTTTGGCCAAGAGATGATGAGACTTGTGCTGTGCACCATAGATCTGTCAGAACAAGAGACTGCTGACCTTCAGAAGGATTTAATTCCGTGTGATCAGAGACCCTTTGCAGAAGGTCTTGCCTGCTCTCCTCAAGACATTTTCAGCAAGAACAATAGTGCAACAAATGACACTGACATTGTGACAGAGGGGGGTCAGGCAAGGTGTTACATCTTTGGTTGTTTGGGCAGCAGTGAGCAGAGAGTGCTTTTAACTAGGATGATCGTATCCCCTGCCAGGCCAGTGTTTCCTCCTACCCTCAAACTTTTCAAACACTGCCTGATGCTTTCTCAAGTTTCCTTTTTCCACACAGGTAGTTGAGTGAGAGCCCTTGATCCGCCAACCAAACACACGCTCCTTGGTCCAGAACTCCTTTGAACAGAAAACACCCATATTAAAGGGTTGCAATTTTGAAGAAGAGGATGTATTTATGCAGCAACAACACCAATCTCACTGTTTCCTCCTGAGAGGACCTACAGGAGCTTTCATGACTGCATGTGATCAAGGTGAACCGACGTGCCCCTGGTGCACCTATGGGAGAGCACAGAGCAAACGAAGAAACACCCTCACAACTGTACCTCCTGCTTTGTTCACGTTACAGAATCAGGGTACTCATTGTAGACAAAAGACACCAGAATCTATACAAATGCTAGTCCAAACTTGAACACCAGCTGTTGGTATTTCCCCATTTGACTCTGCCAGGACCAACTCTGCTGCATTTTGAAGAGTTCGCAAGATCCCCGTTGGTGACTGCAGATGGCAACCAGACAAACGTTCATCTGGGGCAGGAAAAGCTTCACACCATTTTTCTACAGCTTTGGCACAGCTATTTATAGGCTGTGCTCTGTAACCACTGTAATAACTCCGGGTTACACATGATGTTTATGGTCTTGAATAAAGATAAAGATACACTGAGTGCAGCTGAACTGCCTTTCCATCTTGTCTGTGTCCATTAATTAAAATTCCATCTTGTTATCCTTTGTAATTTATGTTCCAACAATCTGGAAGAATATGATATCTGGTACTTTGTTGTGATGGTCTCTAGGCCCAGTTTTCTTTTGGTTTTTTTTTTTGGTTTTTTTTGGGGGTTTTTTGGGTTTTTTTTTTGTTTGTTTGTTTGTTGGGTTTTTTTGTTGTTTGTTTGGGTTTTTTTTTGTTGTTTGTTTGTTTGTGGTTTTTTTTTTTCAAAAAAACCTTTTGCTACTTCTGCACGGATCAAAGTTTGTTGTTAAAGGGCTTGTACACCCAAAAAATTTGCCTCACAATTCTCATTACTCCAATCAGAAGACACTGCTTTACTAATCAGACTGTCCAAACCAGAAAAAGACAGCATTTCTGTGTTATTTTCTGCCTGTCCTCTTATCCCCTGAGTCAATGATCAAATTGGCATGTTTAGCCTAAAGAAAAGACATTGATGACTTCAAGTCTGCGTAGGTCAATAGGAGATGCCAGGAATCATTTGTCCTCCATGACTGTAGCGACCAGGACAAGGGTTTAAAATGCAACAAGGACTATTGCAATTGGAAATCAGGACTGATTTTCTAGTTACAAAGATGATTAAGCATTGAAATAGGCTGTGTGTGAAGACTGGGAAGTCGCCAGCCATGGCGGCCTGTGAATACAGTAAGCATTTGTTGTAAATCCAACAGATACAGCTGGGCCTGATCTGGGCACTGGGCAACAACTCTGCCATTCCTTGTGAAATTCATATCTGCCCTATGAAAACAGACACAACGTACGAATTGGAGAGTCATATTCTGCACACAGGATGAAGACAGCCACAAAGCCTGCTGCAAAGTTCTGTTTTCTAGATCAGCGTGTCCTAAGCCTCTCTGGTATATGGGAAATTATTAACTCTGAAGCGTTTCTCCCAGATAATCACAAATCTTATCTCTAAAACATTGAACTCAGGACATTGTAAAGTTGATGTAAATCATACCTGTCCTGAGCATGTGTTGTAGGCCATTGGAATAACTTGCAGCAGACACCAGAGGTATCCGTGAGGAAGATGACATTGCTCACCTCCACAGCCAGACCTGGGCAATCTTCAGAAAAACATCAGTTCTCAGCAAGAAGTGTTTTACAAGCCAACAAAATAAGTAAGACTTAATGTAAAACTGTCAGAAGTTTGATAAGATGATTTAATATTCTGTATTAAAGAGTATGGGTTTAGTTATAGTCATTTTGATGAAAGGAAAAAGCTTTGGTTCAGTTGTTTCTGTCAAATACCCTGTAACTCTTAGCAGTGATGGGATAAATGACATTGAGTGAAACTGCTACTGTAGTCTCATGTATTGCATTAACCCCAAGCAGTGCTCAAAGAACATGCCAGGTTGCTTCCCAGTAGAGCATCTCCTTGCAACTCACACTATAAACCAGTACAGATATTTTTTTTGCTGCCTACACCAAAATCCACGGTGCTGCAGGTCTGAACAGTTATTCGTTACCTGAATAGCAATGCTGACCAAAGGGAAACAGCACAGGAACTTTTTCAGGCTGGAACAGCACAAAAACATTTCCTTCCCTGTATTTCTGGGTTTTAGCTTACAATACTGAACCCACTGAAATCAGTCAGGGTTCTGGCACTGTCTGCAAGCGGGGCCAGACCTGAGCTGTTGGTTTGATGGAGCTGATGATCTCAACTAAGCTCTAGCAATCACCCAGGTCCACAAAATTTTAGATCACTCAGCTCCCCACCAAAATGAGTCACAATGACAGAAACTGCCACATTTTGCAGGAGTGAATCTCGCAGCAGAGGATGTGGAAGTGCCTCCTGTCTGAAAACTGTTGCAGGTCAAACAAACCCAGAGAGTGAAGAGGACATCTCCATCCAGAGTCCAGACCCCATCGCTGCTGGACTTTGGGTGGGAATATTTTAAAAACGTTATTCCTGTCTCTGGTAGGATCTTCCAACTCTGATGCACTATCCCAAGAGGGCATCATTATCATGAACTGCAGCAAAGGTCCAAATCCTTTCTTCCTGACATTCCTAAAGCATTTGCTCCACCCTGATTCATTTTAGGAAACTGATAAGACAGCTGTGAAAATATACCATGTAAAGAACTCTCATATTACAAACCAGCTGGCAGAATTTGCACTTTTTTCTTCTCCCAAGGGAATAAAGATTGTTGTTTATTCCACTTTTCAAAAGGAATAGGAACCAGCATGTAACCATCTCTTCATTAACCCAACTGGTATCGTTAAGTAGGTGTGTTCTGATATAACATTTTGGCTTGCAATAACCACCAAAGCAGCTGCCTCCAAACCATGTGTGGGCTACACTGAAGATTTGCTTATTATGAAAGGGTGTGTGGGTCTTTCCTTTCATGAAAATGCTCATCGTTTCCACTGTTCCTCAGCAGTGTCTGCTGTAACCATCACTGCACTTCTCATTTGGCAGCTTCCTGTCATCAAGTGATGCCTACAAAGATGTGCAAATCTCGAGTGCTCGCCCCGCCGCAGCATCAATAACCCTTAATGGCCATTTTTTTTCAGAACCGTGCATCTTAAAGGCAAGAACGTGACTAAGATGCAGCTTGCTTGGCCTGTTATGCTGTGCTCTGTTTGCACACCCTTCCTACGGTCCTTCCCAACTGCTCTGCTGTTTGATTGAAACTTCTCTCTTCGCTTTGGCAAACTGCTGTTGTTGTTTTACACCCTCGAGACGCCTGCAGTTCGGTGACAGATCCCTCTGCTAGAGACGTCAGCGCTCCGTGATGCAGCACAGGAATCCAAATCTTCAAGACAAATGACACTATAGACATACTTGAATTTACAAAGTGAAAAATGATGCTTTGGTGCTGCAATTCCCTTTTAACGGTTTCCTGACTTCGCTTGATCCCAGCCATCTGCTGGCAGTTGTTATCCCAACCTTTGCTTCTTTCTCATCTCGCTTTTCTGCACTGGTACTTAACTGCAGCCCACACACCAGAGTCTCATTTCTTCCTCTTACTCCAGATGTGATGCCTGCAGCCTAGACCTGCAACAAAGTTTAGTGATGGACTTACAATTTAACTGGGAGACCCTGAAGAGCTACAAATTGCTCCTGCTACCTCTGGACTTGCTGTGTGCAAGCTCCTGGCAAAGGATCCCAGGAATATCTCCAAATTATCTGCATTAAAATGTATCTTGGGATGGGCAGGATGGGAAGGGCCCTCTGCGACAGCCTTCAGTCCTTTTAACTACTGTGTTAGCCAGGAGCAAAGTGAGTGAAATGTTCACCTAAAGTAAATGTATTCTTTAGGATGCAAGAAAACACAGAATAGAGGTTCTGAATTGCTGTGTCTTCTTGGAGGAATCCTGTGAAAAGGGAATTTGGGTGCTGAGCAGGAAGAGCCGTGCTAGAGGCACTCTGCTGCTTTGTCCTTAGGAAGGATTTCCACATGTAAATCCCTCTGGGAATATTATTGCTTTCCTCAGCATCCCTGTAAGTGAATGGAACTGACAGGGTGGCTGTATGGCTCGGGTCTCACTGTGGGTTTCTTTCCACACAGAGGGTGGTTCAGTAGAACAAACCACTCTGTGTGCAACCAGTTATTGCCCAAGTGCTCCAGAATGAGCCAAAGCCTGGATAATTCAGAACATGCTTGAGCCCTGTACCTCGTGCCTACAGCTCTGCCATGGCTTTCCTTCCATTATGAGGATCTGTTGTGTAACACCAGATATTTTGCAGTTAATTTTTTTAAGGTAAGTCATATTTGAACAGAATCAAAAATAAGCAAGAGCTAAAATATCTGCAGTGCTGGGGCTGTGCCAAACACCCACAGATCCTGTACCCTGTACTCGAGCCTTGTCAAGTAGCTCAGCACATCTTTATTCTAATCATTTACTTTCATTTTATGCCTAACAGAGAATTGTCCTGATTACTCAAGCAAATCACAGCAAGAGAAGTACAGAACCCATGTGGTCAGCTCTGGGCACCCAGTGCTGCTCTCAATACTCCAGCTTCTGGAGGACTTAATATGAAATATTTACGCGCATGTGCAATGGTACGTACAGCTCCTGACTCTTCTTCCACAGTGTCTGTTAAATAAGTCATTGGATGACCCTAAGCAGAGAGGCAGCAAGAACTGAGGTTAAGGCATGACTAGTACAGCTGAGGAGGGCCAATGGTTAGTGACTCCTTCAGGAGGTTCAGGAGGTATCTTCCAAATAGGGTTTGAACACCGAGAGCCACAGTAACGGACACGAGGAAACAACAGGGTAGAGCATAGAGGCAGCAAAGTTGGGCAGAGCACAAGGCATGGTAAACATGAGCTTTAAGCACACAGAGATGAAAATAATCCACCAAGGAACCTCCTTGTATGTAAAATGAAACGATAACACTTCACCTGACCACGCGCTGTGTGAAGAGAGAATAAATGTTATTTCTTCACCTAGAGCTCAAACAGAGAAGAAACAACCCTGACTGGTTTGTATCAATAAGAATCAGGAGAAAGACAGTAAAAAATCATCCTGTTTTTTCTGTAGATTCACTTTCCTCACTGCCCAAGTTATTCTCCCTCCTCTAAGAGATGGAGATCATTCACATTCTTCTGTTGGATGAAAACCAGCAGCCAGGCCACTGGTACCAAGGTGAGATGATCTGTCCGGTCTGTCACTGCAAACACCCATCACAAGGATGCACAAGGAATGTTGTCTGCACCAAAACAAAGATCTCTACAAGAATATGGTCAGCTCAAAGGTGGAGTCTGGAACAAGGTGAAAGGCAAGACTGATGCAAGATCAAATAGGAAACTCATAAACTACCCAAGTTACAAAAATGTTGAGGACTCCTGTTACTCCAGAGCAGCAGAACTGGTGGCAGACAAAGGTCAATCTGAATTGGCCACAATGAGTTCTCCTTGCATCCAGAGATCTGAGAGTATAACCCCACTGTAGCACTACCCCTCTTTGATGGACAGTGATTGAAGTTTGACTCCATCCAGCCTCTCAGCCTGTCTGCCCTCAGACAATGATTTCCAAGAGAGGTGGCTTTACATTCTAATATTGGGTTAATGATTGACTCTAAGAGTTCCTGAGGTCATATTGTTAATGAACCAGCAAAAGTGTGGCTTAGAGGGCAAAAGTAACCTTGCAGTCCAGCTTTTGGAACAACAGCTTCAGGATTTCTGTCCTGAAAAAGTTTGAGTGCAGGAGATTAAAAGTTAAATGAAAAGTCAGAACCCTTAACTCGAAAGAAAAAATGATTCTCAAAAACAAAGCTTTCTAAGTTAAGGTATTCCCAAACAGAAGCAGCCTGAAATAGTGCTTAAGAATTCAGATTTGAGCAAGAGGTAGGATATTCCTGTGAAGAATAAATTATGATTTCAGTGTATCCTGGTGGAGTATTATCTTTGGTTTGTGCTTTGTCCTTTACATAATGGTAATAGACACTCTTTGTAGCTTGGTCAGATGATTGGATCAAGACTGGATTGATTAGAATAGGAAAAGTAAGCAGACATAAAAAAAAACCTCAGTCCAAGCAACTCTGAGGGAAAAGTCATTACTTGAGGCAGCAGGATGAGTTTACTTTGGTGGAGGACAGCGAGACATTGGCTGCAAGGCCACAGAGCAGGGCACAGTACGTGCTGGACCCAAACTAACATAGAAAACTGGCCCATAAAACTTAAGGTTTAGAAGCATTTTGGTATGGCAAAAAAATACATTTAGAAGTTTTAACATCACTTTACAAAGGGCATTTTTAATACAGGCCTACAATATTCAAATTATCATCCCTGGAAATGGCTTTTAGGGCCTTATACAGTGTCCAATGCAGTCAGAGGAGTGGTTTTTGAATGTCTTCCAGGAGGGCCATTAAAGTTCTTTCTTGGCTGCCTTCAAAACACGCTGCGAGTTTCAGCTATGAAACCTGTGTACAGGAACAGAAAAAAAAAATCTGTGCAAGTTAAAGAGGAAAAGGTTCTTCAAACATGCTTTGCACCATCCACCAGAAAGCACACAGCACATCAGCAGCAAAGGACTAAGGCCGCAGGAATTGTTCATTCTAGTAATCCATTTGATGTCTGATAACAGAAAGAATATTTATGACACTCAAGAAGCTTTAAGGAAAGGAAAAAAAAAAAGCCCAGCATCAGGAAAAACATTTACAAACTGCAATATCTGAGAATGATCTCATAACAAGAAAAGATTAAGTGCAGCCAAACGTGCAACTGGAAATGAGAAAGGGTGAAATGCCTTAAGATTTAGCATTTGAGGAATATGTAACAGGTTTTGCCAAGAATTATTCACATGCATCTGCACAATCCCATCCATCTATTTTTACTTTTTTTGTGGGCCAATAAAGAGAGCTGTGTATTGTCAGTCCTAAAAATAAGCTTAAACCCCATTTTTATCACAGTACAGAAAAGAATATCTGTGTTCAAATTAACCTGTCTTAAGTGGCTTCAGCTTTGTTCGACTGAGGGCACAGCGTAACCTTTTCCTCACCCTTGGACAGGAACAAGAAAAAAGTGTTGGATGACCCTAATCAGAGACCACCTTACCTCAATCCTCCTACTTTTGCATCCTGTGAGCTCTTTTCTCAAGACTTTACATCCCAGATAAAGCTGTTCTACACTGTTTTTCAAGAGGTCACACTATGTACCTGCATGGTCCCTGTGGGCCTCAAGAGTTGAAGGTGAAATCCTGGCTCCATTCAAATCGGTAGCAAAGCTCCCTTGCCTCTGAAAGACATTTCCTGCTGTAAATTCCAGATTCATTTGGAGAACTGTTCATCTGTTTAACTATTCACAGCTGTTGCTGGTTTCTGTGACCAACCTTTCTTGCACACCTGACAGTGGGTTTGCTCTGGTTATGTAGTTAACCAGATTTCAGAGCACCTGCTGTCTATCAGGTAGGTGGGCTTGACTGGCTATCCTATAAAAAGGCTCAATAAAGGCCAAAGAAAACAAATGCTCATTTCTTTCCCAACAAGCAAGCTTCAAGAATTAGGGACATTCCTCCAGTGTAAATTCTCAAATGGACATTTACAACCGGCCATAAGAACCCAGAGGTAATTTTCCTGGAGGTACAGAGGTGATGTGGGCTAAGGTTTGGCATGAGGTGTTCCCAGCATAGCCTCTGCCTTTGCCACACAATAAAGCTAACACCACACAACAGCTCCTAATCAGGTGCCTCTCGGCCATGCAAACCACACTTTAATTGTCCTACAGCTTTTATACTCCCCTTCAATGTAGAAAAATATCCCATAATTTGGGACAATGCTGATGCTGTATCATAGAATCTTCTGGTTGGAAAAGACCTTGGACATCATCGAGTCCAACTGCACCCATCATCCGCTAAACCATGGCCCTTAAAAACTCACCTCCTCTTTTTTTAAATACCTTCAGGGATGGTGACTCCCCCACCTCTCTGGGCAGTTCCAGGGCCTGAGAACCATTTCAGTAAAGAAATTCTTCCCAATATCCAGTCTGAACCTCCCCTGGCACAACTTATGTCCCATCACCTGTCACTTGGGAGAAGAGATCAACACTGGCTCTGCCAACAGCCTCCTTTCAGGCAGTTGGAGACAGTGATGAGGTCTCCCCTGAGCCTCCTCTTCTCCAGGCTAAACAACCCCAGGTCCTTCAGCCGTTCATCGTAGGCCTTGTTCTCCAGCCCTTCTCCAGCCTCAGTCCCTTCTCTGGACACTCTCCAGCCCCTCAATGTCCTTCTTATACTGAGGGGCCCAGAACTGACCCCAGCACTCAAGGTGTGGCCCAAACTCTCCTGATTTCCAGTACTGGAGCATTACTGGCATTGCCAAAGCCATTCTCCAGTGGGTGCCACTAACCCAGTCGTTTATTCAGCCCACGCTATCTCAACCCAGCTTGTTTATTCAGTTGGTGTTGACATTTCCTACAGTTTGTTTAATTCACGGCGGTAACACCTATAAGTGAGAGCAGGGAAAATTAACCCACTTTTGAAACTATGACCAGCCAGCAAAGCCAGCCAGCGCTCCCACAGCTGTTCCCATTTGTTTGGAATACAAGGGATAATTTTAGCAGTGCTCCCTTTTGTTTTGCTTTCTATTTAGAAAACAAGTGCTAAACCTTTTGAGGAACACTCGCAGGCTCGCTCACCGTTAACATGAGCCATGCGTTAACCTCAACTGCAACAAGAGGACTGAAAACCTTGGTTTCTGGAACAGTGAGCTGAGCAATGAGCGTTGTGGAGCTGTTGGGACAGTTGGTGAGGGCTGGATCTGCCGATCTAAAGAGGGTTTTGCCTTTCAGCTGACAATTTTATTCACATGCAGTAAAGGCCATCCCCTTTTCCCTCGCTTCCAACAGGCCTTCCAGATGCTCTTTTTGCCAAGTGTTGCTGACAAATCTATTCAGTACTGTAAAAAAGCCAAGGGATCCTTACACCAGTCATTTTAAGCTCTGTCTGCCACGGCTCCAGTGAAGACACTGCGGCCCCACCACTGGGGCTTCTGACAGCACAGGGCAAACAGGTGAAATGTACAGTAAAAAGGTAACAGCCAGGAGACACGAGTCCAGTGCTCTGTTCCCTCTGTTTCTTATGCTGGTGCAGCCACAGCATTTGCAAAGAAGTGCTCCGTGTGTGTGTTTTATGCCTTGGTGCTAATAACAACTCAACAGGCGATGCAAAAGAAAACAGGGCCCACAGCAAAAACAGCACAGGCAGAAGCGATGAATAAAATCAATGTGAGCCTCAACTTCCTCATTGCCTACTGCTTCAACCCTTGGCTTTGCAATACTTACACCATTGTCATTGTTTTAATGTCATTTCTAGAGTCTTTTGGTTTGCTGTGTAGAGGAAACAGGAATAGCAGTGTCTCTCCTCTGTCTCACCATCAGGAGAAGAAATTTTTGATAAAAATATTTTTATTTTAATAATATTTCCTTTAATTTCTGCTGTATTGGATTCATTCCAAACATGTTTTCAGTCTTTTGCAGAGTGAGTTTTCCCTCCTGATATACACACTCAATTCATGACTATTTTCCAAATTCTTCCCGTTGGAAAACAGGACGAACGTGTGGGAAATGCTGTCAGGGTATGAAACACTTTCCAAATGGAAATAACTTCCAGTTCTGAAAGTCACACTTGCAATACTTACCAGGTGTTAAATGTTTGGTGCGTTAATTTTTGAAGTGAGAGTATGACCCTGAGGACTGGTTTTAGGCTATTTCAGTACAAAATGTCAGGTTCCTGCTCCAAAGATGACTCCTGAGCTCTTCAGCACTAACAGCCCTGTTCTAGGATGGAAAGAGGAGACTGCTTAAAGGAGGGGATGTCAACACCTTCCTCTCTCAGCTGAGCAGTGAGGCTGAAGGACATGAGCCGTGCCAACGTACAGAGATGCAGGTTGTACCTTAAAGATCTGTGGTAATAGAGATAATAATATCAGAGTAGCTAATATATATTTTTTTTCCTTAATCAAGCATTAAATGCAGAACCTATGTGATTATATGATGTATTATGCAGTAATAACATGACCCTGCCATAAAAATGGAAATTCAGTGGGCAGTCTGTAAACCATGTTTTCCTAAAAAACAGCCTGTGAATATCTGCAGGGGAAGCAGCATCCTTGGAAAACAATGAGTCATTTTTTTTTCTTTCCTTGACAAACTGAACACAAAAAGGAGCTAACATGGATAGTGGCTGCTAGAATGTTTGTGTTACACAGATCTCTTCATGTCTGAGAAGAAAAGGAATCTTTTAACAAAACAGTAGATAAATATTTATCCTGGTTCTTTCCCTCCCCACCTTAGATGAAGTGATCTCTTTTCCGGTCGCTTATTCCCTGTGTGCCTTGGTTTTTGATGCTGTGTTTCTCTTGCTCAAAATTCAGTAAATCAACATTTTACCATGAACAGGTTCCCACATAACCTGGAACGTGTTCAGATGGCTCACAGGGGGTGGCCATCACTAAAAGAAAGCAGAGAATGTAAATATAATTGGTCAAATATGTACATCTTACCAGGATGGATTCCACCAGCATAACTCACACTGGGCAGCACGCTAAGCTACAAGTGGATCAATTTTAACCTAATGGCACAATAAATTAGGGGCAGATTTTCAACAGTGATCACCACCTGGCAAATTCATGACACTCATAACCAAATAGTTTAAAATAAACTCATGGAGTCATGATTTCACCAGATGTTTGGCGTGCTTTTCGAAATCTGGTTCTTACTATTCAGTGGGAAGACAAGCAGAGGAAAGACAAAGAAAGCAGCTCGGGCAGATGTGTGCATACAAATATAGGGCCTCATTCCACCTGCAGCAGCATTAAGCTCACTGCATAAACGGAGTGAAAGCACTGCAGCAAAGAAAGGCACGACCTGCTTTGTGCAGGACACCTTTCCTCACCCCACACTTCAGCTTTGTTTCTTCATGCATTGTCAGAAAGCAGTGAGAGAAAGGGATTCGAGTATGAAAAGCTTCGTTCTTTGCATAAGAGCTGAAGGCAGATCAAGAGTTTAAAACACAAGTTGTGTCTCCAGTGCTGTAAAAGCTTATTTAGGTGCCACTTCACCCGGCAGTGCCTGGCACACTGCATTGGGAAGGAAGAAGCAGCCTGGGATCTACCAGCCGAGCACAGCCCTGCTCTACAGACAGCACCACTGGCCTGGGTGCCTTCTGCTCTGCCTCACCCCAGCTAGCACAGACGTTTACTGAGGCCATAATCTGATTTCCCTTCCCTACCACTCCCCTTTTTACCTTTTCCCCCGACCCTTCCCCTCCTCTTCCTCCTTCCCTTCCCCTTCCCCTTTCCCTTCCCTCCCCCTCCTCCTCTCCCCTTCCCTTCCCTTCCCTTCCCTTCCCTTCCCTTCCCTTCCCTTCCCTTCCCTTCCCTTCCCTTCCCTTCCCTTCCCTTCCCTTCCCTTCCCTTCCCTTCCCTTCCCTTCCCTTCCCTTCCCTTCCCTTCCCTTCCCTTCCTTTTCCCTTCCCCTTTTTCCTCTTCCCCTTCCCCTTCCTTTCCCCTGCTCTTCCCCTATCTCTTCCCTTCCCTAGACTGCAAACAACGCATGATATTTAGGCTTGAAATGCACTATATGCAAAGCTATAATTCCCTCACAAACACAAACATTTCAAATGCTGCAGTCATTTGTCACGTATGATCACACCGCATCGCGTCAGTGTTGAATCTTTAGCCTCACTGTGATCAAATATTTAAAACACAACTAATAAATTGAATGAAGACCTTAACTCACTACCACTCTACCCTTTATAACTCAAAGGCAAATCATTCAGGCAGGTTCCCTCCAGAAAAGGACAGATTTTAAGTTGGATTGACAGCCACGGTCGTTCACAAGCAGCAAGTATCCACTCATGTATTACAAGGGCTGTGGATAAATGGGAAATTGTTGCCTTCAGAACTGTCAGTTCCTCACCTGACATTTACTACAAAAGATCAAAAGAATCGGTTACAGCTGACTGGACTGAAATTCTACAAAGTATGAAGAGTTAGAATCCAGTGGAGGCCGGGACTCACGAATCAAATGAGGAGGGTCAGTTATTTTGTAGGTGATAAATTCTGTTCTCTCAAAACAACAAAGATCACCTTTCACAATCTATTTGCTAAATAGGCAGGATGCGAAATGCCTTCCCTGGACAAGGGAGCAGTAAATGCACAGCACAATATAACAGAAAATTTGAAATCAAAGCACACAGGGCATTTTTAAGTGTCATCATTTGTTAATGCTGCCATATGTGACTAATCACAGTCAATGTAGCGTTGATGTTAAGTTTGCCATTTTTACAAGGATTGACTAATGTTAAATATCACTGTGGGCAGGTGTGATTCTCATTTAAAAGAAAATTGATATAAGATATGAAGGGCCACGTCTACAGTTGGCGTAACAAGTTAGTGCTGCCCATTTCAGGACAGTGGAGCAATGCCAAATTAAATCACCTGGGAGTCTGCCTTGCTGTACCCCAATGAATTCTTACCTGCTGTTGAATTCCCCTCACAGATTGCCTCTGGGCTGTGTGACTGACAGTGCCTGGAGATCCAGCCTGTAGGACGTCCTCTGTATGCTTGTCTTCCAAAATACACCAAGGGAAGGTTAATGGAGACAAAATGTCACTATTTCTATGCAACCAAAACCTCATCAAATAAGTCATTTTCTTTGTTCAGAGGACAGAACGAATTGCCACCACAACAGGCCATTAACTACCTTCTTGGAACATCACAGGTTTAATAACCAGAGAGGCTGACACCGAGGATGCCTCTGTGGTTTTCAACATCCCATGCACTCACGGGCTGAACATGGAGTGAGAAGGAAGGGGTTACTCCATAGAATAATAAAATATAATGAATAAAAAATATATAATAAAAAGCATGCAATCAACTTGCTGGTGGATATTCAGGAGCTGGCCCAAGGCACTGGCAGATGCAAACACTGGGGATAACACATCACGTTCTGTCCTTCTCTCCAGCCACCAGTGTTAAGAAGGTCCATAATAAGGAGGAAACCCACAATGCAGGTCAGAACCAGCAAATCAATGTGTTTCCCTGTTATTTCACCTCAGCCTCCTCCCGTTGCTTTGCATGTGGGTGTGACGTTGCACGCCTCGCTCCATGGGTGTGCAGCCACGCGCCTCGCCGGGACCCCACCTCCACAACACCCTCCCATGAGACCCCTCTGCCAAACCCCCACCTACAGCCTGTCCTGTCCTCCCTCAACAGGTCTGATTGACACAAAGAAGGTGTGAAAGCCGACTTTAAACATGTGATAGTTCTGTCAGCTTAAATAGGAGGGGTTGTGTGCTTGAAGATAATCTTTGTATAAACAATTTCCTCTTGCTCAAGCTGAGGTGGCTGCTCTTGGCAACATGAACTGCATCTGTTTGTCTGTCAGGGGGACCTGACTGGCAACCTCAGGGAGGATATGACTACAATATAAATATTTAACACGACTTTACATTTTAATTTCATCATCCGTTTCATAGTGGCTTCCTAAGCTTTACTAATTCCCATCCTCCTCCACGAGGCAGGTTATGATCAAAAAGCCCTCTGAAGTACAGGGAAGATGAAACCACAAAAGGAACCAGTATCAGAGCAGGAACTAGGAAAGAAAAAAAAAACCAAACACTTTCAAAAAGCATTTCAACACCTGCGTTTCGGGAGGTTTGTTCTGAACTGTGACATCGGATCAGCTGCAGACCTGGGAAGCTACGGATGCTTCTCTTTTCACACGGCGCAGATGGCATCACTTTAATTACTCTTCAGCATCACGTGTTGAATAGAACATCTTCTTTTTTTTTTTTTAAATAAATGGACTGTTGTCTCTGCCTTCCTATGAATGTTCCCACATTGAACATTCAAGTGAGGGAAGGCTGAGGGGGGAGGAGGAAAAATCCCTGCAGAACAGGGATCTTTCTGTAGTACTCTACAGGAATGATTTCACAGCAAAAAGACAAAAGTTGACAGAATGAACATATGATCAAAATCATGGGCAATATTAAAAAGCACCGGCTGCATTTCCTAGTTACAGGAGCATAGGACCAGGTTGCTTGGTAACACAGCCTGCCAGCTCCAGCCACGCTCCGCTCGGAAATCAGCCATAAAAGGAACTCCCATGCCATTGCAGCGTTGCTATGGCAATGCGCAGAAGTGATGGATCCCAAGTTAGAGACACACCTTAAGCAAGGATAGGTTTCCTCTCATTTTAAACACTTTCCAACCCATAAATACATGGAGCCTGCAATTATTCAATAGCTCCCAGCAAGGCTAACTGATGAGGGGGTTTGTTGGCGTCCACATCGTTGGAGACTTTGAAGAACAATTAGCAAGGAAAAAAAAAACAAAGCATAACATCTGCAACACTGGGTGGTGAAGGGTTTGTCAGCCAGGTGCAAGGCACAGGAGGTGGGCAACTGCACCGAGGAGCACACAGAGGAAGGTTGCTGTCTGGCAGACACAAGCCACAAAGGCAGATTCAGGAGGGCACGTGCATCCCTGGGGCTGTGCTTTGGGAGCACCTGGCTTTCAGCAGGGATCACAGAATCATAGAATGGTTTGTGTTGGAAGGGACCTCAAAGCCAATCCAGTTCCACCCCCCTGCCATGGGCAGCGACACCTCCCACCGGATTAGGGGGCTCAAAGCCCCATCCAACCCGGCCTTGAACCTCCTGAACATTTTTAGAACCTTTTAGAACCTTTTAGAACTTTTTGGGTTTGAAGGGACCTCAAAGCCCATCCAGTTCTACCCCTCCTGCCATGGGCATAAACATCTCCCACTGGATCAGGGGGCTCAGAGCCCCATCCAGCCTGGCCTTGAACACCTCCAGGGATGGGGCAGCCACCACTTCTCTGGGCAACTTGTGCCAGGGCCTCCCCACCCTCATGGTGAAGAATTTCTTCCTAATGTCCAATCTAAATCTTACCTTTTCCAGTTTAAAGTCGTTGCCTCTTGTCCTATGACTCCAAGCCCTTGTAAAAAGTCCCTACTCAGCTTTCCTATAGCTTCAACCCAGTGTGCAATTCCTTTACTGCTGGCAGCTGCTGCCCACCACCTCCTTTCTGCAGTTATTACACCACTAAACTATCACATACCTTGACAGGAAACTTCACTTTTCAAAGTCAGCCAGTGCCAGCTTGTAACAATGTCAGGTCTGCGTTCACCTCACGGGTGGCAGCCAGATCCTCAGGCAAATACCAAGTGCAAGCGATGAGGACACACACAGAGCTCCTCTTTCTGGTGCTTCGACGTGCCCACCACTGGCAGCTGAACACAAGGCGAGTAAGAGAAGCTGAGTTTTTCCTGAAATTGTCTAAAATGGCCCCACAAATCAAAATTATAAGATACTTATACTCTGCCTTGTGCTGAACACAAAAAGGTTGTTCACTACAAAGCCCTAGCAACCGTCTCTTACCCTTAAAGAAAGCAGACTGCCAGAGCAGTAATGAAATGACACACAACTGTTAATTCCATCTCTGTTTTTCAGAACTGTGTAATAACAACCAGTAATTCCTTACAAAACATCCATTCTTGTTCCTTAATTCCCACCTAGGGATATTAAAATCCTTAACCATTCCCTAGCTGTATCTTTTAGGAAGATAATGTCCACTTTATTCCTCAAGCAAAAATGCACAAGTTTTTTTTTTTGAGGGAAATAATCAAATTTACAAAGGCTCTGGAAAAAGTGCTCAGGTGAGTCCAAGGATCTTCATAGAACAAGTAATGACATCTGAACATACTGATTCATTTCTTCTGCGGCCCAACATGAGTCAAGTTTGATGGCCTCAACACAGTTCTCCATATCAGAAAGTCATCTTTCACAGTCTTAAAAATCCTGAGCATAAAAGAATGAGAACTGCACAAAACCAGACAGAACTCTGCAGGTTTGTGCTGTAATTAGCTGAAAACATACAATTTCATCGTCACCATCTGCATGCCTTTCAAGAGAACACGTATTTATTACCAAGTAGATAGAGATCTGAAAAATAATAGCAAAGGCAGGCAGGATTAGGAATAGCTCGTCTAATTATGTTACAACATGATGTTACCTCAGAAGGGAAAAGAACTGGGTTCCAGAAGCAGAAATCTCTGTGCAGCTCCTGTGAGCAGCCACTTGGGAGAAAGAGCTGTCTTGAAACATTGATCCTGCTGACTGACTCAGGAGTGACATTAACAGGTCTGCTCTTCTCACCCTGCTGCCAGCTGCTCTTCCCTACGCAGGAATAAACCGGGCTGCAAAGACACTTGTGGCGTCAAAATAATGGGAAAAAAGGATAGTCACATATGGTACCCACTCAACACCAACAGCTGCAGGCACAGAAACACCGTGTGGTTCAAACAGGGAGAGTCTTCCGTAAGCAGCCCCGAGCGCGTGGCTGTCGCTCCACGTGAATTTACGCGACAGCCCCACGTTCTCCTCCGCAGCCAGGGCTCGGCCTGGTGCAGTTCTCAACACAACTGCTGCCTCCTCAGCACAGGGCAATGGCACAGGCTTCTGGGTGCAGCTCTGGGACTTGATCTGAGCTGTGGTTGCTCAGCTCTTGTCTGAAATCCTGAGGCTGCCAGAACCGAGCACGAGCTTCTGCTTTGCACAGGGCACCTGAGAGCCCTTTGTCCGTGCGCTGCAGAGCCCAGGCCTGGGATACAACCATCCGGCCTTTGGCCTCAGTGGTTCTTCTGGTCAGCTCAAGCTGCTGGCCCCAACGTCAGCCCTCAGTCCTGGGCTTGGTCCCCAGTGCCAGATTCAGCTTGATGTTCCCTATGAATTTGGAAGTATAACATACAGCACCATTCCATACACACTTTCCCTGGCTGTATCATAGATTCATAAAATGATTTGGGTTGGAAGGGAACTCAAAGCCCATTCAGTTCCAACACCCCTGCCATGATCAGAGACATATCCCACTGGATCAGGGGGCTCCAAGCCTATCCAACCTGGCCTTGAACACCTCCAGGGATGGGGCAGCCACCACTGCTCTGGGCAACCTGGGCCAGGGCCTCACTACATTCATCGTGAAGAATTTCTTCCTAATGTCTAATCTAAATCTCTCCCCTTCCCATTTAAAGCCAATCCTCCTCGTCCTATCACTCCATATCCTTGTAAAAAGTCCCTCCTCAGCTTTCTTATAGGCCCTCTTCAGGTTCTGTAAGGCCAATATAAGGTCTCCCTGGAGCCTTCTCTGCTCTCTATGCTGTTTAATAAGCAATTTGATTATCATTACATTTTTATTTACATCTGAAAGAGCTGCAGTAAAAAAATTCTGGGCAGGCTACGCATAAATACATGAAATTGCTCCTATTTCACTAATGAACTATTGTGTGTAATAAAATTAATCTCATTCCACCCATGATATATCTGGTTTAATTTCTGAAGCAGGGAAATTTAGACACATGTAATTTGTGGAAGGGGGAGCCAACATTCAAGAGATTCACTTTAAATCAATCAGGCAGTTGTCTTATTTATATAGTGCCCTTCAGAAAAATTATCTGAAGGCACTTTACAATGCAAAAATAACTCAGCTTGGCCACCTTCCAGGAGGGCTGGTGCTGCTGACCGGGGCCTAAACCACTGTTTGTATGGAAAATGGGTTCCTTAATCAATACATGTTAGGTTTTTTAACTAAATTTGCTTTATATCCTAAAGTTACAACCACAGGTGCTGCTGGAGTGCTTGTTCCCTGTTGGCCCACACCAGCCATTCCATGGGTTGGGGCCACATCTTCTACGCAGCATCGCATGCTTTCAGGACAATGCTATTGCCTCCCATGCTCCAGGCAGGGTTCTCAGTTGTTTGATTTCCGCATTTGAGGAAAAGCTGGGAGTGGAAAGGAAGCTGTCTAAGCCTTTTTTGCATTCTGCATAATGTGGTGAACACAGGTCTGTGTGTGCTTTGTGTACCGCGCATGACGGATGAGCCCCAGGACTGAAGCTCACATGAAGCTTTATGCAAAATACTTGCACAACAGAATCAAAAAACAAAGCAGAGCTCCCGGAAACAAAGCAGAGTTCTGAAGAAGAGCCTGAGGAAACGCAGCTCTCTCCTGACTTGTGCCAGCAAGCCCTGTAGGTTTTCATTATTTATCTGGAGCTTTAGATGAGCCGCGTGCTGTAGGTAAAATGCACCGTACAAAGAAGGGTCTAACAGCACCAGAGGAGCACACCAGTCAATACAGGCCACAAAGGATGAGCCATGGCATTTTGGGTGGGAAAGGGGCTAGAAACAGGCTCAGGCTTAAGAAACATTTTTAGAAAAAGATACATCTTTGTCAACCCTGCTTGGACAGCAATTCCAAGCACATGGAAAGGCTTAGGACAACAGAAAATAAGCCAGCAAGGGACAGAGAAAGAGGGAAAGAAGAATCATGAATTGTACCAGGCTCAGAGGACTTAGGAAGCTAAAGGAGCTATGAAGATACACACAAAGAGAGTGCTCAGTAACACCTCAATGGCACTCAATGGGTCAAGAGTTATAACCTGATGAACGAAGCAAAGCAAGATATTTTAATCAAAGGTCATAGAATCATAGAATTATCTGGGTTGGAAGAGACCTCCAAGATCAAGCTCAACCATGCTGTGGTAGGTAGATATTTTGCCTCTAATTTTGAATTTGAGATAGCCAATAGTGAATCTGGAGTTTAGACCTGTGCTAAAAAAAACAATATTTCGAAATAAAAACAGTAGCACAGGGAATTTATGCATCTAGTCATACAGAATTAGTTTCAAACTTTCACATTTTCCATGTGGTTTTGTCTCCTCTCTGTGTAGCTTTCTGAGGGAACTGCTGGGATTATGTTTGAGCAAAATTTAGCCTCATCTGTCATAATCTTCACTGCTTAACAACATCTCCCAAGGATTAAAACTAGACCAAGAGGAAGATCCTTAACAGATGCAATGCAACAAGTACATTTATTCTGCAAAGATGGATGCTAAGGGTTTTTTCCAAGTTTTTTTCCACGTTCTGGATAAAGCCTCCTGTGCAAAAGCATGATTAATTTGGTAGATTAATGAACCTGGTGCTGCCTATACCCTAGAGAGAGTGGGCTACATGCACAGTCAGTGACCGTACCGAAAATCCTCTTCACGAGGAGAGATATCCCTACAACAGATTTAGACCTTGACTACAGCATTATCTTTGCTGCCTGAAGATGTTAACCTTTGCTCATCTCCACTCTGCATAAAAGCCTTTGTAAAAAGCAGCCAGGTTTTGTGCAGAGCATGCAGAGCTCCTGGTGCTACGGAAAATACAATGCAGCGATAACAGTGTGTGCAGAGGGACAAAACCACCACAGAATTAAGGTTGCTGTGTATGCTGTGTGAACAGTACTTATGTTTGTACACTAAGGTTTGTATTTAAAGGTGAAAAGTGGGATCTGCTAAGTTTTTCAGCTCTCCAGTTTCTTGCTAGAATCACATAGTTTGGCACACAGTGATAAAAACGGCTCCCCATTATTTTCCTACTCATCATAGAATCATCTGGTTAGAAAAGACCTCTGAGATCAAGTCCAACTGTACCTGTCCACTTATTAAACCATGTCCCTCAGACACTCATCTACCTGACTTTTAAACCCCTCCAGGGATGGTGACTCCACCACCTCCCTCCCCTCAATCGAGGCAGCCAGAACACGAGAGGCAGCGACACAGCAAAGAACAACTGGTACAGAAGAGCCTCTCTGGGCCCTTTCTTCGCAGTGACAGACTCTGCTCAGTGTGAGCTGAAGGCTGCTCCAGCACTTCCACTTTTCCTACTCTTTGGGTTTGTTTTTTTTCTCCCCATTACCTGTGGTTTGATTAAGCTGTGATGTTCAACCAAGCTGTCTTTCCCTTCTTTTCTGGGAAGAACACCCTGCTTTGGGGAAATCTGAACCAATGACCACTAAAAGGAAGGAAAGCAGAGGAACCAAAACCAAGAGTCTCAGCAGCACTGTTTCTTTCTCCAGGATAAATAGACTGGGTGTTTTTTCCAAAGAAAAGGGTATTTTGTACACATTTACATATAAGCATTAACATACCTATAAGACTCAAGCTTGTAATAACCTCTCTGCTTGTGAAAACATTGGACACAACACATGCAGTGAGCTCAAAAACATTTTGGGAATCACTTTCAGATGCCTGTAAACAAGACAAAGAAAACGAACTCCCTGATGTCCACAGGGGTTTTGACATTTTTATTGCCTCTCCATAGAACCTTTCTGAAAACACTCATGTCAGGCAGGGGAAAAAAAAAAACAGAAAAATCATATTGCACTGGGGATGGAAGAATGTAACACAGCTTTCTGCTCTTAATGAAGTTAATGCAGAGTTTATAACCGACCAAAATGAGAACATGGCTAATTCAGCCAAGGTCACAAACTGACACAACCACAGAATATCCTGTTTATTGTTTTTAAAGTATATTTTCCCCACTCACCCACCGATGCTCCATTAAAATTCTTGAGGCTGTACCAAAAAGAGATTCTGCCAAAAGCTGCCCATTAGCAAGCAATTAATATACCAGCTTTAAAGTATGAGGTTGCTCATGCCATCCCACGGAAAATATTCTTTGCTGCTATTTCTCACTAGAGTCATTTTCTGACAGAACATTCTACCTCTGCCAGGGATTTCAAAAAGTAGACTGTAATTCTCAAGAAGAATAAATTCTGTACTTGGTTGCTCTGAAAATACTTGGATTGATTAAACTTTAATCTTAAAGGCTGTTTTCTGGCCCACTTAACAACTGATGTAGTAACAGAAATGACATCATTAGCTGTGCAGCATCTGGCAGCGATCGGCACAGGGCAACAAGGGCCCTCAAATATACATTTTGAATATGGAATTTTTAACAGGAGGACTTGGGGGAGAAAAAAGAAGTTCACTTTAGGCTTGCACCATCAACATTTACAATGTGGTCCTGCTGTACCCACCGAGAAATAAAGTCCTGGCTTGTGCAGCAGCATTTCTTTCCATGGATGATTCTCATCACAGAAAAAGGTGCAGAAATGAAAACAGCCTTTGAAGTTCTGCTTCACATCTGACCCCTACGAGGGAAGTGAGCGGGTAAGAAGCAGACACGGTTCTGCATTTCAGTTTCCCAGCCACACTTCGAATGCTGGGTTCAAGTTTTGGGCCCCTCACTCCAAGAAGGACACTGAGGGGCTGGAGCGCGTCCAGAGAAGGGAATGGGGCTGGGGAAGGGGCTGGAGAACGAGTTGTAAGAGGTATGGCTGAGGGATCTGGGGTTGTTTAGCGTGGAGAAGAGGAGGCTGAGGGGAGACCTCATCACTGCCCACGGCTGCCTGAAAGGAGGTTGTAGCAAGTTGGTCTCTTGTTGCAAGTGACAAGTGATAGGGCAAGAGGTGATGACCACAAGTTGCACCAGGACAGGTTTAGACTGGATATTTGGAAAAATTTCTTCATGGAAAGGGTGGTCAGGTGCTGGAATAATCTGCCCAGGGAGGTGGTTGAGTCCCCATCCCTGGAGGTGTTTAAAAGATGGGCAGATGCAGTTCTTCGGGACATAGTTTAGCAGTGGGCAGGTATGGCTGGACTCGATGTTCTCAAGGGTCTTTTCCAACCAGATGATTCTATAATTCTATAGCCACTTCCAGAGGATTGACTGTGGCTATTTTCTCTTGAGCCAGTGGACAGACTGAAGGTCTGAAATGGATTCCTCATCTGCTGCAGGGCTTACATAAATATGGGCTGTCTGGTGCTTGGGGCCAACCCGCGATGCAGCCGTCCCTGCAAAGCAGATATCAACCTGCACAGCACAGCCAAGAACAAAGGCTAAAACAGAAAACCCCATCAAAAGGGTACAAATGCAGCTCCACATTCCTCAGAGGACAAAGGATTGTTGTGGTTTTCACAGTAAAGTATAACTTACAACAAGCAGCACCAAATTATGTGTTTTGCCTGGTAAAAAATAGATTTTGGCCGGAGGCAATTACTTGCCCATATGTGGGAGTCCAGCAGTGCTGGACCTCCTCCAGCTTCATAATTCAACCTGCCAAATGTCACTCATTTAAATTGAAATGTATAAGTTTTTGGCTTTAATTAGCAAAAGCCTTCATAGCTTCAATCCTGCAGAAGTAGAGTTATTACCAAACTTAGTTAAACAATCTTTATCACGTTAAGGGACACAGAGCTGATAAACAAAGGTTCTTAATGACATCTTCAGCTTTTGTGGTGGATTTCTGCACCAGGACCCACCCGCTGTCCTGTTTACATTCAGCAGCAAAAGCTACCGACAGCTACAGAAATCAGAGATTCTACAGCACAAAGGAGGATTCTCTCACTCATCTGCCAGTCTTGCTTCTGGCAAAATCCAGTTATCAGGTTTCCTGAGCCACAGGTTGCATTAAGGTCGTTGTATCAGTCAGCAGGATCCTCTGTTCATGTGTCGAATCCCTTCTTCTACCTATTTGTGCTTTTGCCCTCCATGGAACCACTTCCACATTTCAATAATGTGGCATTTCATTAGTTTACTCATTAAAATGAATGAAAACTTTTGGCATAAAAGTCAATCAAACATTGATTCACATTAATTACCTTGAGATATACATTAAATAAATGTATTTTTTTCTAATTCCAAACACTATGCTTCATGTGAAAATGAATTATGTTTTAAAATCAGATTGTTTTTCCTCCTTCTTTGCTTTCTTCTTTCCTGGATTTTAAGCTGAGTAGGAATAAAGTACCAAGATGCAGTTTTGTTTTCAGCCAGCAGGACCTGATTTTAAAACATCGTTTAATGAGGTTCTACTCTTCAGTTTCGTATTCATCTCCAGTGTTACTGAATTCCACCTATTCTCATTTATATTTGCACTTCAGCTTTCATGAAAGAGAATCCAGCTTTAGAACACAATAAACAAGTTGCAATCCTCTAAGAATATATCAATTCCCAGATGGTGAAAAAAATGAAACCAGAACTTCATGTGAAGATCAGCTCTTCCAAGATTCCCTCTCAGGCAGAAAGCATGAACATAAACACCATTATACACTGTTTTTCCCAAATACCACTGTTCTCAGCTTCATTCAAGTTCCTGTAGTGGCCACACTGTAATTTTGAACAAAATAACAGACTATTCAACTTCAGAAATAATATAAATTCAGATGTGACTTCAGTGAGCCAGATTTGCTGCTGTTGTGGAAGGTTTTGTACTGTTTGGATAACACTTTACAATCAAAATTTGCAACTGTGTGCAAGGCATTGCTGACTGTTGGTTTAGAACACCCTTACAAACGAGGTCACGAATCCCATTGCCATTATCCTGATATGACATTTTAAATACATGTCAACCCAAAGGGGCCAATAAGGCTAAGACCTTCCCATTTTCATAGCCCTGAGCTGGATTTCACCGTGTTTATTCCTAAAATAAAACTGCACAAAGAAGGAACCCAGGCTTCGAAAATCATTTGATACTGCTCACTCAGGGGCATGCTGGAGATATTTGCCACACAAGAATTCTAAAAGCATCTTAGGGAAGGGAAAGCTTCCTCTCAGGGCACGTTGCTGATTGCATGCACTGCAGGACAGCAATTTTATAGTGGTATCTCTGACTTGTATGTGTGGAACACTAGAGATGCTCTTTATGATGCTAAACTATAGTGAATCACACACACAAAATGGAAAAGAAAATAGATATAATGCAGAACACACTGACACATAAATCCAGAGATTCATTGGTGGGATAGACCAAGCTGAAACAGTAACCTCAGGCATGTTGTTTATATAAAGAAAAAGTGACTTTAAATCATATGGGTAACACCAGTTGGCTTCCCTCTGTTAGTTCTTTGCCCGTGTCATTTGCCCAGCACAATTACCACATTAGAGAGTCAGAAATGAAAAGTCACTCCTGAAATAACACAGACTGAAAGGGAAAGGCAAGGTCAACAAAGCACAAAAATAAAAAGAAGCACCTAAAGATTCAATTTTTTTAAAAAGCCAAACCAACAGTTTGGTCACTTCTACACCCATGATGGAATTGAGGCTATGATCACCTAAATTGCTACTAAACCCAGCTTGATTTCAGTGGGAAAAGAGCACGAGGCCCTTATTCAGCATCATCACATTCTCAGAAGTTGTTGGTGTGCATGCTCTGAGCAGATGTTGCTCCCAGATCCCTGTTGCTTGTGCACTGTGGATTATGGGCCAGATTTACAACAGGATCTGAGGACTTAAGTGTATTAGTGCACGTCACACGGGATCGGCAGGAACGCCAGACGAGGTTACACCTCTTACTCAGGTTATGTTCTCAGAGCTCTTTGAGACTCTCCAAAGGTTGTGTCTTGATCTGCTCCAGCAATGACTGCTTTACAATATTGATAAACATATAGGATTGCAGGCTTTGTACTTGTAGGAGATGATGCAACGAATAAATATTGAAAAATATAGAGACAAAGTGTTATTAGGTCCCTAGGCAGCTGGCAGACCTGGCTCTCATTTCTGTCTTACTGATGGAAAAAAATTCATATGCATATAAGCATGGAATTGTCTCCATAATTGTGATATTATAATAGAGATTTGTACAGTTTTTTGTGATGATTATTAAATCCTAAATACAGACCTTAATCCAACAAAACACTTGATTTTAATTTGTGAACAGCAAGACTACAACTAAGTTATGATTTATTGTGTTTGCAGGAGGTTGCCTAAACATGGTCAGTTCCTCAGTTCCAGATAGTCTTCAGTATGAGCTTCAAAGAGACAAAAAAAAGAAAAACATTTATATTTTCCAAGCTATATTCCAATTTCATTAATACCAGCTTGCAGACTAACTTCAACAGACTTTCAGTGATGCAACAAGACTGAATATGGCCCTTGGGGAAGGATTTAAGCAGGTTGACTTAGGCTACCTGATATGGAAAATATTCTCAAGCATTGGTGTGACACAGTTCTTAAAATATTAATCGAAAATGCCAACATAAACAGGGTGTCTTAAGGAGAGAATCGTAGCTTCTGGCTTCAGAACCTTTTGCCCTCTCTTCTTCTCCAATAATCATTCAGCCTCCAATAGTCTATTTTCCCCTCCTTTTTCTTCCTTCTCTATTCCCTTACCTTGTTCCTTGTGGATGAGGCCTGTCTCCAGAGAACCTGTTTTCCAAGAGGTGATACCATTGGACATCAGGAGCCATCTGCGTATGACTCCAGCTGCACTTCCACCCAGACACGGGAGCTCAACTCCAGCAGCATCACCACGTGTTTTCAGCACACGTTTACAACCAGCCAATATGATTTTCATGTTGTTGAAATAGGTCCTTCCTGTCTCTTTCTGATTTTAAAAAAATCATCATTAATTTTTTTGTATGTAAATATTAATCCTGCAGAAAAACACCCAAATCTTTATTTTCAGCCACTAAAGATGTAGGATGTGATTGGCATCAGTGGAATTTTGTCCATGCTGTCTTCCCAGTGCGTTATAAAAAGAAACCATAAGGTCATTCTTCACATCTCTCTTAACCCTTGTTTTCATTTCCTGAGATTGCCAAACCATCAACGTGTGCCACAGAGAGAGGCATCTTGTTCTCCTGCTGCTGCTGAGCTGACGTGTTTTCGATGTCACGTTGGCTTTTTCCATGGGTGACGTTGCTGTCGATTGCTTGAGAACAGCAAAAGTCTGGAAGTGCATTGTGAGGTTTTCGTGACAAATTTTGAGAGCAAATTTTGTGGTGTTGGAAGCATTTTTACAGATCACACAGGATCACTACATGCAATGGAAGAGGCAATGTTAATAGGGATGCAGCAGGTCTTTACAGCAGGGATGCAGTTATGCAACTAATGATCCCGTGTCAACTTCTCTTTAAACTGTATTTTGCCCTCTCTCTGAAAATAAATAGTTTTATTTTCTGTATCAATCTCTCTCTGATAATCTTTTGAATTATTGGCAAGTCTATATAGTATTTTTTGGATACCAAAGCATCCAAGTTGGCTCCTCATCTCCTTTGTTTGCAGAGGCTATAATAAGGTTCATTTCTCTCTTCTCCTTTATAGATGCTAAACGGTTTAGGCAGCAAGAGAAGGAGTTCAAGAGGGCTGCTGGCTAACAGTTTATCAGCTTTTTTCATTCCCTTGATCATTTGTGATATATATTCTGAGAATGCATATCAAAAAAATGCTATTTTCTATCTAAGAAACTTTGATTTTGACATCTCCTTAGATATCTTTGATTCTTTCAGATAAACGTTGCCGTTTATCTGATAAAACTTTCTTAAAGACTTCATTGTGTCTATGAGTTTTGCTCTTAGCACTTCTGATTTATCTCCCTGGTTTCTCTGTGGATGTAGCTCACATGATCTCCTCTGGTGTGTGAAACACATCTATTTTTACAGAATATTCTCTCTAGAAATTTGCACTCTGCTCCTTGGATCACGCTGCTGCACCTCTCTTTCACCCGACTTCTCCTTTGTTTCCAATTCAGTGATTAAGATTCTGGGTATGTTTGGAAGTTAAGATACAATAGTGGGTAGCAAATAAATCTTCAGGTGTGCAGAGAACTTCTAAGCCCACAGAGGATTCTTTCTTTAACGTTCAGCTCCAAATAGAAGAAAGAGCAGAGCTGCACTAAGGTGATCAGGTTTATCAAGAAGAAAGTGCTGTGATATTAACAACCTTAAAATCCCTGAACTAAATCAGGCTCATTAACCAATCCTGTGATTTGTACAGATGAAATCATGATATAAAACCACAAAGCTGCTAAAGTATTCCTGTATGGTTCATACAACCACGAGGGAAATGTCTGGTGGGTACCTTCTCTCTCCTGTCCCTCTGGGTAGGAACATGGGTTTGTTCAGCGTGTATTGAGTCATCCAGTTGCTGCACTCACTTTCTGATGTCATTCTCAGGCACGTTAAGACTAGATTATCCTTCACTAATAGTTGGCACAGAACCCACACTCCTGTTATCATTAGAATTAAACCAAACTGCAGAAATCACTGTGCTGACACAACCACGTATTTCATTAAAACAGTTTTTATATCCAGTCTGGAATGACAAATACCAGGAAATGTTTATCATTCTAAGGAGAAAGAGAGAGAAAATGAATGAAGATGAAAGAGAGGATTATCCCATAAAACTGTAACACTGTAATCTAAGCAAACTTACCAAAAGGAAGCTCAGTCCATCCTCAAGAGGTCTTTATAGCTCCGCACTTCCAGCTTGCTCTGGGGTGAGGCTGAGGACATCTGCCAGTGTGCTAATCCCAGAACGCTTCAATTCATTATTTTGGTGAAGACTTGATGAGTCATCAGGGTCTAGAGACTGGTCAGGAAAGGACACTAATTGTGTCTATAGTATATTTTGGATTCTGACAATATCCTACATTATTGAAGCTTCCTGTGAACAGATTCTTAGTTTCCTGTATACGCAACTAATACTATTACTATTATCATTACCATTACTATCACTATTACTATTTCTATTACTATTACTAATACTAATGCTAATGCTAATACTAATGCTAATACTAAAACATCTTGACACCACTCATTTCCTGCTAATGAATAGACCAAGTCTATTTAAGGTAGTGGTCAATTTTGCAACTAAAAGGTCTAGAATTAGTAAGACAAAACTTTAATTTCCCACCAGTGACAAGACAGCCCTCCCTTTGGATAGAATCAATTCCAAGCCAACAAATATACCCACTTTGCACACAGGCTTTGATCAACTATGAAGCACAGGAAAAAGCAAAGTCGGTCAGCAATGCTCAGTATGTGAGGGAAATGCTGTACAGGATGGATTCAGAGTCTCAGGCCAGGAAGCAACAGAGAAAACCACTGCCACATATGTCAAAAGTTATTTCCACTTGGTTCCATGATGTCTGAGAGTAGTTCTTTTAAGACAGCAATTCCTAAATTATGTAACTTTTACTTCATTATCTTATATTGTAGCATTTGTAAAAAGCAATAGAAGTCACGTAGCAACCTTTCCCTCAGCATCTTTGCTTTGCACAGAACTGTAAGGCTTAATAATATTTCAGTTCTTGCATATATGTATTTCAAATGGATCCTTAAAATCATATCTGCTTATTGCACTACCTCGAGTAGAACTGCTGCACCGAGCCTTAAAATATTATTTACAATTCAGTAACAACTAGGAGCCTTTATAAGGATCAAGCCCCAGTAGCCCACTTGCTGTTTAAATACAGTAAAAGCCTACGACTGGTCCTAATTGCTTACTAAGCAGTGATAACTATTCAAGGGAGCATCTGGAGCCTCTTCTGCTTCGTGCATCACCAAAATAATTCTCAGCTAAATTCTGAATGCTAATCCTTATTACTGGTAATTACGTAAGAGGCAGAGAGATCACATTATGAATTTTAGAGCCAAGATGAAATTCGTAGAGGTGGCAGTTAAGTCATCTGTTGATTTGCAGATTGGGCCAGTTTGATACGGAGTCACTTAAAGTAAATTTCGAACTCTTGCAAAGTGTTTTATAGAGTCCCTCCATTGATTTGCTACAGTATAATAGATTTTTATACCAACTTAAATGGCAAAACTAAAGCAGTGAAGGAAACATCCAGAAAGAGCACCAGAAGATGATATTGCCATACTGAAAAAAGTGTATCTGTCTGCAGCTGCTATCGTACTGTCAATAATTTAAAAGCCTAAAAGGGGAGAAGGGAAAACTGAGCAGCGTAGAGGCTTTTGTTAGGAAGAGCACACTCTACAGCTTGTTTCCAGCATGTAAATTAAGATAATTCCTTTGACAGGCAAGTGCACTCACTCAAGAAGGTACAAACTGTAAATTTATGGGCAAGACTGTGAATCTATTGCTTGTATTTTTGAGAAGGTGTAGAGAACTCTTACCAACAATTTCACTGTAGTTGTTCACCCTCTGCAAACAGCTGCTGATCTGTAAGGGATTTGCAGCCTGGGCCAAACAATTTCTGACTGAAAGAGTTTTTTCAGTAAATAAAGATCGCAGGGATTAGCATTTTTTTAAGTCTTTGGATCAAATTTACATGTTTCCATTAACTTCAGTAAAAACTCCATTCTGACCAAGCTAGACTAACTAAGTGCTACAAGGGCAAACTTTGTAGTATATATTGAGATAAAGACCCACTGAGAAAACTGCAGTTTCTTTTATTCCCATATTTTGGGGGCAGCACTACAAGTCCCAGCCAAGATCCAAAGACTAGACAAAATATCCATCATAAAAATACACGTCCATAGAACCCAAACTACAAGAATTTGCTTGATTTCTAAATAGAGTAATATTTTAACTTCATGATTTTTAGCAGAAAGTGTTTTATTAACTTCTACAACAGTTTTTCTAGTAATTGGACACTAAAGCTTGACTCTGTTTTCAGACCCACAGTAATACAGAAAGTATGTGTTTGCACACTCTGCAGATTCTCAGTGTCATATACTTATTTTGCCTGGCACTCACGTGTGATCTGGGCTGGTCAAGTAGCTCTTGGGGGAAGTTTTTTATATCCAGTTTTTCATACCCAAGGGAACAGGCCAGAAGCAGAAGGTGTCTTTACACCTATTGCAGTCGACAGGACGGAGCCTTCAGATTCAGACACATAATAATTCAGCTTTACAGGCCGTGCTGAGAACAAGCTTTATACCTCACTGGTACCCAAGGTAACTCTTTATTCCCCTATGCCAAGCGTTTGTGGAGGATGGAGGCTGCAATGTGACACTGAGAGCAGCCAGAGATTCCATTATTCTTGAGACAATGCTGCAGCACGTGGATCTAATGGCTCTGATCATTCCATTGGATCAAACTAATGATGACAGCACCAAAACCAGGAAAACCAGCCCAAGCACCAAATAGTTGTGCAGTCAGACTGATCCAGAGCACCGTGCAGCTGCACAGCAGGACTGCTGGCATTGATGGCAGCACTGCTGCACTGTTTTGGCATGACAATAATTAGAAAACAAATACAAATGTTTATTGTCCAGGATGAGTTTTCCTCACAAGTAATGTAAGGAGAACAGAAAACTCCATGGAAAGCATTAACTTCTTCGTTTGATAGATTCTGTCTCTGGGGTTTAGCAGTGGGCATCTTTAAATATGACACTAAGCTCCAACAAAATACTGCAGTGTTTGTTATTTATATTTACCAAGATTATTGCATTATCAGGTCAGATATTTATTCTCATTAGTGGTGAGCTTCATCATCCAGTGGATTAACTTTTTTATCACGTGATTCACCTCACAGACAATATGGATTATGAACACTCAGACATGAGATCACATCCCCCAGGTGCATAACACAGAAAAATCTGTCTTATTCCAGCCAAACAGTATGTTTTGTTCCTTAGGTATGTTTGAGATGACAGAAGCAAAACAGAGAATAGGCTAAAAAGAAACAAAAACACCACTTAAGTGAAAAACAGAGCACGGAAGCCCAAAGTTGTGTCTTTGCTGCAGGCAGTTATGATGCACCACGGCCATCAAACACTCCAGACAGATGAGTGAGTGAGGGTCATAGAGAACAGGTAATGCAAAAGATTCCATTTTAGAGCACCTACCTTAAAAATACAAAAGAAAAACGATTTTAAAAGTCATGAGAGCTAATTTAAGAGAAATTAATTAACAATTAAATTTTTCAGCTGTGCCTATCCCCACTGCATCTCTTGGCTTCTCAAGGAGGGGTCAGATTTGTGCTCACAACAAAGCTGTGCTGTGCTCCCACAGCAGAACGAGGAAGGTGCAGAGCTCACCTGGACCCTTTATTGCTGAACAAGGCAAGAAGCCACCATCCATTACGTGTTAGAAAAGTGCTTATGTAACCACTGGCTTAGCATCAGTAAATCCAAGGGATCACAATAATGCAATAGTGATGCAGAGCAGCCCATTTTATCTTTCTGTTATCCACTCTGTGCTTGTTCCCTGTCCTGTGGACAGAACTGCAGTTCATAATAGCTGAGTTCCCACTGATCCTCAAAAGAAGCTTGGTTATGTTTTCTCTCAAACGTGTTCTTAGCATAAGATGCTGATATCTCAAATATTCTCTTATTTGTGAGGCATTAAAAAAGTTTCAGCCACCCATCGCCACCAACATTAACAGAAACATAATTAATTTGAGGGTTCTACCTTATACAATATTTCATTGATAATACACAAGCTGGGGCAAGTGAATTGGCATAAAAAGCCCACTCACTGCAACCACAAAAGAACCATAAAGGAATCACATAGTTCCTTTATAAAATGAAATTTAAAAAAGCAAACCAAGGTTTTTCCACAGAATAGTGCACACTAGAAACTTTTTCTAAGTTTTACAGGTGGCAAAGACAAATTGTAGCATATTGAGCTATATTAATACTTCCTGCTCTTTAAGGAAAACACAAGCTTTTTGTTCAGTTTTACTGAATCAAGTCAGGATGGAGGGGGCTACCAAAATTCATAAGTTTTTTCTTGATACAGTTTTTGTTCAAGCCCTCCCAGCCACCAGTTTACTATGTATCACAGGGTAGAAATTATAGAAAAAAATAGATTTTTTAGCGATTCAAAATAAAGCAGGGAAATTCTCTGATCTTCTCTTATAGAAAAATCTAGGGAAATCTTATATCAGTACCAGAAATTACATGTATGAGCCCAATCAGCAGAAGTTAAACCCATCTCAAAGGGTGTAAACAAGAGGAGTTGCAGAGTAAATTGGCTTCCCCCAGTCGGAACTTCCACTTGTTTCATCCACTTGTAGGATGATCCACTAAAATACATCACATCTGCTCATGGTATCCCACCAGACACTTGCTTTCCCAAGAACATCATAAGAAGGCAGAGTCTGCTGCTGCAATTGTGATGTTGTTTCCCAAATATCTTTTAATCTGCTGAGATCAGGCTCTCCCTGCTTATTGCCGATCGCAGCCTGTTTTCCATTTGCTGTCATTGCCGTAAGGACCTTCTCGGAGTGAAAACGCATTATACAGGAAAACTGAGTGCTGCGTCTGTCATCAGAGCATGAGATTTCTCCAAACAGATGTGGCTCATCGAAAAGGTTAATCTGTTTTCCAAAACATTATTTGGGAGTTCCATTAAATTCTGATCTTCATCCAAAGTACCCTTGAATGTTGTGCGATACGCTTTAGACATTAAAAAACGGTCAAAGTGTATTAACACAAGGATTTCTGTGGGAAATCACCTTTATTTTATTGATTTACCAGGCAGCAATCTAAAGAATAAAAGCTAAAAAGGGCTAAATCTTCCAGTAGAGTTCCCAGGAGAGCTGAACAATCCTGATCATGCCCAGATGCACCTCGAGCTCTTGGGGCAGTTGGATGTCTCACTTGTGCCTAAACCCTCCCGAAAGCTGCAAACATTACACATTCTCCTTCCTTCATGTCTGGGTAACGGAGGTTCAGGGAGGAAATTTCACTGAGGCAGAAAAAGGGGGAGAAAACTTTGGTTCCAGTCTGCTGAAACTTAGATCCCTGCACTGCTTTGCCAGTTCCCAACAGCAAGCTTACAGCTGTATTAATCCCTCCTTAGCAATATTTTTTACACTCTGTGCAAAGGGAAGGCTGCAGGTAGGGAAACTGAAGAATCCCCCTCTAGAGATAGCAGTGTTGTAGCTACAGCTTTTGTATGAACAGAAGGCAAACTCAGTTCTCCTACATCCTGAGAAAGCAGTCAACTATTCAGTAAAAAAATGGGATAGGGATGTCTGTTGTGTGATGGGAGAGAGCACGGACATCGTTCCCAGAGAAGGCTAAAGGGCGTGAGTCACCTTCTTTCAGATGTGGAAAAACCCTGTCTTCTACAATGTGAAATTAAGTCTGTGGAGTAAACACTCTCTTATGTGGTTGAGTCTATTCTCAAATCAGGTCATCACATTTAGGTCAGAGTCATTCCCTAATGTGCAAATATTGGCAAATGCAGATGATATTACTTCGACTCGGCTGGATTCAGGCCTTCCCATCCTATGAAGCAAAAGCCATCTTACTTGAACTTGGCAAACATTAAAACATGCAAGGGGTGAATGTTTTGGCTGGGTGTGCATGCCTCTCCCATACCCTTTCTCTTTTAAGTGACATTGCTTTTGTAATCCTTGTATTCAGGTTTTGATGCATATTTCTGACTGTAATTTGAATATGCTGCTCAAGTTCCCAAGGCCACTTCTTTTTTGGGTGTTATACTGCCATCATCAGTATACGAGGTGAACAAAATAATACACAATTATGATTTCTGTCTCCTGTTTTTTTCCATCATAGTCCCAGAATTACACACTATAGAGTTTTGATTCCCCTCTGCTTTTTTTAACCCTACCTTAAACTTATTTTGATACTGGTTCACAGTAGAGAAGACCAAGTACAAAAAGGCATTCAAGTGTTGGTGAGGAGATCAGAAGAGGGTTTGTGATGGAAGTCCATCATACCATCTTAGACTGGTCTCTGGATAACTCTGAATTATATCCTCACCAGGCAGTAATGCAGCCCAAAAGAAGCAGAGTTGCAGAATAAGAGTTGGAGTCCAGGACACAAAATCCACATTATACACATTTTAAGAGTTTTTACTTCTACCTGTTGCTCAGCTGCTCACATGAATGAATGCTAATGACCAGCTGGAGCCTGCCTTCCAGTTAAGTTTCATCTGAAAGGAATTTTAGTATCTGCTCTCCCAGACTGCTCCACACTTAGTGGAGACTCTGTCCTCTGAATGACTCCTGGAAGTTGCACTTGATATTCTCTGCTAAATACCAATCATTTATTCAAATAGCTTGACTGGAAATATTTTTTCAGCCCTGTGCATGTTGCAGACAGGGAAGGGATACAGAGCAATTTTGTTGTTGGCCATGAATCAGCTGGGCCACCAGCAGGTAAGGGCGTTTCTCAGGTGTTTCAGGGGCTCCAGCCTTCCCCTTTTCCAAAGTCTCAAATCCCTTGCCGGGAGCTGGGGCTGTGTCACCCTGCACGGCTCCACAGCACCACAGCCTGGCTCCCACCACTGTGTCCCTATGGGAGCACCTACCCCCGTGTGACACCTCTCTGCAGACCGGGCTCTGCAGATGCTGACATCCCTCGGATGGAGCTGCCGGACTCCCGTGCCAGTCTCCAGGTGTGTCCTTGGCAGTGGACAAGTGCTCCAGGCTGTCCCACTGTCCTGCACATCACAGCTGGGCTCTCGCGCACTCGCCTTGTCCCTACACCCTCCGGCTCCGCACACCCCAACCCCACCGCCTCCCCGTACCTCCCTGGCCCCGCACCCACCGGCTCTCCGCACACCATGACCCCGCACATCCCGCATCGGCTCCCCACGCCTCCCGCACCCGGCTCCGCACAGCCCGGGATAAGTTGAGAGCTGCCGGCACCTAGCGGCTGTTTGGGTAAAACCGGGCAGCAGTGGGTGGGGAGCCCGAGCATCCCTCCTGTGAGGCCCCGCCAGACCCCGCAAACACCGGGTAGGGGCGGCCGGGCAGCACCGCGGGGCTCAGGAGATGGGAAGGAGCTCTTGCGCCCGGGGAGAAGGGTCCCCGAGTATTACCTGGGTGGCTGGTGAGCCGCGAGCTGCACCCAGGGGCAGCACCGGGTATGGGACACTGGGAGAGACCCTCCTAATGCAGCAGGAGGGGGTTTGAACAAAGCCTGGGGTGATGTGAGCTCTGGCAAAGCACAAGGACTTGGCTGAGCAGTGGGAGCCGCTGGAGTTTGTGACCTGTTTCAAGGGAATTAACAGTTCACAAAAGCTTGGACATTGGGTCCTGCTGTGGGGTCCTGGGGTGGGGTTCAGTGCAGCAAGTGGGACATGGGACAGCCTCCCAGGGGTGGGTAAAGCTTCAAAAGGGCCCTGGGAGATGGGGGCTGCCCTCAGTGATGTACAAGGAAATGCACCTGGGCTGCCCCTGAGGGATCCTGCCCCAGTGCAGCAGCTCCTGCTCTGTGACAGAGGCATGAGAGGGTCATGCCAGGATCCAGCCCTGACTGTTGCCAGGAATTTAACGTAGCCAGGAGCAGGGTCCTGTGTGAATGTGATACTTGTTTCATTTGGCCTGATTAAACGGGCAAGAGGAAGGAAGGTGAGGAGCAGTGAGTGGATAAAAAGCCACCTCCTCAGGGTGCCTCAGCCTGACTACGTGTGGAAAGGGCTCAGCACATCACAGCCCTCTCAAGAGGAGCAGAGCCAGCCTATAATGTTGGGTCCCAGCTGAGAACCCCAAACTCATCTGATGGGTGAGCACAGCTATTACTCAAACCGGCATTTTGAGTTTTGAGTGCCAGCACTGGTGGCACGGGATGCAGGGGCTTCCAGAACCCTCTTCTCTCTCCTGTGCAGGTGAGCTGGGCAACACTGAGCAGGACACAGGCAGACAGGTAGGACTTGGGGTGGGCAGGCACCGTCCATGTCCCCTGCTTGTCCCCATCCCTACTTCTGCCTCCCAGCCAGCACAGGGACCCTGTGAGACATCACCCCCCTGTGCTGCCCTGGAGCCCCTGCCCTGCCTGGCACAGCCTCACAGTGGCCGTGACTTGGGGCAGAGGCACCAGCCTTGACACGGTGTCCAAGCCAGGACCAAACCCAAACAGGTGCCAAACCCCGCTCGAGCCGCGGCAGCTTATCAGGCCTTGGCAGCGCTGAGCGCTTGCTGGGGCGATGTTGTGTCTGCGGGCAGAGGCAGCGCGGGCAGCGCTGGCGCGCGGCGGGGCTTGCGGATCCTTTTGATACAGTGTGAAGCACCAAGACTGGAAAGAGTTTTAAAGCCTTTTTAATACTCACAATTATAAATTTTACTTATTTGTTTTGCTCTTCGGAATATGAGATACTCAAACTGGCACTATTTTCACACTGAAAGGGCACAGGTGCAACACTATCTGCAGGTAAATGACATATTAAACCTGCAAAGTTGTCAGTTGTTTCTGATTACTGACAAGACATACTAAATGTCAGATAGCTTCCTCTGCAAGTCATTCATTTAGAAAACAGTTTACTAAGAATATACTTCAAAATAATATCTATAGCACCCTGCATTTAGCTCGCTCATATCAGGGAAACCTGTTGTTTAATAGGCAAACAGAACTTAAAATGGAAAAAAGTCATTTTGCATAAAAAAATAAAGGCAGCAATTAGTAGTTTCAGATAATGAATGGTAATGTCACGGTATTAGATTATTTCTGATAATCAAATAGGAGATGATGGTTCAATAATTAGTAACTTAAACACAACAGAGCAAATTAAAATCAGGGACAGGGATGAGCTCCCCCACTCTGCACGGGTACAGCTCCTCCTGGTCCCTGTCCCAGCACCATCCTGCAAGGTGAAAGGGGGCCAAGGTTGATGCACCCCACAGCCGTGCTGCCCCCCACCCCGAGCCCCCGAGATCGCAGCTCTGCAGAGGAGGAGGTTGCTCAGTGCTCGGTGCAGCCCAGGTCCCCTCTCTGCAATGAGGCAGCCCCGTGCTCCCAGCCCCGGGGCCCTGCGGGCTCCCAGCACAGCTTTCCCAGCCTCAGTGGCTCCTTGGAGTTCACAAAGCTGGGCGGGGGGCGCTCAGGCTGCTTCGCTGTAACTGCTGCAGGCAGGGTCTGGAGCGATCCCAGCCCTGGGGAGAGGCTGCTGGGCAGGGGCAGAAGCGGCGCTGGGGGTCACAGAGGGCTGAGACCCCCAGCCACGGGGGAGCTGGGGAGATGCAGGGCTGTTTGGGCCCGCTGTGGGATGCAGGGACTGCACACATTGCAGGGCACGGGCATTGCACCCACTGCAGGACCCTGATGTCTCCCAGGCTCTTGCAGCCCCCGGATGACCCATGAACTGGTCTCCATCCCCTCCCAGCACCAGGCACCGGTGGCCGGGCAGACCCCACAGAGCACCCAGATGCTCTCACCACAGCCGATTCCCCTTGCTCTCATCCAGCCCCTTCCTCCACTCCCCCCCTTGCTGGTTTTACTCCCTATTTCCAGGCAGCACCTCCTCCCCGGCCCTCCCTGCACTCAGTTCCAGTATCTCCTCTGGCCCTGGCTCCCTTCCCCACGGTTCCCGGTTGCCCTCTTTGTCCTCGGCCGGTGGGGCAGAGGGTGACCTGGCTGTGTGGGTGCTCAGCCCCCCTCCGGATGTGGCCCGTGAGCTGCGGGTGCTGGGGCGGGCACGGGGCGTGTCGGGGGCCGCAGTGATAACAGTGGGAGCTGTGCCCGGGAAGTGGGACCAGACTGCGCCGGAGAGCAGGATGAGCCAAACCCCACGGTCCTGGCCCCAAGGCAGCAGCATGGGGTCCAGCAGCCCCATACGCCTCCTCCACACACTCTGCATCCTCTCAGTGCTGGCTGGGCACCTGCCCTCAACCACAGCTCAGTGGTTTTACGGCCTGGGCTCAGAGGACACCACCCCGGAGCCAAGTACCAGCCTCACAGCAACCACCCTGGATGGGAAAGAAGGTAGGATGGGGTCACAGCTTCCCTGGCACCCCCTGTTCCTGCACCCCAACAAGGAGGGGGCAACTCCAGTGTAAGTCTGGAGGGTAACGTGGTGCCAGGGTCTGGGGACGCTGGTGGCACCACTGTGTCAAATGCTGGGAACTGGGAGTGCTGTGCCACTCTGGTCGCCCTCCAGCTCTGCCACCTCTCACCCTGCTGCCCCTTTGCTCCTGCAGACAGAGATGCTGGCAGCGTGGAGCCCGCACGGAAGGTGCTGCTGAACAAACCCCCACTGGTGACAGCCCCCCGACGCCGGGAGCCCCTCGCCAGAGGTGCAGCGAAGGGCTCAGGCCATGCCCCGCTGCGCACACCAGGCCAGGTGCCCTTTCCTGTGCAGGATCTCCTCCCTATTCTCTTATCTCCCCTAAAACTCCCCAGCTGCTGCTGAGCCCCTCACCACTTCCTTCCCTTTATCTGTGACCTGGAGCACAGCTCCTCCAGCCTGGCCAGGGCAGCATGCAGAGCCCCAAATCACAGCTGAGCCACTTTTGCCCCTTTGAACAGGAGCCACAGCAGCTCCTGATGTCCCCCTGCACAGTGCAGCCCCTCTCTGCTCAGCCCCCACCCTGAGCTGCAGGCAGCAATGCCTCTGGGAGGGTCCCCCACTTCCCCACAGGTCCCCAGCCCCATACTGAGCTCTCCCCCTCTATCCTTGCAGCACCGACCCACTTCTGCCCCAAAGATCTTCGAGGGGAGCGCAGAGGAAGAGGAGTTCCTGCAGATCAAGGTGGTGGAGGGGTTGTGGTCCCTGGAGGGGCTGCGAGGGGCAGCCTGGGATGGGCGCACAGGCGAGGGGCTCTAAGGGATGCGGGCTGGCAGGGAAGGATGGGGATGATGCTGCAGGGGATGGTATTGGGGGTCTCACACCCAGCCACACCTCTGCACAGACCACAGCGATGGTGCTGCCCCAGCGGGTGACCCCAGCCCCGGAGAAGGAAGGTCTCCAGGTGAGTGGTGGGCACAAGGCACCCAAGCCAATCCTTGGCATCCAGGGCTCAAGTCCCACCACTCACTGCTTCCTCCCTCTCCAGATCCGCAACAGCTCCAGCTGCGTCTGCCCCGCACGGCCCGGCCCTCCTGGCCCAAAGGTGCTTTATGGACTGTGCAAAACATTTTCTGCTTCAAAGTTGGATTCTCACTTTGGGGTCTGGGTTGGGGGCACAGCTCAGATCCCCATCGTGGGTGCCAGCGGAGGAGAGCACCAGGAGTGGGGATCCAGGCTCTGTCTTCCCCTGGCAGGGAGAGAAAGGTGACCGAGGGTACCCAGGAGAGAGAGGCCAGCCTGGACTTCCTGGGGAGAAAGGGAGGACTGGCAGCCCAGGGCAGCCAGGTCACCAAGGTCCCCGGGGCCACCCAGGTCCTCCAGGACCACCAGGGCCCCCAGGACCACCAGGCACCTGGGGATCCAGGAACCCACCCGTGCCTGCTGCCCTTCCTGAGGGATCGGAGAATGAGGTGAGTACTGGGAGGGGGGCATGGGTGGGTGACTATGGAGGGCAACCCAGTGGACTAGGACATGGCAACGAGACGTGGCCATTCACTGACTCTGCTCTCTCTCTTCTCTCCCTCCAACCTGACCAGCAGCTGGGAGTGTCCAGCCCTGCAGGGAACCCGGGACCCCCAGGCCCCCCCGGGCTGCCTGGCCTGCCTGGACCTCCTGGCTACCCAGGCCATGAAGGTCCCCAGGGCCCTCCTGGGCGAGAGGGTCAGCCAGGACCCCCCGGCCCACCAGGAGCTGTGGGACCACCTGGTTTCCCTGGGGCTGAAGGACCTCCAGGGTCTCCAGGCTCTGCTGGACCAGATGGACCCCCGGGGGCACCAGGGCTTCCAGGCGCACAGGGTCCCCCAGGGGCACCCGGACACAAAGGACACCCTGGTCCTGCAGGACCTCCATCACTCCCTGGCAAACCAGGGCTCCGTGGGGAGCCAGGATTCCCTGGACCAAAGGTAAGAGGGTCCCAACCAACCCATCCATGGCCCTGAGGCCAGAGCAGAGCCAATTGGGTGGGAACAGAGCAGCTGGGGATGCACCAGTCCCTCACTCTGCCCCAAACACCCATCACTGGGCCCATCAGAGTCCTCCAGCCCTGCCGCTGCAGGGCCCAGAGGACATGGGATGCTGAGCCCAAACAATCACCACCCCATGCACCGTGTGCTGGCAGGGTGACAGGGGCGAACATGGACTGCCAGGAATGCCAGGGAGCCCCGGCAGGACTGGGGAGACAGGCTCCCCAGGCATGCCTGGTCCCATGGGGCCACCAGGACCACCAGGGGACTACAGGGTGAGTAGGGCCTCCTGGGGATTACAGGTGTTTAGGAGTGGGGGGCAGACCCACGCTCACCCTGTCACATCCTCTGCTTCCAGTGTGACCCACGCCATGCAGGGCACCACGGATCAGCTGGGCCACCAGGACCCAAGGTGAGCAGGGGAGTGGGCACTGTGGGTGGTGGGTGTCAGCAACAAGGGCAAGGGGATGATATTGGCCATGGCTGCTCCCCAGTGCTGGCACCAAGACCAAATGTCTCCATGGTGGGTGTCACCCCATGAAGCGAGGCACAGAGCTGTGCCAGGGGCTGGGAATGCCTTGGAGCACCAACAGGACCTCTCTGTTTTCCTTCCAGGGAGAAAAGGGAGACCCCGGAGAGCCGGTTTGTAGCTTGCAGGCACCAGGCACCAGCATGTGGGGAGCTGGTTTGGGGGGTCCTGTCCCCGCACCCTGAATGTCATACCCTGAGCCCCGCGTGCTGCCTCCACTCCTGCCCCCCTACTCCGTGCCAGGGCAGCGCCAGCCTTCGCCTCACCCTGGGTTACCACCCAGATGGGGTGGGGTATGGGAGGGGGCAGCGAGTCATGCCATCCCCAGCACATGCAAACACACACAGCACACACCCATCCCCACCACCCCACAAGGGCTGATCGTGCCCCTCTTTGTGGCTCATCCAGGGATGTTGCTACGGGGAACACGGATGCAAACCAGGCCACCCGCCCTTCCCCAGCACCAGCAGCCAGTCCAGCTCCTGGGTGCCCATCAATGGGTACCAAACGGTGAGTCCTCAGGGAATCCCATCATGGGGAGGGGTGTCCAGGGACCCCAGAGTGGCCACGGGGACCCTGCTGCTGGAGCCCAGGCAGCTCTGTGTGCTCCATGCCATGGCTCACCCCACTGGCAGCACCAGAGGGCTCACAGCCCCGGCTGGGATGAAGAATGAAGGATGGAGGGAAGGAGGATGGAGAGGAGGGAGTGCAGATCAACCTTAATCTTCCCTCTTTCTGTGCAGGGTGGCAAAGAGGAGCAAGATATTTATGGAGCAATCATCCCCCCTGTGAGAAACACTGCCTGGCCCCCCTCTGCATGCTGCCCCAGAACAGAACAGGAGGGATGGGGGGAGCAGCAATAGGGTGTCCCATAGCTGCCCCCCACCCCAAGCAAGGCAGCACTAAAATAGCCCAGTCCAATCTCCTCACTGCTCTGCTGCAGGGTCTTCGAGGTCCTCCTGGGAACCCTGGACCCCCTGGACCCCCCGGACCCCCAGGAGCACCAGGTCTCCTCTACCACAATGTAAGGTCCAGCACAGGCTGTGCACACGCTTGTGCCAGAGCACACACAGGTGTGAGCGTGCGTGGCACAAGGGGCTCCCCACAAACAGCCTGGCTTTGCTTCCAGAGGTTTTACCCCATCCGTCCCCAGGCGCCCTGCAAGCAGCCGGTAAGCCGTGGCTTCGCTGTCCCCAAGAGGGACCCTGTCCCCTCCCTGTGCACCACGAAGGGGGTCCCTGTGCCCAGCAGCAGTAACAGGCCCCACTTGCCTTCTCAGGGAGCTGCCAACGAGGGCTGGACAGCAGGTAAGGGCGTTTCTCAGGTGTTTCAGGGGCTCCAGCCTTCCCCTTTTCCAAAGTCTCAAATCCCTTGCCGGGAGCTGGGGCTGTGTCACCCTGCACGGCTCCCCAGCACCACAGCCTGGCTCCCACCACTGTGTCCCTATGGGAGCACCTACCCCCTTGTGACACCTCTCTCCGGGCTCTGCAGATGCTGACATCCCTCGGATGGAGCTGCCGGACTCCCGTGCCAGTCTCCAGGTGTGTCCTTGGCTGTGGGCAAGTGCTCCAGGCTGTCCCACTGCCCTGCACATCACAGCTGGGCTCTGAACCTCTCCATCCCCCACAGCGCCAGACGTGGGTCTTCAGGTCCAAGGAGCTGATGCTGAAGTCGGGCAGCGTCGTGCCCGAGGGGAGCCTGGTCTACGTGCGAGAAGGGAGCAGCGCCTTCCTCCGGACCCCCATGGGCTGGAGCCGCATTCTGGTACCATACTCCAAGGATGCTCCTTGGGTTCCCTCCCAGGGAGGGGGAGCACCAGGCTGGATTTGGCCCCAGATCAGCAAAGCCTGGGGAAAGAGCTAGTTCCCCGCTAACCCATCCCTCTGCTCATTGCATTGAGCAGCTGGAGGATTCTGAGTCGTTCTTCGCTGGTGATGACCCCTCTGCCTCCACCCCACGGTACCAGGTGAGGGGTGTGGGCAGCCACCTGGTCAGCTCACGTCCCAGCAAGGGGACAGAGCCCTCCTTTGCCTTCTGAGGGCAGACAGGTCCCCATGGGATTTTCTCTTGTTTCCATTCAGGAGGCAAAGCGAATGCAGACAAGAGGTCCCGACACGAGGCCACCCACGCCAGCCCCAATGGACTCATTGGTGAGCACTGCTGCTGTGCCAGCTGTGCCAGCAGGGATGATGCTATGAAGATGGGCTGTCAGCGGGGCAGCACCAGCCCAGCACACGCAGAGCCTGGAGTCGTGTTGGGATGGGGAGGATGCTGCATCCACTGCACCCATGGCACCGCGATGGGTGTCCCTGTGTTGACCTGAGCCACATTATTCCAGGTCCAGAAGGATGAGAGACAAGGGCTGCCCCAGATCCTGCCAACCACCATCGCCCCACGGATCCCATCAGTAAGCAATGCTCAACAGACACACGGTGTGAATGTTGGGGTTGTTCTATGCAGGGATAGGAGTTGGACCCGATGATCCTTGTGGGTCCCTTCCAACTCAGGTCATTTTATAAATGGGTGGCTCAGCCATGGGAGATAAGGGAAAGGTGCCTGGGGACCCCTCCATGCCCAGCTGGCATCACTGGAGGCTCGCGCTCTCCTGGGAAATGGGGAGCAGAGACAATACCTGGCCATGCTGAAGCCTCTCCCCTGCCCTGCGCTCCCTCCCAGCTCCGTCTGGCTGCCCTGAATGTGCCCCTCACTGGTGACACGAGCGGGATCCGGGGTGCCGACCTGCAGTGCTACCGGCAGTCCCAGGAGGCTCGGCTCTACGGCACTTTCCGGGCGTTCCTGTCGGCCCCCAGCCAGGCCCTGGTCTCCATTGTCAAGAGGACGGACAGGACCCTCCCCATTGTCAACCTGAAGGCAGGTGCCTCTGTCTCCCGTGGGGGCTGCTTGGCAAAGCCCCATAGCCCCCCATGAGCCTCAGTAGGAGGATCCTTGCCTGGTCCCACTCTGGGGCTCCTACACCCAGCTGTGCTCAGCACTTGTATTTTGGAGAGCTGGGAGGAACCAGGGGCATCACCCCAGCCTCTCTGCTCCAAGCCCCCAGCTCAGCACTGCCACTTGTGCCCACAGGGCCAGCTGCTGGCCAAGTCCTGGAGCTCCCTCTTTGAAGGCCAGGCTGGTGCTGCCCCACAGAACCCCATCTACTCCTTCAACGGGCGCAACGTCCTGACAGATCCCCTCTGGTGAGTCTGGCCATGGGGCAGGCGCCAGCAGGCATCCCCACATGAACACACCAGAGCCAAGGTGGGGGGCCTGCAAGGGGTTCCCCCCAGCTCCAGGTGCTTGCACAGATGCAGGAGCTGGTGCAAGGAGCTGGAGATACCCTAGATGGTGACCCTACTCCCTCTCACCTCATCCACAGGCCCCACCGGCTGGCCTGGCACGGATCCACACCACGGGGTGGCCAAGCCCGCAGGCTGGATTGCCAGGGCTGGCGCAGCTCTGGCCCTGGCACGGGTCTGGCCGCCCCACTGGGCGAGGGCCGGCTGCTGGCCGGGCAGCGGCACAACTGCTCCGAGGCACTGGTAGTGCTCTGTGTGGAGGTGGCCTTTCCCTATCGGCACATGTGGTGACCCTGGCACCGGAGCCCCCAGCACCAGTGAACCCCAGCCACGTGCCACCATGTGAGGCTGTGGAAACAGTGCTGGGAGCCCCGTGGGCAGCACCAAGGGCTGAACTGCATCACCTGAGCCGTGCAAGAGCACCAAGAGGATGTCAATCCCCCGGCCAGACTGTGCCATGCACATCCCTGGCTGTGCCATCCCCACCAATCCCTGTGCCACAGGGTGGCAGGGTGATGCCAGGCTGTGCCCAGCTGCATCCCTGCAGCTCCAGCGAAGTCAACGGCGTCCCTGCCCCAGAAATAAAGACACGACAAAGTCGGTGTTTTGGATAGCACGTGACACAGTTTCTGGGGGATCCCTACCCAGGACAGCCCCTGGTGCAGCGAGGGGTGCGGGACAGGCACACCACAGTGCAGGGAACAGGGAGAGGGGCTGAAGCCACGCGTGCGCCTCAGACCCATTGGGATCAGAACAAATGGGAGCCCAGGGCAGGGGAATTGTGGGAGTGGATGGGCTGGCGCAGGGCCTTTGAGCAGCCAGAGCGAGCTTTGGGGCTTCTGCCCCGAGAAGCTCCCCAGTGTGTCCCAGTGTGTTTCTGGGGTTTGCCCACTGTGTCCCAGTGTATCCCAATGTGTTCCTGGACCTGTCCAGTGCATCCCCAGCCCATCCCGTCCCCAAGAGCGCTGGGCAGGAGCCCAGCGCCCGCCCCCCTCACTCTTCTATTGGTCAACATCACTGTCTGTCTCACAACTACCCTTCTGAGTGGCCGGTTTGAATGCGCGGGCCGACTCCTGATTGGCAGAAAGGGGCGGGGCGCGCTCATGTGTCCCCGCCCTCCAGCTGCGATTGGTCCGACGCGGAGCGGAGGCGGGCGCTGATTGGCGGACGGTTTCGGCGGGCTAAGCCGAGGTTTGAACGGCTCGAGGCCGCCATTGCCGCCGCTCAGCAGCGCGCGCCGCCGCCATCACCATGATGCACCAGGAGTCCCCGTCGCCTCTCCGGGTCCGTGAGGCGCCCCGGCACCCCCTCCTGTCCCTGTCGGGCTTCGGGTTCCCCCGCGGTGTCCTGAGTCCGCACAGTTCCCGCCGGGACCTTCACTGCCTGCCCCCCCCCCCCCCCATAGCATCCCCTTATCGTTCCCCCCTCGCGGCCTCCCTGCGCCCTTCTCATGCCTTCCCTCTGTCCCCCTCCCTCACGGCCTCCTCCCCCCTCTCGCGGCCTCTACTGCTGCCCCCCCCCCCCATGGCTTCCTTTTTACCCCCCTCATGCCCTCTCCTCCTGCCTCCACCCGACCCCCCTCCTGCCGCCCATTATGACCTCTTCCCCCCAGCCCCCGGTCACAGCCTCTCCCCCTACCCCCCCCATGGCTTCCCTTTCCCCCCCACTCCCCCCCCCCCATTGTCCTCTTCTGTCCCCCCGCGCCTCCCTCACGTCCTTCCCTCCTGCCCCCCTCCACGGCTTCACCCCTAATGGTGACCACCCCTAATGGTTTCTCCCTCTGGTGCCCCTCACGGCCTCTTCCACCATGATGCTCTCAGATCCCCTATTCCTCTGAGATTTCCCCTATCCACGTCCTTCTTGCCCCCCCCAGGATCCTTCCCGTCTCCAATAACCATATCAGGGCCCCCCACTGCCCAGGTCTGCTCCTTGATCACCTTTACTCCCCCACCCCTCCAAATTTGTGTCTGGACACCCTCCCCCTCTCACCACCACTGTCTTCCCCCGAGCAGCCCTTAGATGAGAACCAGGGTAAGCCCAAGGGCGATGGCGCCAGAAAGCAGCTCTCGGTGGAGCATATCTACCAGAAGAAGACGCAGCTGGAGCACATCCTGCTCCGGCCGGACACCTACATCGGCTCTGTGGAGCTGGTCACACAGGTGCAGGGGCTGGGGGCATGGGAGGGCCAGGGCTGAGCTACCCAAATGTCTGGGACCAGGCAGAAGCCTGTGCATAAAGTGCAAAACCTCTGCCTTACAATCTGATGGCACAGAAGGGGGGCTGGGCCTCCTGGAGTCTTATGTGTTTCTTGCCTTCTTTTCAGCAAATGTGGGTTTTTGATGAGGACGTGGGCCTTAACTGCAGAGATGTGACCTTTGTGCCTGGCTTATACAAAATCTTCGATGAGATCCTAGGTAAGGTGACCGGTCTGTTGAGTAAATTGTAGGTTATTAATCGCAGAATGATTTGGGTTGGAAGGGCCTTCAAAGACCATCCATCCAAAGACCTTCCACTGGATCAGGATACTCAAAGCCCCATCCAACCTGGCCTTGAGCACCTCCAGGGATGGGGCAGCCATCACTTCTCTGGGCAACCCGGGCCAGGGCCTTCCCACCCTCATAGGAAAATATATCTTCCTAAGATCTCACCTTAATCTCCCCTCTTTCAGCTGAAAATTGTTCCCCCTCATCCTATTCCTGCAATCCCTGATCAATCCTGATCAATCCCCCTCCCCAGCTTTCCTGGAGCCCCTTTCAGAACTGGGAGGCTGCTCTAAGGCGTCCCTGGAGGCTTTTCTTCTCCAGGCTGAACAATGCCAACTCTCTCAGCCTGTCCTCATATGGGAGGTGCTCCAGCCATTAACTAATGGGTGCTGAATGTCTAAGAAGCCAGAACTTAATTTAAGAACTTACCAAGTGTACTTCCATCTGGTTGTGTTTTCTTGTCAAGTAATGTCTACTGTTTAATTTGTTGTTAGTTGATTGTGCTTGGAAATATTGGATGTTAAGATCCTTCCATTAGTGCCTCTTAGCAGTCAGTGGCGTGGGCATGTGCTCTATTACAAAACCAATTTCATTCAGTCCTAAATTCTCCCTTTTATGTTAACTTGTAGTAGTCCTCTTTGTAACTTGAAAAATATTCTCATATTGAGATGATTATTAGTAACACTGTATTGAGTTTTTGCAATGATTCTACTGAAGATGCTTTATAGTTAAAGTTCTGTTTTGATGGAGAGTATGATTTAACGGAGGTAATCTTTCTATTTTAGTCAACGCCGCAGACAACAAGCAGAGAGATAAAAGCATGTCGTGCATTAAAGTTACAATTGATGTGTAAGTTTTATTTCACTTTTGTCCCTTGCCTTCCCAGCTCAAACCATTAGATTTCCTCACTCAAACTCTGTTCTGCTAAGCTGGTTTGGTATTGGAGGGCTCTGCACTGAGGCTGACCCAAGTTAGACTGAAAGTAATTCACCAATTGTGAAAGCCTTGTTCTTTGTTCAGTCCCTTGGACTCTTCCAGAGTGCTGACTGGTGAAATGACTGCTTCTTTGTTGTCTTACGTTGTGGCTGCTTTCTTCCTCTCAACCTTTTTATTCTGTCACTCAGCACTGACGGGGTTTTCCCTGTGGTGGTCCATTTCATAGACTGTCGCTGCAGATCCCAGAGGTTTTTTTGTTGACTTGTCCTCCCTCTGCTGGCTGTTTCTGCAGTTGCTGAGCAGCGATTTGCTCTTGATGAAATGGTGGCCTTCCCTTTGAGCTTTTCTGTACTACTTGTTTCATAGCTCATTTGCAGCCTTAAAAACAGACATTGTGTTCCCTCAGAGAGAATAACACAATCAGTGTATGGAACAACGGGAAAGGTATTCCAGTTGTTGAACACAAAGTGGAGAAGGTCTATGTGCCTGCTCTGATCTTCGGACAGCTGCTAACATCCAGCAACTACGACGACAATGAAAAGAAAGTCACAGGTAGGGAAAGCTCTTAAATATGCACTGATGTGTTTGAGCAGCCTGATCTGTTTAAATGTGTGAAACGAATGGGGGGAAAGGGTGTCCTTGATGCAATGTGAAAGCAGCTTTCCAAGTCAACCAGAGAGAAACCTCCATGCTCTATTTTAAGCTAAAGACAATTGAAAGCTGGAAAGATTCTATTTGAGTGCTAATCCCAATTAGATATGGGTTTACAGTCACAGACTGAGTTTGTAGGATATTGTTGCTTATCGACACTTGTACTTTGTTCTGAATTGGCTGAACTCCTGTTAGTCTGGAGTTCTTTCAGATGGTTTTGAACAAAGGTAATAACACAACTCTGCTTTCCTTCTAATTCCAGGTGGGCGGAATGGTTATGGAGCCAAACTGTGCAACATATTTAGCAAAAAATTTACTGTGGAAACTGCATGTCGCGAATACAGAAAGTTGTTCAAGCAGGTATGAGCACTTCTCGTGTCAGTATGGTTGTAACCAAGATTTTCAAATAAGGCCCTATGTTTTTGTTCTAAAAATCTAGGGATGACTCACATTCAGTGCCCCATGATTAGAATAAATCTGGCCCACAGTTACTGTACCACCAAATATAATTCAAGTGAATAATTAAATGAGCAGACATAATCATAATCTGGTTTTTAACCAGTGGGCTTTTTTAGTTTGGAAGTATTTAAAACTCATAAATCGACTTACTGCTTTTAAAAACTAAGCTATGCTTGAGTGTGTTAGATTTGCAACTCTCAAAACCTTCTTTTCTCAGACCTGGACAGACAACATGGGAAAGGCTGGTGAAATGATATTGAAACACTTTGATGGAGAAGATTACACGTGTGTTACTTTCCAACCAGATCTGTCAAAATTCAAAATGAAAACTCTTGATAAAGACATTGTAGCACTAATGTCTCGAAGAGCATATGATGTTGCTGGATCCACAAAGGATGTCAAAGTTTTCCTAAATGGACAGAGGCTGCCTGTAAGTGAGCATTTAAAAGAAACGGTAACATCTACTTTCTTGTGCCATTTAAACAGTGAGATTTTGTTGAAGCAATTTACATCATCACACATAGTAAAGGGAAAATTTGTATATATGCCTTCTCCACTCGCTTTTCAGGGGGATATGAATTAGGAGCTGATATCAATGAGTTGTCTGCTTTCATCTGCACACAGGTGAAGGGATTCCGCAGTTACGTGGACCTCTACCTGAAGGACAAAGTAGATGAAACTGGTAATGCACTTAAGGTTATCCATGAGGAAGTAAATTCTCGGTGGGAAGTGTGTTTGACTTTAAGTGAAAGAGGCTTCCAGCAAGTTAGCTTTGTCAACAGCATTGCCACTACAAAGGTAAATATTCTTTGGTTTGTTTGGTCAAGCTAATGCCGTATTCTTCATCATTAATATTATTAGCTATTTTCAAATGTGTGCGTGTTAGTGAAAAGTACATAATTGCTTGATGTTGCAAAGACTGCGCTTGAAGTTTTAAATAGATGTGCATGCTCCTTTTTTCAAATGGAATCACCACTGGGTCTTTGGTTCCGTTTTCCCTTAGGGTGGCAGGCACGTTGATTATGTAGCTGACCAGCTTGTGACCAAAATCATTGATGTTGTAAAGAAGAAGAACAAAAATGGAGTCGGAGTGAAGCCTTTTCAGGTACAATGTTAGAATTTCCCCAGTGGGAAGCACAACTCTAGCGTCATTGCAAACTGGAGCTACAGCTTAATGCATTATTACAATAATTATAATACATGTTTGCATTGTATATACAATACATATAAAATTGGTAATTCTGGAAGTTTCCTGTTGTCCAGTTTAAGCCAACTAACAATCTTCTCTTTGGCTGATGCGTTTTGTAGTCAGAATGCTCTAAGTCAGTGTAGGTGCATTAGAACTCAGTATCTGTGAGATAATAGTTATTTAGGCTGAGAGCTGCTAATTCCTTGGCATCTCAAACCATATAACATTGTTCAGGAATGTCTTAAATTCTTTCAAGACAAGAAAATTCAAATCCATACAATGATGGATTTTGTTCTCTGTGATTCTGGCAAATGAATATGGCAAAGCACTGCCGTTTCTGTGACACTTGTTGTTGTTTGACTACAGGTGAAGAACCACATGTGGATTTTTGTCAATGCCTTAATTGAAAACCCAACCTTTGACTCCCAGACTAAGGAGAACATGACCCTGCAGGCAAAGAACTTTGGCTCAACCTGTAAACTGAGTGAAAAATTTATTAAGGGTGTAAGTATTGATGCGCAAGGTTAATAAAGATGTCTGTAAAACTGCATCCTGTGTTAAATGTGGCAAATATTAATTCGTACTTGTGAAGTAATGTCATGAACTGAAGAAAAAGCGTATAACTTAAAATTCTGTCATTGTTAAGGCTTTTCCCATGACTCTGGGGTAATTTTTTGTGTTCTGGGGTTATTTTTTGTGTTGCAGGCAGTTGGCTGTGGCATTGTTGAAAGTATCCTAAACTGGGTAAAATTTAAAGCTCAGAGCCAGCTGAATAAGAAATGTTCGGCCGTGAAACACACTAAGATTAAGGGTGTTCCTAAGCTGGACGATGCCAATGATGCTGGTAAGGTTTTACATCCTTTGCAACCAATTCATTGAAAAAAAGTTAAAATTTGTGTGTTAGAAAAATGAAAGAATTGTTTCCTAAAGATAATGAGAAAAACCTATATAGTTTAACCTGTTTACTATGTTTATTCCCATTTACTACGTGCGGTGCAATAAAACCTGTATATGTTAGAAGATAATTATTCTCATTCAATTTGTGAGTATGCTGGCTTTAATTTCACCTCTTAATTAGAAAATTGCCTTGTTTTTTTCTGTTTTAGGCAGCAAGAATTCTTTAGATTGTACGCTTATCCTGACTGAGGGAGACTCAGCCAAAACACTGGCTGTCTCTGGTCTGGGAGTGGTTGGTAGAGACAAGTATGGAGTATTTCCCCTTCGTGGGAAAATGCTCAACGTCAGAGAAGCTTCTCACAAGCAGGTTAGCTGGAAAATCTCTATGGTTCACATGTTAGAAGGCGCAGTGTGCTGTGTGTAATGCAAGGGTGTTGATTAACTGAGTACAACTGAACACTTGGAACGATGTAACTCATAGCAGCAGTGCCTTAAATGCTTGGATCTAGTCTCACCTTCAGCCTCCTTGCTAGCTGAATGGGGATATTGATTTTTAAGTCCTGTTTGGTGTTTTGCCTGAAAGGGATAGTGTGTGTGTCGTGGACTAGAAAATGTTTGGAACGATCTAGAATAATTTAAGCATTAGAATTGTTTAGAAATTGTACGTTTCTAAACAGCAAAAATGCCCTGAGAAGACATGGCTCAGTCACCAGTGTACTTATGGGTAATTTTAGACTTTTGTGAGCTATGTTTTAAGTCAGAAAGACAAGTTTTAATTCCATGTGATCTTTTCCAGATTATGGAAAACGCTGAAATCAACAACATCATCAAGATTGTGGGTTTACAATATAAAAAGAACTATGAAGATCAAGAATCTTTAAAGACTCTTCGCTATGGAAAGATTATGATTATGACAGATCAGGTTAGATTCACTAAAACTGAAAACTGGGAGAGGACAAAACCCAACACTAACACAGAGGAAAGAAGAAAACGCTGCCTTTCTCCCACTGCCACTGTTGTACCTAATTCCCTATATTTGTTTCTTTTTATCATTCTATATTTTAGTGGGTCATAATGTCTTCTCAGCCACAAAACAAAACAGATAAAATAGACAGGGGGAGCAGCAACGCCAAATAGCTAAATACTGGCTTTCCAGTCTGCCAATTCAAGGTCCTTGACCAGTCCTTGATACCTTTTTTCACAAAGAACGTTCCTTTTCTGCTTCTCTTAATTTTCAGTAGTTAAACTACACATGGTCACCTTTTTAGAAGTGAAAGTTAATAGGGTCAGTTAGCTGGAATTATAGAATCATTTCTTATTATGCTAACAATCATCAATTCAATCATGTCCTTGATGAAATATGTCTTTTTTAACTTTTTTTCCCCTTTTTAATTCAGGATCAGGATGGATCACACATCAAAGGTTTGCTAATTAACTTCATCCATCACAACTGGCCATCTCTTCTAAGACACAACTTTTTGGAGGAATTTATCACTCCCATCATAAAGGTAAGGGCTGGGTAGAAGGTGGTGTGAATGAGTAAGGACTCACTGGTCCAGGTCTGCCTCTCATTTCACAGTTAAAATATTTGTTCATTGTAGGCCTCTAAAAACAAAGAAGAAATTGCATTCTACAGCATTCCTGAATTTGAAGAATGGAAAAGTAGTACACAGAACTACAATTCATGGAAAATCAAGTACTATAAAGGTTTGTAGAAAACTTAATATGGTGGAATCAAAGGATCCAAGTAAAAGCATTCATGATTCCATTCGGAGTTAGCCCTGCTTTGGCAGAAAGGGCTGGATGGGGTGACCTCCAAGTCTTTTCCCTCATAAGATATTCTTATATCTGTGATGTACATCATAAAAGCAAGGAAACAATAACTTCTAACTATAAAATCTCAATGAAATCTCTCAAAACTAAACTACAGTATCAGAGATAACCATTCTTTTAGCCAATTATGCTGAGTTTTAGATGCTGTTTTCCACTGTGTGGTCCTTGTGTTCTGTTTGCAGCACTGTAAGCACAGTGATTACTCCAGAATTGCTTAATACCAATAAGGTAGTTGCCAGCTGCAGAACAATGGCTGGATGATGAGGAGTCACTTCTAATTTGCAGTTAATCATTTCAGATATCTACAGGAGTTACAAACAGAATGCAGAAGTACAACATGAAACTACTCACTTCTCTGTAATTCTTGTGGTTTTTATGATTCTGTACCTCTCATTTTAAAGTTTTCAGCAAGTCACCTTCTTGCTGTACATTTATATGATGCATCACAGAAACTAGGCATAGCAAAATATTTCTTTGGACTGCAACTTGGTTGAAACATTAAGTTATTAGGACTCACTAGTACTGTTTCTGCAGGTTTGGGTACCAGCACATCAAAGGAGGCCAAAGAGTACTTTGCAGATATGGCTAAACATCGAATTGGCTTCAAATATTCTGGTCCTGCAGATGATGCTGCGATCACCCTGGTAACTAACACTTGATTTAATTGCTGACTTACTACCTTTGGTATTCTACTGCGTAGAGTGCTGTGTATTTTCTCTTAAAATGCTCTTAGTGGCCCCTGGGCTTAAGACAATCTCTTTGTTACCAAGGCTACAGCTTTAGAATAACCAGTAGAAGCAAATCTGTCCACAGACCTCGGGCCAAGAGTACCCTTTTAATGATGTTTTTAAATACAGCACATTACTACAAAGCAACTGACATTTCCAGACACAATAGTAAATATTCCTTTAACATTTTTCTGCATCTTCTGGTGTAATTTTCTCCAAGTCAGGCCTCTCCTTTCTCCTCCAGGTTTTCTTCCTGTAAAATGGAATTAAAACAGTGGATTAAAACAGTCCTCACTTCTGTGAACTTCTTGACCTTCAGTAGGCATTGACTCTTAAGTCTTCTGAACTATTAGACAATGCCAAAAAACCCAAGTTTTTCCAAAATACTATTAATTAATAGGGAAATGTGCTTTAGTTTTATGTTACGTTAAAAATACCTGCATTTAAGCCTAACTACCCTGTCTCCTAAAGACTAGTGGAAGTTATGCTCATAATGGTTTTAGCTACAAGTACCTTTTATTGCACTTAGGCTATTAAGTCTACCTGTTTAGTGTCTTATTCTCCAAGATAAACTCCTCCTGTATGCTTTCTTTTCTCTGATGAATGTTCTAAAATTGAGTTACTTCTCATTTTGCAATGTACAGGCCTTTAGCAAGAAGAAGGTAGAAGAGCGAAAGGAGTGGCTGACTAATTTCATGCAGGATAGAAGAGAACGGAAGCTGCACGGTCTGCCAGAGGTAAAAGGTTTATGGATATGAAGGAAACTGGTTTCCTGTCTCTCCCTGGGGCTGTTCTCGACTTCATTCTGGCATGTGAGAGCTGCACGCAGCTCGGAGTCAGTGAGTCAGCTGCTGCATTACAGGACAGTTAAAGTGTTTCAGGATTTTGCAGAGCAGCTTCTTCTCTTGTCTCATCATTGTAGCCTCATGGCCAGTTGTCCAACAGTTAATTTCAGTTTTAGCTCTTAATTTTCAAATTATTTTATCAATCAGGAAATGACAACTTGAGTGAGAATGTATGAAGACTTTACTATTCAAAAGCAGGCCTGCATCACAGAAGCAAAGGTTAACTTTGCATCCTCACAATGTCAGTGCTTGGGCTGTGTTTAGCTGGTCTTACAATGAGCTTCTGTTTTAGTGGAACTAAACTGAGCTAAGAAACAGATTGGACCTTGTTAAAATTAAGGCAATTCTGCACTTGTTTTTCTTAGGAATACCTATACGGGAAAAATACGAATTACCTGACATACAATGACTTCATCAACAAGGAATTAGTCCTGTTCTCAAACTCAGATAATGAAAGATCAATCCCATCATTGGTTGATGGTAAGTTATTTCAAGATAGTGCATTCCCCAGAACTTAATAAATGGATTATTGTGTGTTATATCATTAGAATCAGGGTAACATCCTGAGTTTTCAGGGTTTGAGCTCTGAAGTCTGTTTTCTGCTGTCTTAAGTTTTTTAATCTTTAGCTTAAATGTCTTGTCCATTTTGTAGTATATTATTGCACCTTACTCCTGGTGCTGAATCTTTAGTAGGGTGTAAGTAGTTTGTAGTCCCTAGAGAGTTGTGTGTTCTAATCACAAGGTTTTGGTTTTTTTGTATTTTTTTCCTATACAGGGTTGAAGCCAGGTCAAAGAAAAGTTCTTTTCACGTGTTTCAAACGAAATGATAAGCGGGAGGTGAAGGTTGCTCAGCTGGCTGGTTCTGTAGCTGAGATGTCCTCATACCATCATGGTGAAGTAAGAACCTGACCTGGTTGTGCAAAATGCTTTTTAAATGAAAGGCAAAAAAGCCTTTCTGTTGACTTGACGGTTAAGGGTACCTCTAAAGCAGGATTAGTTGTTTCAATATAAAAGCAAAAGCAAAGTGGTCATGTATCTGCTATTAACACTTCAATATTAATTTAATCTGAGATTGGTCAGTCTGCTGGTCCTACCCAGACTTTGTGTTCAAAAAGCAGAACAAGAAAAAAAACACTTCTGTAGTAGATTTAGGCAGATGTTGGTAGCCTTTCTACCTTGGTAAGGAGAAGTTAAGCACTAAAACAAGCTTTCCTTGGGAGACTGATGCAATATTTAATTGGAGATTTTAAGAACACATGGTGGGTCACTGGAATATATCCAGTCACCCACACTAGAGGGTCTCGAGATGCACTTGCAGTGAGAGTTTCCCTCCGGTATTTTATTAGTTGAGTTTATCCTCTATATCAATTCTGTTCTTGGTGTGAATTTTCCCTTTAATTTTGTCCATTCAGTGAAGAGTTCTGCAGCTTTATCTTTGGACCTTCCTTTGTTGCAGGCATCGCTGATGATGACCATTATTAACTTAGCTCAGAACTTCGTGGGCAGTAACAACCTCAACTTGCTGCAGCCTATTGGTCAGTTTGGCACGCGGCTGCATGGTGGGAAAGACTCTGCTAGCCCTCGATACATCTTTACAATGCTCAGGTCAGCATTAAGGATTTCTTACAGGGCTCTATTTGACATGATTTAAAATGAAAAAATAATTTGTTTTTCCCTTTAAAACTTTGCTAGTCTGAGTATGCAAGTAGCCCAACAATTGAAGTGAGATTTGGATCAGAGATTCAGATATGTGAGCTTGGTTATCTTCCCAGAGAACAGAAAGGCAGAGCAGAGAATAAGGAAATGGGAGCCAAAACAAAGGTAGAAATTTGGTTAGGATGAAAAATGAACTTGAGTTGGGAGAATGAAGTTCTGGTACCTGAAAGCTCAGCGCTGTAGTCTCTATGACCCAACAGTCACTCGATCAAATCTGTCACTTAAGCATGTGTGTGGCTGTACTAAAGCAAAGTACACAGAGAACCAAACCCCTTTCTCAGACATTAAATGTCTGATTTACATACTTAGAATACAAGGTTAGAGTTCCATCCAGTCAGAGGAACATGTAGAGACTGGTCAAATCACTGAAGGTGCCTCTCTGTTTTGAATATTACTCTAGAAGCCGGGTTTCCTAACATAGACACCCAGGCTGTTTTCTTTCTGGGGTTGGGGTTTTTTTTGCATGGTGGTCACTGTTCTGTAACAAGAATTTAGGCTTAAATTCTCTTTTCCATTCTAGCCCACTGGCACGGTTGCTGTTCCCACCGATGGATGACAATATCCTGAGGTTCCTTTATGACGACAATCAGCGTGTGGAGCCAGAATGGTATATGCCTATCATTCCGATGGTGCTGATAAACGGGGCCGAAGGGATTGGTACTGGCTGGTCCTGTAAGATCCCCAACTTTGATATCAGGGAAGTTGTGAATAATATCCGTCGTCTGATGGATGGAGAAGAGCCACTGCCAATGGTAAATAATGTGTTTAAAAACAATGTCTCACTTAGGCTTTTTAGCACTCATTGGAGCATTTCAAGCAAGTGCTCTAAAAACATCCACACAAAGCTGAATGTAGCATTTTTTTCTGCTTAGCTTCCTAGTTACAAGAATTTCAAAGGCACAATAGATGAGCTGGGACCTAATCAGTACGTGATAAGTGGTGAAGTGTCTATCCTCAATTCTACAACCATCGAGATCACTGAGCTGCCTGTCAGAACGTGGACCCAGGTAATAAAGAGTGAATTTGCCCTAGGAATGCAACATTTACCCTGTAAAACAAGATGTGATTATTGCCTTTGGGAGCTTTTATTCTCCATACAAAACACAGATCTGACTTTGATTCTTTTCTCAGACTTACAAAGAGCAAGTTCTGGAGCCCATGTTAAATGGGACTGAGAAGACACCGCCGCTTATCACAGACTATAAAGAATATCACACAGATACAACAGTGAAGTTTGTAGTGAAGATGACTGAGGAAAAACTAGCTGAAGCTGAAGCAGTGGGGCTGCACAAGGTCTTCAAACTCCAAACAAATCTAACATGCAACTCCATGGTATGTAGCAGATTTTGCCAAAGGAAGTTCTTGCTTCAACTCGAAGATTGCATGGACAGCTGCAGTTGCTGCATGTAACAAACACTCTTTTGCAGTAACCTATTCAGTTTGATTTCTCTGCTCTTACTGGTTTTAAATCAGATTTCTAAATATACCTTCAAAAGGTCAAGAGAGTGGCTTGAGAATGGGCTCAGAGTAGTTTGGTTTTGCCTGAAGGAGTCAGTGATCCAAAATCACACAATTCATGGAGACCTTTGTGACAACAACACTGCTATTGAGTGTCTGCGATCTGACAATGTGTGAAGCTTGATGCAAGATGTTTATCCTACAGATATCGTTAAGATTCAAGTAACCTTACCCCTCTGTGTTTACAACTTTGAAATTCTAAACTTATAGCTGGTATTCAGCAGCTTTGGAAATCCGTTTGATGATCATAATGCCTGTGTTCTTTCATCTAGGTTCTTTTTGACCATGTCGGCTTTCTCAAGAAGTACGACTCTCCCCGGGACATTCTTGAAGAGTTCTTTGAACTCAGACTCCGATATTACAATTTGAGAAAAGAATGGCTGATTGGAATGCTGGGTGCTGAGTCTGCAAAACTGAGCAACCAGGCTCGTTTCATCCTGGAGAAAATTGATGGCAAAATTGTCATTGGTATGCACTGTTCTTGGCTACTTGGTTTATGAAACTGGGAGAAGAACCAGGTGCTCCCTTGAGTTCTGTCAGCACCTCCTCAGCCCCAGACTGGCTCTTAGCAAACTACACCAGAGCTTATCTTTCTGTTTCAGTAGGATACAAGAGGAAAATGCTTCAGAATATTCTTGGTCTGTAGAGCACTATGCACATATTAACTGAAACAAGAAGGCTTGTACAGCTTTCCTACTGTGTTTGATGCTATTTTGAGAGTAGAAATATTCTTTACTAGTTTAGCAATAATTCCTATCTACCTCTGACCCAGTGGGAATTAGAGTTAAGTAGTGGTGGGGTTAGAAAGGGGTGGTGTTTTCTGTTCAAATGCATACTTAACCCATATCTCTGCTCTGTTATCTCTGTGAGCCTCTGCAAGAGTATTCCAAATCTTGTTCTCAGTGACTTAGAAGATACTGAAGTTAGCAGCATCTGAGAATCGTGAGCTGGAAAAGAAACAGGTCTTTGTTCCCAGCATTCCAGTTTTTCAATCAACTTTTCCACCTCAGTCTGAGAGGTGGTCTGTGTTTCACTTTTATTCAGGGAGGATGCAGCTGGACAAAGTGTCATAAGATGCTTTGTGGTTTGTGTCTGAAGGCGGCCCAGTAATCCCGACAGCCTGTGTCTGTTTGACTTGACTCAGGAAGATAAATAATTCCCTTGAAATGCATTTTCTTGGGGTTTAGTAATAAGCAGTTCCAAGGCTGACAGAGCTGGTTTCGTTTGTATTTGTGTCTCGTGGTTGATTGCTTCTGATATATCTTAAAAAGGAACAAATTTCAGCCAAAACATTTCCGTTGGTTGGGGCACTTAGCGCATAAATTTCCCAGGTGAAGTCTAATGAGGTGCAAGATATACCACAGCCTTTGAGTGTTATCAGGGAGGGCTTTTTTCCACCTGCTTTCTTGTTATTGTGAAACCTTTTGGATGCCATCATCCATTCTTTTTCCAAGTTCAAAAAACTACTTAGGGCAGGGGAAATGCAATATGGAAATGAAGAAGAGAAGTATTTACAGGCAGGTGCTCCTGACAGGTACAGGAGCAACGCTGACCTGACAAATCACCTGCCAGGTGGGAGCTTTTTAAGTGTTCTTTCGGATTCTTCCACGTGTCCCACCTCTGATGAGGGAAAGGCTGGTTTAGAGCCCAATAGGATGCTGAACCACTAGAACCCTGGGATCAAAGATTTAAAGCTCATCTGTCTTTCCTAACTATGATTGGTAGTGGTCACTAACAGACAATACTGAAATGCCTGTTTACAGAAAACAAGCCCAAGAAAGAGCTGATTCAAGTTCTTATCCAGAGAGGCTATGAATCCGATCCAGTGAAGGCCTGGAAGGAATCACAAAACAAGGTAATGCTTCAGTCATCCTCTCTAAACGGATGTGAAATGACCCCTATCTCTGCAGCTCCATAATTCATAGGGAGAAGCCCATGTTGCTTTTCAATGTGTAGGATCCACGAGTTTATATGCTACATCTGTGACAGGAAACATATCAGACAAGTTGAAATGCAGTCTCCTGTTCAGAATGCACCAAGACCCATTTGGGTTTGAGTCTGTCAGGTCAAGTCGTCCTGCCACAGCAATTTCTGCTGTTCCGTAAGGGTTTCCTTCTGCCTGTGGGACACAACTGTGGCAGGGCTGTGAGGAAGATGGCAGTTTTAAGTGGCCTGTGGAGAGAAACAGGATTATCAATACAGGGAGGCCAAAGAGAGTAGAGCAAAAGAGATTTGGAGAATTGTTTTTGCAGATGGATTCCTCTGATAGCAGCTGAGGCTCTAAGAAGCATAACTTTATCCACTCCTGAATCGTTCTAGAAGGGTCTAGGACACCATAAGCACACGGAGTACCTGTGGAGCAGTCCAGATTCAATCAGTAGCCCTACCCTCATGAGTCAATGTATTTGTTGGCAATGTTCATTTAAAATCCACATTTAGGAAGAAGAGGAGGAGGAGGGGGAGGACAGTGAAAAAGAATCGGCTGCTGCTACTGGACCAGACTTCAACTACCTGCTGAACATGCCCCTGTGGTATCTGACAAAGGAGAAGAAAGATGAGCTCTGCAAACAGAGGGATAACAAAGTATGTTCCTTTTCTTATAAAAGCCCTATTATATGATTTTTTTTTTAATGGTAGATTAAAATATATAACTAATGATTATCAACTGTGATTCCCTTTAGGAAAAGGAGCTGGAAAACCTTAAGCGCAAGAGTCCCTCTGACCTGTGGAAGGAAGACCTTGCTGTCTTTGTTGAAGAACTTGATGTATGTCTGTGTTCGGTGGAGATGAGTGACTCCCTTGTAGTCTTCTCCACCAGCTCTTTATTGACTTTATTTTTGTCATAACAAGAAAACTAAAAATTATAACTCCTATGTCTTGCACACATTCAGGAGAAGGAAAGCTTTCTTCACATTCCTAGCGTGGGAAGGAGTAGTGCTGCTCTGGGCCAGGGGAATCAAACCACTGAGGTCAATTGCCAGTCTGAATAGTGGAGAGGAGTTTTGGGAGGGCTTGAGAGAAAACTAGTACTAAGACGTAGTCTGATGATGTGTAGATCAAAGGGCTTTTTGTACACTGAAATATGATGGAGGAGCTGGACTTTACTGAGCAGAGCCCAGACTGCAGGCAGGTGTCTGCACCCTCATCACCCTGACCACTGCCTCTATCTTGTCCTCAAGTAGCCAAACCATAGCTCTGGCTTAAAACAGTGCTTGAAAATGTACAGCTCTGTAGCAGAGTGGGAAGCTTTACTGAAACTGATGGTAGGAAATCTATCAACAAGTTTAGAGTGGTTACTGCAGGGGCTGGGTGGTGGGGTTTTTCAGTAGTGCATTGTTTCTTTGGTGTTCTCATGGTTGTATGATTTTGTGCTCACCTCTGCAGGCAGTGGAAGCCAAGCAAGCTCAGGATGAGATGGCAGGGTTTGTTGGTAAACGTTTAAAGATGAAAGGAGAGAAAACGAAGGTGAAGAAGGCGCAACTGCCGGAAGTAATGCCATCACCTCATGGTATAAGGGTTGTTCCTCAGATAACTGCAGAGATGAAGGCAGAGGCAGAGAAGAGAACTAAAAAGAAGATAAAGGTAAAAAGGAACATTCCGAATGCTTCCTCTTTCTTTACATCCTCTTCAATGCAGTCCTGAAGAAGTGCAAGTTCTTGTTAGCTGAACTTGTCCTGATAAAGCAGCTATTCATGGAAAGGGATGGAATCTTAGGACGTGGGAAACATTGGAAGTGAATGTCTCTCAGTTTCGCTAATGTATCAGGAGATGGCTTAGAGGGAAGTTTTGGCAAGAGCACATATCACAATGTGAGAAGTGGGTTGGTAGCTTAGAAATGACAAGGCAGATGTAAGTAAGGTTGTTCTAGGTATCTTAGGGATTTCATATATCCTCTAGCAGGTAGGAAGAACAGCTAATAAATTCACTTCTCTAGAGCAGCCTTTGCATTTCCTGTTATGCTTTCTGCCACTTGATGCCATTATTATTCTTGATATCAAGGGAACAAAGAAGATGTAACTATTTTTATAGGGCTAGTTGAAATCATACTGTTCAGCCATTTACAACATAGAAAATTAAACTATCCTCTCCCCTGTGTTGACCTGTATGCCAGATATTTTGCTCCTTTCCTACAGATGGTTCTATCTAACAGTTTTTCCAAATAGCTTGCACTGTTGTTTTTAACCCACCCTGCTCGGTTCTGCATCCTCAACATTCCCTAGAGCCGTGTCATCAGCACACAAAGGCTGTACCAAAACGCATTCAGGAGTGGGGACAAAGTTCCTGTTTTTGTTAATGTTGGATTTTGCATTTTCAGTCACCTGATCTGGGGGCAGATCATCTCTGCACTTGGCTGTATTCAATTTTACAGACAGGTTGTTTCACAAACTCAGATTTCTTTCGTATGTCTAAAATAAGCGGCTTCTTTCTACATTACTCTGTGTGCCTCTTCTAATTATGTGAACTGACTTGCTCTCTGTTTGATATCTGCTTGAATCTTCAGACTGAAAAAAATGAAGTTGATGAGAATCAAGAAGGAAACGCACCAGGAGACAAAGAGCCTTCAGGCCTTAAGCAGAGATTAGCACAGAAGCTTAATACAGAGCGAGGTAAATGCCCTTACGTGTTATTCCATCGATGGAAAGTGAGGGGAAGGGTTGTAAATTTGGTTATCTGACCTCTTCCTGAAGGTGATGAGTAACATTTAGGATCAGTATTTTTGGAAAAACTACGTAAGAGAGAAAGTCATCCTGGATAACAATCAAGCAGACTGGATTACTATTTCTCTTTGATGTTTAAGCCAGAATCCTCCAAATTTAGTGTTGCATTTCGAAGTTGAGCTTGAACTGCTGAGCCTGAGGAAAGCACACGTGGAAGTTTGCTGCTTCATCCTGCCTCCCAATATTTTTCAGGTGCCAAGAGACAGGCCACACTACCGTTTAAGCCAATAAAGAAAATGAAGAAACGAAACCCTTGGTCTGACTCAGAATCTGATTCAGAGTCTGATTTTGATGCGCCTCCTCAAAGAGAGAGAGTGGTTCGCCAAGCAGCAGGTGAGAGACAACACAAGTGGAGAAAAGGGGCAGTCTAGAAGTAAAAATTGAAAAGACTCTAGAGAGCTCCCAGAAATCATTTTTAAGAGGTTTATTTATTTTACTGTGTATAGCAACTGAATATTTCTACCATTTGAGCAGATTTTCACAATGCTGTTCAAGGAAAAGCAGAAATGAGCAACTAGAGAAATAAGGTTATTGGTTTTAATTACACAACTATCGTGGCAAATCCAGTGTGTTGTTGGTAAGCAAGAGCAGAATACACTTGTGATTTGGAATCTTCTCCTTGGCAGTCTCAGTATCTGCTTGTTTTTGTTCAGATCTTTTCTTTTTTAGTAATTGGAGCTAAAATATTGAGTGAGAAACTGAGCAGCATATTGGCAAATGTGTAATTAATACATCTGTGTCGTTTCATCAGCCAAAGTCAAGACCATAATCAGCTCGGACTCAGAAGTACTTCTCTCCAGTTCAGATGAGGGCTCTGAATTTCTGGGTGACAGCGGAGGCAAGAGTGGATCGGATACCAGCCCAAAACAAAAACCTGCTCCCAAGCCCAGAGCTGCTCCAAAGTGAGTATTTCTCCACATAAGCACTGGAGATCAGTTGTGCTTCTAGTGTTAATGCTATATGGAAATGAATAACTCTTCAATACACACCTGTTTAGTACAGCGCAAGTCAAAACAATACTTGGGGTTCTGTATTCTAGGGAAACCACCGAAAAAGCAGCTAAAGCTCCCAAGCAAAAGCCAGCACAAAGCACCATCCCTGGTGAGTATGAAACCTTCTAAACCTCGTTGATTTGCCTAAAACCCACAAGAGTGCACGGGGCATTCTGATTGGTGCTTTGCACTGACAGAGTCACAAGCTCTTGCAAAGAAACTGTGACACCAGGGCACGAGCTGGTTTCAGTGCACCAGGCTTTTTGTCTGTTACAAACTTGAATTTGTGATGTATAGAGTTTTAACAGTTCTTTTATAAAATGGATCAAAACAATTTCCTTCTGCTCTAATGCTTACAGCCAGAGTAGATAATTTGACTATTTCAGACTTACTTTTTGCTTTCTTTATGCAGTTCAAGTCCAAGATGTTGTTGATGAGAATGTGAGTCAAGCTCATGCAGCTCCTTCTGTCCCTGCACCTCGCAGTAAGGCCGTGGCTAAAAAACCCACTGCAGCTAAGAAGGCCAGTGCCACGAAGGGTAAGGCGCAGTTCAGCGAGATCATTTTTAGATAACAATTATTATTCCTGTGGGAAACAAGTCTGAGTGATTTTTTTTTTTTTGCCAGACATTCAGAGGCCTGAATAGCTTGAGTTCTGTTTTCAGACAAGATCTGAGGCTCGTGGCAAAGGTTGCCTAGTTGTTGTCATTTTTAAAGGAATTTGTTTCCAAGCATATTGTGTTCGAGTTCATCTCAGACATCCTTGAAGGGAGTGAATTTTAGTTTGGGAACAGGAAAAGTGAATGCTTCCTACAGTGCTATGTAATACTTGGCAGAAATAATCCGAGTGGAATTCATGTCTTGCAGTCAGTGCTCTACTTCTCCTTTTGGGAAGAAAGCTACTTGGGAGCTTGGCTTCCCAGGAAGAACAAAATCTTCTTTGGAGTATCTTGGTATATTTAGTGCTAGCTCGACCTCATAAACCTACAGCATTTGACTCAGGTTTTTTAGGGTTCACTACCCAGAGTCTTTGTCAGACTTTGAAAGCTGTTTTGCATATTCTATCATGAGCTGGTTTTGATCCCAGCAATACAGTTGTGTCTTACTTCACAGCAAAATAACTGTTCCTTCAGCTTCTAAATTGAGAAAGCCTATTATAATTCAGAAACTGCTGCTCATTTCAGCTTAACTGGGAGACATACTTCATGATGCTGTTAAAAACACCAAAATATAGGTAAGAAAGAACTGTGCAAAAGTTTTAAAGGTCTAAGATTGGTTACGTGGCCTTGAGAGTTCAGGACATTTCAATCTGAAATAGCCTGTAGATTGCTTTGGGTACATTTTAATTTGATCCTGTAAATGTAGTGGAACTAAGCAGATAAACAACCTCATTTCTCATCATCTCTGTAAAAGAGCAATCTTTTTCTACTAAACCTTGTTTCCAAACGAGGTGACCCCCGCGCTGACCTCGCAGTGCAGTATTTGTGTTGGAACTAATTCACAAACTGCAAATGAGAGGCAGCAAACCAGGGGTTTAAAGGCAGTATTCTGTTTCAGATAACCAACCGTCCATCATGGATATTCTAGCCAAGAAAAAGGCTCCACCCAAAGCCAGCAAGACAGAAGCGAAGGAGACATCCCTGGATTCAGAGGCTGGAGCAGCCGGTAGCAAGAAACCTGGCCTGACCAAGGGGAGGAAAGTAGCCAAAAGGCAGCCCAGCTCTTCAGATTCGGATTCAGATTCGGATTTTGGCTCGAAGCCTTCCAAATCTGTTGCAGCAAAGGTTTGTACTTCACCACCCATTGGAGCTGAGGGGATACCAGGGAGCGGGGTGTGGTTATTCCAGCAGAAGCAGCGAGGTAGAGGTAGAACTTCCCATGCAACACCCATCTTTGTGGTGGAAGGTGGGTGAGGAGAGGGTTTGGGCAGACATACTCATCCAAGATTGTTGGTTTGGTCTCATCCATCCGAACAACCACTTTCCCATGACACAATGGTGCGTTTCATGCTCGCTGTGCTCCCTGTTTATGCTCAGATTCATGATTCACTCCTTGACTATGCTTCCCCTCCAGAAATCCAAGGCGGAAGATGATGATAGCTTCACTGTTGATTCAACTGATCGTGTGAACAGCCCCATAGCAGCCAAGCCCCGTGCCAGGCCTGGACGTACCAAAAAACCAATCTCCTATTTGGAGGAGTCCGATGAGGACTATATATGAATTGTTATGAAGGTGTTGAACTGCAGATCCAAACTGATTTACAAACCAGCCTTCAGCAGAGCTCCTGGCAGCTCTCACCAAAGAACATCTCAGGCTAGGAAAGCTCCACTGAGTTTAAGCTAGCCCAGAAATGTTTGTTACGTGTGAATACAGCTCTATTTTTCTTGTTTTAAATCACTTAGGTTTGTTTAAACAGGAGCACCCACTCCTTTTTTGTGAACACCAGAGCTACATGCCCAGCTCCTACCTGCGAGCTATCTTTTGACTCTTGATGACAATTTTAACGTTAAAGTAGACTTTAGAACACATCAAATTCTTTAAAATACCCTCTCACATAGATGCCTTCCTCTTTAGATACCTTTAACTCCACCACTGCACAGACACAACATTTGAGGGGCATTCCCAGCACCCAGAACTCCATGCGGGTGTTTTCCTTTCTCTTTTGCAGTCTTTTATGTCTGTGCAAACCCCCATCGCTCAACCTCTGCCACGCTGAGTTTTAGCCCTTGGTGTTTTAAATTCAGATTAAGCAGTGGAGCTTTGTGCAGACTTGTCTCCACGCTGTGCTCAGTGTTGGCAGTTTTATCTTCTGTCCAGCTGCCAAGGAACCCTGTGCTCAGCTTGTTAAGCCCAGAGGTCATCTTCAGGTAAGCGATGCTGGTGGCTGCCAGTGCCTTGTGTTGTAAAGGAGCCAAATGGGCGTCTCTAGTGAAGGAGACAGGCTCGTAGGGAGAAGGACAGAAGCAGGACAGACACTGACCATTGAAGGATCTTTGGTCTGTGGGAACCTGCAGGAAATCCAGTTGGTTGTTCCAGTGCACGTGTTGGAATGCAGCAGGTTCCACCGTGCTGCTCTTCTCAGCTGCCGCACTTGGCACTGGCACAGCCTGTTGTGCTGAGAGGCTCCTTGGCTTCCTGAAGCTCCTCCTGATTTGGGACAAAGAGCTTCCCCAGAGCTTCTACACACCTGGCTGCACGAAGGGTGCAGTAAAGTGAGGCCTGTTTGTCACCTCCGTGCTGCCTGCTGGCCAGACCTTCCAGCACTTGGTTTCCTCAGCAGAAGCAGGGAAACATTATCTCCCGCTTCCCCTTAGAGGTACTTCACCAGAGTATTTACTTGGGTTTTGCTTCCTGTAGAGCCATTTCAATAGCACTGAGAGTTGTTTCTTGTCTGTCTTGCAAATATTTTCTGTGTTTTTCTTCTTGTCCTGAGTTTGTCCTTTCTAATATTTATGTAATAAAAGTGTGTTTTACTCCAGCTTTCATCAATAAAAAGGTGTTGTCCTCGTCTGCCTCTTCCCTTGGTTTTCCCTGGTGCAGCTCTGGAGCCCTGGGCTGTTTTTGTTCATGGTGAGTACTTGAAACTGATGTTCTCAAGAGCAAGAGGCCATCAGCTCCCGCCCTCTGCTGCCAAGACTGGTCTAAATGGGTCATCTCTGTTGTCTAACCATGCTCATTATTTCAGAGCTTTGTTCCAGTGCTGATTGAGCCAATTCTGACATTGTTATGGAAATGACCCTTGCAGAGTTTGTGCCATTATGGAGCAGAGGGCTTGGCACAAGCACTGGTCTGTGCGCAAAGCTGGTGTCAATGGTCACGCATGAACTGGAGCCTCAGAAAGGGGCTCTTTAGGAGCCTTCAGTCCACTTCAATGGCATCTCCCCTGCAGCTGGGAGTGGGTGCTTCTGCACTCAGCTTGGGGAGCCTGGTGGCTTTGGGTGCCCACCCTCAGATCACAGAATCATGGAATGGTTTGGGTTGGAAGGAACCTCAAAGCCCATCCAGTTCCACCCCCCTGCCATGGGCAGGGACACTTCCCACTGGATCAGGGGGCTCCAAGCCCCATCCAACCTTGAACACCTCCAGGGATGGGGCAGCCACCACCTCTCTGGACAACCTGGGCCAGGGCCTCCCCACTCTCACAGGAAAATATTTCTACACAAGATCTCTCTATCTCCCCTCTTTCAGCTGAAAATTGCTCCCCCTCATCCTATCCCTGATCAAGAGCCCCTCCCCAGCTTTCCTGGAGCCCCTTTCAGTACTGGGAGGTTGCTCTAAGGTCTCTCCAGGCTGAACAACCCCAACTTTCTCCACCTATTCTTGTATGGGAGGTGCTCCAGCCCTTGGGTCATCTCTGGACTTACTCCAGCAGATCCATGTCCTTCCTGTGCCAAGCAGTGTGATAACCCCTGCCCCGGGGCAACTCCTCCTGGCCAGGAGTGGGTCAGCCCTGGACCCTGTTGGCAGCAATGCCTGCAGCTCAGGTGCTGCCTGGACTCTGGCTTTGCAAACACTTCTTGCTGGAACCCCTACCCTTGGTGCTGCAGCTGAAGTTCCCAAATTCCTCAGAACACCTGTGGGGCACTCGGTGTCTGCCCACAGGGTTCTGTGAGTTCTGCAGGTTCTGCTTTTGCAGTGCAGCACGGTGGCCGCAGGCGGGCGGGGGCTGATGTTCCCCACGAGCTCAGCCCTCCTGGGCTGCAGTTTTGCTCTCAAGTAATTGCTTTGTGCTGAGCTGCCTCTCTGCACTGATGCTGCACCCTTGGGTGCTGAGGACAGGCTCTGCTCTGGCTGCTCCTGACAGAAATGAGGGGTTGGTGTGCAGGGAAGGACTGGGGTCACTAATGATGCCCTGGAGATGAGCTGTGATGTCCCACATCCCCAAATCTGGGTGCTCAGCACCCAACAGCATCACACCCGTGGCTGTAACTCACAGCGAAGCGTTGGTGCGGGGCTGCTCTGCCAAGTGGCACAGGGAGCCAGTGGTGGCTCCTGGGTTGGCACTGGTGGGGTGAGCAGGACCCTGTCGCAATGCCTGCCTTCCCCACAGCCCAGGCTGGTTTTCACTGCACGTGGGGGAGCTGCAGGGCCAGCAAACCCAGGCCCGTGTCCGTCCGTCCGTCCCCCCCTCATCCCTCGCTGCGCAGCGGTTTGGGTGCAGGCGCTATCGGTGCCACTGAGGTGCTTTGCTGGAACCCAGTCAAGTGTGGAGAGCGCTGTCAGATTTTCCACTGCCGGGCTCTGGAGAGCGTCCCCGGCGCGTCCCTGCCGAGGGGCTGTGCTATTTAGAGCTCTCCTTGCTGCCAGCGCGCCCGGAGAATCAGTTGTCACATCTTGCACAGCAAATGGCAAGGCCATAGCAGTGCCAAGTGGGCTCCTCTGGGCTGGAGCCGTAGCTGCTCCCATAACCCCAGCATCACCCAAATGTGTAGAGAGAGCTGTGTGTGGATGAATGGGCACACAGGGCTCCACAGTGTCTGCAGCAGGGTTTTCTCCATCACTGAATGTCCCCAACCAGGGTTTTGGGGATGCTGAGCTGTGGAGCACTGGGTACCAACCCCCTGTGGGCATCTCACGGCCCCTGAGGAAGGTTCAAGGGTGATCCACATCGGCCAGGGCTCTGCTGCCTGTGAGAAATGGAATCTGAGACACGTAGTTCGCCAGCACTTGCCCTGGCCGAGCCAGGAGACCTGGCTGTGCCACAGGGGATTTCTTGTAGAGCATCACAGCGCTGAAAAGCAGCTGCCCAGCAGCACAGCCTCCTGCCAATGGGCACAGCTCCATCTGCCAGCACGTGCTGGAGCTGGGATCAGCCCAGGATGGTCCATGGGACCCTCAATGGCCCCAACAACCTGTGCAGAGCATCGCGGAGCAGGGACGGCTGGTGCCAGTCCTGAGCAATCCCCAGGAAGAACTCCACAACCCTGCAGGGCAGAGCTCAGCCCCAGGAGGAGCGGAGGGCAGGAGCTGTCATGGCACAGTCGAATGCGACCAATGGCTCTGGGTTCTACCAGGGCCAGGGAGGTGATGCCAGCGCTGGGGGAGATTTTTGTGGGCTGAGCACTGTGGCTTGGTACCCCCAGGCCCTGAAGCATTGGGGTGCCCGAGGCACAGGGGCATTTCTGCATGGCGGGTGCGCCCCAGCAGCTGCTGGTCCTGGGGCAGGGGCAGTGTTTGCCCTTGAGATACCTCTGGGCAGAGCAGAGCCCATCCCTCCCCTCCAGGCGCCCCTGTGGCTGCTCTGTCTCTTTAAAAGGACTCCAGGCGTGGCTGTGGGACCGTCATCCCATCCCAACAGGACAAGGGACCAGACAGCCCTGGACAGCCCTGGACAGCCGGCGCCAGCACGCTGTGGACCGCAGCCTCCGCAGGTACCAGGGCCGATGCCACTGGGGTGGGACAGGTGGGGGGGGAACAAGGGATGGAGAACCTCCTAATCCTGTCCAAGCTCCTGTCCTTGGATCCATCTCTGGAGATGCAAGTTCTGAGGGACATGGTTTAGTAAGCGTACAGGTACGGCTGGACTTGATGACCTCAGAGGTCTTTTCCGAGATGATTCTATGATTCTGGGACACAGCAGGTGCCTGGAGACACTGGTGACAGGGCTGAACTGGGGTGGCACTGCCTGGGCATCCTCCTGCGAGCAGGGATGGGCGATGCTTTTGGGATTGGCACGGGTGATGGGTGACCTGGAGGGGTTGTTGGAGCCCGCTGGGGTCCATCCTCACAGGCACAGCATCCCCAGCACTGACCCCGCTCCCACAGCACGGCCATGGGCGAGTGGGGCTTCCTGAGCTCGCTGCTGGACGCGGTGCAGGAGCACTCGCCCATGGTGGGGCGGTTCTGGCTGGTGGTGATGCTCCTCTTCCGCATCCTGGTCCTGGCCACGGTGGGCAGCGATGTCTTCGAGGATGAGCAGGAGGAGTTTGTCTGCAACACGCAGCAGCCGGGCTGCAAACCCGTGTGCTACGACGCTGCCTTCCCCATCTCCCACTACCGCTTCCTCGTCTTCCACGTCGTCGTCCTCTCGGCCCCGGCCGCTCTCTTCGTCATCTTCGCCGTGCACCAAGCGGCCAAGCCGGGGCGCGGAGGAGCCCCTGGGCAACGCGCTCGCCGCCTCCAACCCTTCTACGTGGGCAGCGTGGTTGCCCGCATCGTGGCCGAGTTGGGTTTCTTGCTGGGGCAGGCGCTGCTCTACGGTTTCAGGGTGCAGCCTCTCTTCGTGTGCCGCCGCCGGCCCTGCCCGCACCGCGTTGACTGCTTCGTCTCCCGCCCCACCGAGAAAACCGTCTTCATCCACTTCTACTTCGTGGTGGGTTTGGTGTCGGCTCTGCTCAGCCTGGCCGAGCTCGCCCACCTCCTGCGCAAGGGTCCTCCGGCCCGCGGGGGTGGGTGCTGCCAGCGGCCGCAGGAGCGGGCACCGGCGCCCGGGCAGCCGGCGGGCGCTGCGGATGAGCCGTGTCGCCCCGGCGCGTCCCCACCACGGGGGGACCTCACCGTGTAAGCGGTTGCTGTCGCTGCAATGAGTTGTGGCCGTTCTCAGCGTGGTGGGTGGTTGCGGCTCTCCCTGCGGCGGGGCTGCGCCATGTCCCAGTGCTCCCAGTTCCTGTTGGGGGTGGCGGATGGGCCTCACCCGGCAGCTGCTGGAAAAAAAAACAGGGATGAAAGGAAAACAAACATGTCCCATCCCTGTGCCCCAGCGGGGACGCCCCTGACCCCCACAGCTGCCCCCACCAGCTGGGTGTGACGGACACTTCGAAGCTCTGCAGGCCAGGGCTGGCCCCTGGTGTAAGGGGATGCTGCCACAGAGGCTGGGCTGGGAAAAGCAAAGCTTTGGGGGTGCTGGAGGTGGGACCCCAAAGTGTTCTTGTCCAGCCCTTGGGAATTCAGCTTAGGACAGAAGGGGAGGGAATCCCAGGGTGTCCTCATGGTAGGACCAGGTCAGATGGAGGAGGGGTGGTACCAGGGTGCCCCCAAGGATTCAGGGTATCACAACCCAGGCCACTCCCCCTCTCCCCCACCCCAGATGCCCCAAAGCAAGAATGAGCCAGGCATTAGAATAAATAAACTTTATTCTGGAGCCAGCCCCCCCAGTCCCCCCATCCTCCCCGTGCCGGCAGGGCCGAGCCCCGCTCCCCGCGAGGCCGGGGCTGACACCACCGTGCATCCTCACAGCCCCCAACCCGACTTGGGAGGGGCCGGGGCAGGGCCTGCCTGGCATCCCCTGACTCTAAACCCACTAAAATTTCAACAACAACAACAAAAAAAAAAAATTTAATAATAATAAACCGTGTGCCCCTCCTGCCCCACCCCCCCACCCCCCCCCCCCAACCTCCCCCGGCAGCGCCCGCCGTGCCCCCTCCACCTGCACAGGCCTAAAAACCCCTCCAAACTTTTACAAAGGTTTTAAAACGTATTTATAGATATTTATAGATATTTATATATATATACTTTGCTTTCTTTCTCTTTAAATGACTCTGCTTCCTCGGCGTGCGGGGTCTGGCCGGGTGCCCCCCCGCAGAACAGCCGGGTCGGGGTGGGTGGCTCGGTGGTCACGATCCCAATTGTGCTGGTGCTGGTGGGGCTGGGGAGGGGGGGGGGGGGGGGGTCCCCGCACCCCTGAAATGTGACTCAACCAACGCGCTTCAACCCGGGGCTGGCAGGGGGGGAGCCAGGGGCTGCGGGGCTCCCCGCGGGGTCGGATCCGGCTGGATTGGGTGGGGGGGTGCCCCGGGGGCTGCTGAGGAGTCCGCCCCAGCGGGGGCTGCAGCCGGGTTCGGGGCGCGCGGTGCCCCCCCCCACCCCGCGTGCCGGGCTCTGTCCTGGTGCGCGCCGGGCGCAGGTCACGGTGAGTGCGTGGCTGGGCTGCTGCGGTTGGAGCTGGGCGAAAGGCTGGGGCTGCAGCTGCCCGGGGGGGGGCCCACCGGCTGCCCCCCCAGCGTGTCCATGCCCTCTGAGTTCTCCAGCATCTCCTGGATGAGCGGCGGCATCGATCCCGGGATCTCCATCTTCAGCGTGATCACCCGCTCGGCACCTGCGGGAAGGGTCGAGGTCAGCTGCACTGCCAGCACCCCTAAACCAGCATCCCTAAACTAGCACCCCCAAACTGGTACCTCCCCCAAAAGCAGCATTCCCCAAACTAGCATCCCCAAATTGGTACCCTCAAGCCAGTACCCCTAAACTAGTACCCCCCCCAAACCAGCACTCCTGGATCTGCTCCTCCCTGGGTGCCGAGGACAAGGGACATGGCCACATCCCTATTTGCCACATCCCTGGAGGACGTGGTTCTGTGGGCAGAACTCTCCACAGGACAACTCTACACAGCCAACTCTCCACAGAGAGGGTTTGGGGATCCCTGTGGAGAGTTCTCGCAGAGAGCTGCCCGTGTAAAGTTGACCTAAACGCCACCATGGGCATCTCCTCCCTCCGCCCATCCAGAGGATGCCATGCTCTGGAGAAGGCCCAGCCACCTGGACCCCCTCCAAGGACCCCAAGCCCAAGGGATGCTCCCCTGGGACACAGAGCTGCAGGAGGGTGGTGTCCCCCCGACCCCACCAACCCCAGCGCTCACCCTTGGCGCTGATGCTGCGGAGATCTGTGATCTTCATGAGCATCTTGGGGAACATGTGGGGCCTGTTGGGCCTCCTCTTCCTCACGTAGATCTTCAGTGCCTCCAGCAGCGGCTCCTGCAGCTTGTCCACTTTGTCGGGCTGCTCTAGGTCCTGGCGGTCTGGGGAGGGTGGGACACAGTGATTACAGGGGCAGGCAGTGAACATCCTACTGTCCCCTCCTCATCCTCCCCCAGGCTCAGGTCCCTGCACCAGGTCTCATGGGGGGGGGGGGTGTCACCAGCTTGTGCCACCACAAAGGGCATTATTTGTGGGGGTTTCTTGGTCAGCTGTTTGGGGAGGGGGCAAGACACAGGGTTGGGGCTGCAGCCACGGGCAGGGTGCCCATCCCTCACCCCCGCAGATGAGGCAGATGGCGCTGAGCAGCCCCGTCTCGGCGTCGTCCATCTCCAGCGGCAGCAGTTGGTTGGCGAAGGCGAAGACCAGGTCGGTGAGGGGCCCGAAGCCTGCGTTGTGCATCTGCGTGCGGTTCAGCGTCAGCCCATCCGAGAAGGTCATGGTGTCCTGCTCCGGCGTGTAGCGCGTGCAGATCCGCAGGATCTGGGGAGGGAGGGTGGCAAACGATGGCAGAGGTCAGCGTTGGTGCCCCCTCCTCATCCCCATCCCCATCCCCATCCCTGCTCTCACCAGGATGTCAAGGCAGGCGGCTTTGAGGAGGGTGATCTGGTCGGCGATGGTGAGCGTGGTGAAGCCGGGGAGCTGCTTGGCAAACTCCACCGTCTTGATGATGCATTTGGTGGACAACTCACTGAACTTGTCCCACAGGTCGATGTCCAGCGAGACCCGCTGCTCCGAGCTGTTGTTCTGCAGCAGGAGGTGGGTGGTGAGGGCACAGGTTGAGGGGCTTCGACCCTCCTCAAGCTCCCCCCCTGCCCCGGCCCCAGGACCTCCCAGCACTCACCGTAGTGTATTTGCCAAGCTGGCAGAGGGCAGGGAAGGTCTCCTGGTGGGCTTTGCGCACCTTCTCGATGAGCTCTTCCACCTCAGGTGTGATGATGTAGCTCTCCGAGCACTCTGGCTTCGGCACATCCTTCTTCTTCTTGTTCCGGTCGTTACGGACGGCTGTGGGGACAGCGGGATCGGTGTCACCCAGTCACACAGCCACCCATGCAGGGGGGAGTTTGGTCCCACCATGCTCTGTCACCCCAGGACAGGATGAGACCCCACCACCACGGGATCAGCCAAGGTGACAAATGGCCAGCAGAGTCACCAGCCTGTCACAGCTTCCCTTTAAATAAGTCCCCCTCCAAGGAGGCAATAAGAGGTGACACTGCACCTGGGGGGGGGGGGGGGGGGGTTGGTCCACATCCCTGTCCATGGGGACAACGCTCAGCTCTGCAAAGCTGATAAGAGTGGAGAAAAACCCCAGGGAGGGAAAATGGCAGCTGAGCCATCGCGCTCATCGTGGGAGCGCGCGGATGGCCTCGCGCCAGCAGTGGGAGGGGAGCAGCACCCACGGGGAGCAGCATCCATGAGACCACCCCCTTGGGTGCAAGGTGAGCTGCAGCACCCAGGATGTTGAAACCCCCTCCAGGTAGTGCCCAGCCCCCCCCCCCCCCCAGCATCCAGCAGCCCCTCCCGGGGCCCCCGAAGGGCGGGCAGATGGGGCAGGATTCGGGGAGGCAGCTGCGCCCCAGCAGCCGTCGCCCCCGGTCACGGCGCGGGGGGTACGGCTGGGCACCATGACAACTGGCACGCAGACGCCAGGAGGCCTCCTCAGCGTCATTTATCTCTGACATCATCAATCACGCGTCGCCTGGGCAACGGCTGGGCCGTGACACAAATCCAGGGGGGCCCCCTGTACCCCCCAGGGCCTCACTGGGTTGGGGGGAGGTGAGCTGCTGGATGGCCCACCGCACCCAGACCCCATGGCTGCAGCCATGCAGGGCATTCCCATTCCATTCCTATCATATCGTATCGTATCGTATCCTATCCTATCCTATCCTATCCTATCCTATCCCATCCCATCCCTGTCCTTATCCGTTTCTGTATCTCTATCTTTAACCCCATCCCTATCCCATCCCATCTGTATCCTGTCCCTTCCCTATCCCCATCCCATCTGTACTCATATCCGTATCCATATCCCTATCCCCATGCCCCAACCCCATCACTTCCATATCCATATTGGTATCCACATCCCCATCCCCATCCCTATCCACATCCATACCACATCCTATCCCTGTCCCTATCTCCTATCCCATCACCATGACCATTTCTATCCCCATTCCATTCCATCCCATCCCCAACTCATCCTTATCCCGTCACCATGACCATTTCCACCCCCATCCCAGCCCACCCCCTCCCCATCTCTATCCCATCACCATGACCATCTCCATGACCATTTCCATCTCCATCCCCTCCCCATCTCTATCCCATCACCATTCCCACCCCTCCCCATCCCCTCTCTCCCCACACTCACACTCCTTGGACATGCCGACTTCGAAGCACTTCTGGAGGCGGCAGTACTGGCACCGGTTGCGCGTCACCTTGTTGATGATGCAGTTCTTGTCCCGGTGGCACGTGTACACCATGTTCTTCTGGATGCTGCGGCGGAAGAAGCCCTGCAGACCCCACACGGCCCAGTCAGTGCCCATCCTGGGGACCACGGGGATGGTCCCCAAGAGCAGGGCGCTCGCGGCTCTCACCTTGCAGCCCTCGCAGGCGCTCACCCCGTAGTGGTACCCGGAGGATTTGTCCTGGCAGACGAAACAGGGCTTGTAGATGCGGGGCAGGGGTGGGGGCGAGGGTGGGCTGGGCACGATCTCCTCCGAGCTGGTGCTCTGCGTCTCAATGGCTGCGAGGGAAGTTGGCAACGCTCAGGGCATGGAGACCCCCCCCCAACCCCATGGGATCCCCTACCCTGCACCCCCACCCCTCCCGACAGCACCAGTCCCCGATCTGGCGGTCCCACCAGTCCCCACCCCACCCCTGCCCTGCTTGGCCCCACAGGGCCGGGTCGCACGGGGCTGGTGGGGAGAGGACGCGAGCTGGGAAGATGCAAGTTGACATTTCCAGGCCACGGAGACGATGTGGAATTCAGGCAGACAAAAAAAAAAACAGTAAAAAAAGAACATTATAAAAAAAAAAAAAGCTGGGATCCCAGGAGCCCCCCGCGCGGGCGGCGCTGACGGCGTCTGTGGGGCCGGCGCAGGGAGGGCGGAGATGCTGCACACTGGGGGGTCCCCCACTGCACCCACCACCCCAGAAGCAAGGGCACAGCCCCCCAGGAGGGGACAGGCATGGTGCCACTCACTTTGCTGTCCATCCTCATCACTGGCACCCCCAGCCCTGCCAGCACGGGGGATGCAGGCAGTGGCCCCTGCACCCCAAAACCCCACAGGACACTCCTGCTCCATCCTGCACTCCAGGAGCACACCCTGTGCCCCAAAAGCCCCCCCTGCTCCAGACTGCTCAGGAGCTCCTCAAGCCCCCCAGGATGAGCCCTGGCCCCCACCCTGGTGCAGCACACACGGGGTGCCAGCGACCAGCGTGGGGTGCGGGCAGGCAAGGGTTAAGCACTCCCCGGCTCCTCCGGGATGTTTGCGAATGTTTTTCTGCAGCCGAGCCAAGCGAACCAGTCAAACAGGATATTAAAGGCCCGGCCCGGCCCCCCCTCCCCGCCCTGCCGGCCCCTGCACCCCAAAAAGGGCCCCTGAAAAGGGCCTCGACAACACCCACCCCCTTGCAGGGCTTGGGGTGCTGCGAGGAGGGGTCCCAGCCAGGGGCACCCACCTGGGGCTGGGCGAGGAGGGGTGTCACTGGAGAGGGGAGGGCTTGGGGGGCCATGGATGTGTGCAAGGAACAGAGGCGAGTGTGCAGGGTGGGATATGGGTGTGCGGGGTGGAATATGGGTGCAGGGTGCAGAGGTGAGGGTGTAGGATGGGACACGGTCATGAGGGGTGCAGAGGTGAGGGTGCAGGGTGCGATATGGGTATTAGGGGTGCAGAGGTGAGGGTACAGGGTGGGATATGGGCATGAGGGGTGCAGAGGTGAGGGTATAGGGTGGGATATGGGCATCAGGGGTGCAGAAGTGAGGGTGCAGGGTGGGATACGGGTGCAGGGTGCAGAGGTGAGGGTGCAGGGTGGGATATGGGCACGACGGGTGAAGAGGTGAGGGTGCAGGGTGGGCTATGGGTGCAGGGTGCAGAGGTGAGGGTGCAGGGTGGGCTATGGGCACACGGGGTGCAGAGGTGAGCGTGTGAGGCAGGAGGTGAGCAAGGCGGGCAGCGCATCCCGGGCAGCACTGAATAAATCACGGCTGCCACTCGAGGGAGCGGAGCCATTAAAGTGACTGAGCGAACGTCGTCTATAATTTATCGCCTCTTTTATATAATTTAAGAACTTCCTCGTGGAGAGCTGCACTCACAAAATGCAGATTTGACAAGATTTTGATGTGCTGGGTGCAGAAGGGGGGGGGGAGGGGACCTGGGTCCCCCCTGCGCCGGCGCAGAGCGGCATCCCCGGGCAGGCACGGCTGCGCCAGCACCGCGGGAATCCCCTGCCACCGCAGAGGGACCGCGGTGCCACCGGGGAGGGGACGGGGCTGTGGGCACAGCTGGCTCCCCAGGAGCCCCTCACGACGGTTTCAGGCCTGGGCGCACCCCCTGCAGCAGAAGGGGAGGGCACAGAGCAGCACCCAAAGGTGCTGAGTGGGCAGATGGGTGCAAACCTGCCAGGTTGGGTGCAGCAGGGGGCAACTGGGGACACTGGGGACAACGGGGACTCAGGTGCTGGGGTTCCCTCCCCTCCCCCAGCCTCATCTCCTCCTGGAACAGGAGGGACCCAGGAGGAAGCAGAGCCCAGCTGCAGACCAGATGCTGCGGCTGCGCCAGCATCCTCGGGCGAACCCAACGCGCCCCCGCCCGCGGCCCCGCCGGCCGCTTCCTCCTGCGCCAAGGGACCCCGGGGCACCCCGACACCCGCCAACGCACCCCGGCGTGGGAAAGTGCCCGCAGGGCCACCCTGCGTGCCAGGGCCCACGGGGGACCCCGGAGTCCCTCCTGCCAACCCCGGGCATCGCTGTGGGGCTGAAGCCGGGCACGCGGTGCACGCATCCGGATTGGGGCTGGTGCTCAGCGCAGGGTCTGAGGTGGTAGCGCGGTGCCAAGTGGGACAGGCGGGCGCGGTGGCCCCCGGAGGGAGGGTGGGCGGGCAATGGCACAGGGCTCGGAGGATCCCTCAAGCCTCAAATTCCTGCAATTTGGCGCGAGCGAAGGAGTGGGGGGCAAGGAGGGTGCTGGGAGCGACAGGACCTTGAAAGTGGGGGTGCCGCGGGGTGCCTGGCCCTGCCCGCGTGGCGTGGGGCACAGGACACGGTGCTCAGCCTGCTGGGATACCCAGCCCCCTCTGGTCCCCACGGGGCACCCTGTGCAGTGGACCCAGGGGTCCTGCCCCCCCCCCCCCAATACTGGGGTCTGGGGTCCCCACCACCCCAACTCACCATGTGCCGCAGCAGGGTGACGGAGCGTGGCTAACACAAGGTGACAACGGGCCACCCTGTGCCCAGTTGGGTGGTGTCCACACACAACCCAACCCCACAGACCCCCCGAGACCCCCCTCAGCACCACACAAAGCCCCAAGGAACCCCACAGCACCCCTCAAACCACCTGGGAACCCCATAGCACCCCACAAAGGCTCAGGAATCCCATAGCACCTCTCAAAACCACAGGGAACCCCACTAAGCCCCATGAACCCCATAATACCACTCAAACCCCCTGGGAACCTCACAGCACCCCACAAAACCCCCAAGGAACCCCACAGCACCCCACAAAGCCCCAGGAATCCCATAGCCACCCCACAAAGCCCCCAGGAATCCCATAGCACCCCTCCAAACCCCTGGGAACCCCACAGCACCCCACAAAACCCCCGGCAACACATGGACCACACAGACACGGGGTGCCCACAGCCTCGGTGGCTCCCACAAGCCTCTCCACCACCCTTCAGAACCGCCTCGTGCCTCAGTTTCCCCAGCTGCAGCACAGCAGTATCCCCAGGACCCGCTGCAGCAGCCGGCGGGCACCCCGCACCCCAAAAATCAGCTCTTCGCCCCGCACCAGCCAGTTGGCGTTCCGGCGGGCAGGGCAGTGCCAGCCGGTGCTGGGCCAGCTGCCAGCACCTCCGAGCCAATCCTGCCGGGCACCAGCCCAACCACAGCCAGAGCAGTCTCGGCGGTGACGGTGGGGGGGAAACTGAGGCCCGGCAGCTGCGATGGCAGCGCCGATGGATGGCAGTGCCACGGAAGGCGTGCCGCAGGCTGGCAGCCCGGGCTGGGGAGACACGGCATCTCGGCGTGACGTAGGGGAGCGGGGCACCCTGCCAGGGATCCCCGCCAGCACCCGCCGCCCACACGCCCGCCGGGTCACGGTCACCGCGACCAGAGGCTGGAGGTGCCCTGTACTGGGCACCGCGTGGCCACCCGGCGCTGCCCGCCCGGCTGCGGCCCATGGGCAAAGGGGCTCTGGGCAAGCAGCTCCTCTCCATGGGATTTGGGGTACAACGGGGGGGGGCAATGGCCCTCAGCCACCCCACAGCAGGACCTGCGGGGGGGGGGGCCTGCCTTGGTCTCCATGCAATACCGGGACCACCCAGAGCTGGGAAGGGGCTCTGCCCAGGCAGCCCTTCTCCCATGGAATCTGGGTGACAGGGGGGAACAATGGCCCCCAGTCACCCCACAGCTGGACTCAGGGCGGGGGGGGGCAAAGGCAGCACCCACCCCCCCGGCAGTGGGAGCCCCCCACTGTCCCCCACCACAGACAAAGGCCCCTCGTGCTGCACCAGTGCAAAGGGCGAGTGGCCTCGAGACAATGGGGACAGCAAGACTTGGGGGGGGCACAGCTGGGCACCCCCCGCCACGGGCACCCCTGGCCACAGGCACCAGGTATGGCCATGGGAAGGGCAAACTGGCCACAGGGAGAGGGGGTCCCATTGCCCCCTTCCCCAGGACGAGGCAGCCCCCCTGTGCCCTATGGGAGGGCCTGCAGCTCTTTTTGGGGTGAAGCACCCACACAGCCTGGCAGGACCCCCCCCCACTAACTGCCACCATTGCCACCTGTGTCCACCAGGCCAGCTTGGCCAGTTGCCCACTGGGGGGAGATGGTGTGGGACCCCCTCCAGGTACAAAGCCCAGCGGGTCCCAAGTCCCTTTGCTGTGGCAGCCCCTGGATTGGGGTTGGGGACACTTGCACCCCTGCCTGTGCCCACTGCCTACTGCCCACCCTGGCTCTGGGGGGACCCCACACCCCATAAAACACAGAGAATGGAGATGTCCATCCCCAAGGATGGGAGGGACCCTTGGGGGACACCAGGCTGTGACACCCCCTCCAGGGACACTACGCAGGGTCCCACCAGCAGGAGTGGGACTGGATGGACCCCTCATCAGCACCCAGACCCCCCCAGTCCAGGGGGACCCCCCACCCCAGTTTGCAGGGGGGCCATGCTGGGCCAGCTCTGGAGTCCGTGGGTTTTTGTGGGAGCCCTTATTGCGAAGGAGCGGAATTCCCAGCGGAGCTGGTGCTGCTGCGGCCCCCGCACCCGAAAAGGGGGTGCAGGGGTGCGAGAGGCACCCCGGCCCCCACCCCCCGGGCTCAGCCCCATCCCGGCCCCATCCTGGCCCCTTCCCGGCTCTCTCGGAAATAGGACAAGGGTTGTTCATGGCTGAGGCAGCAGCTGCGCAGAGCGAGGAACGGGGCCCGCGGAGGGTGCTGAGCCCGGAAACCCCCCCCTCCCCCCGGAACGGCACCCAGCACCCTGCTCAGCACCCACCCATGGGGAGTGCTCAGCATCTATCTCTCTGCACCCATCCCTGCGCCCAGTACCGCACCCAGCACCCCATCCCCACACTCTGCCCCCATTCCCGCATCTGTCCCTACACTCAGCACCACACCCAGCACCCCGGGAACAGCACCCAGTTCATGCTCAGCACCCGTCAGTGCCCATCCCTGCACCCAGCACCCCTCACTCCATTCCTGCAGCCACCCCATGTGTCCAGCACGGCACTCAGCACCCCATCCCTGCACCCCGCACATACTCCCGCACTCATCCCTGCACCCAGCACCCCGGGATCAGCCCCTAGTACACTGCTCAGCACCCATCCGTGCCCAAGTCCCCAGCACTCATCACTCTGCACCCATCCCTGGGTTCAGCACCGCACCCAGCACCCTGAGATCAGCGCCCACCCGTGCCCAAGCACCCAGCACCCTTTGCTCTGCACCCATCCCTGCCCTCCACACCTATTCCCTGCACCCAGCACCGCACCCAGCACCCATCCCGGTGCTCAGCAGCGCACACAGGACCTCGGGACCAGCACCCACCCGTGTACAGCATCGCTCCCAGCACCCCGCACCCCCTTCCCGCAGTCTGCCCCGTTGTCAGCACCGCACCCAGCACCCTGGAATCAAGCAGCCGGCTCCCTCCTCAGCACCCACTCGTGCCCTGCACCGCACCCAGCCCCCCCCATCCCCGCACTCTGCCCCGGGATCAGCACCCCGGGATCAGCAACCAGCATCCTGCTCAGCACCCACCCGTGACCAAGCAGCCAGCACCCATCCCTCTGCACCCATCCCTGTTCTCAGCACCGCACCCAGCACCCTGCTCAGCACCCACCCGTGCCCAGCACCGCACCCAGTCCCCCTGCACCCATCCCCGCAGTCTGCCCCGTGCCCAGCACCGCACCCAGCACACTGGAATCAGCACCCAGCATCATCCTCAGCACCCACCCATGCCCAGCACCGCTCCCAGCTCCCCCGTACCCATCCCCGCACTTTTCCCCGCGCCCAGCACCACACTCAGCACCTCGGGGATCAGCACCTGGCCCCCCCCCGCACCCATGCCCGCAGCCCCTCAGAGGTCCCGAGGCTGCGGTGAGGGGCTCCCCCAAGCCCAGAGGGGCGCAGGTACCTACATCGGCCGGAGCTGCTCCAGGGTGGGGTGCGCCGGGGGGTCCCTCGGGGTGCGGGGGGGCCCCTCTCCGGTAACAAACACCCCCGCGCCGTCCCGTAGAAATCCATGCGGAGGAAGGGGCCGGGGGGCAGCCCCGCTACCGCCGCGCCCTCGTACATGGCCCGGGGCTGCGGGGAGGGGGCGGCTCCCCCCCTGGGACCGGGGGGGGTCAGTGCCCCCCCCCGCGGTAACGGGATCCCCGGGGTGCCCCGAGCCGCTCTGCCATGGCCCCGCTCGGCCGGGGAGCGGGGCCGCTCCGAGCCCGGGGAGGAGGAGGAGGAGGAGGAGGAGGAAGGCGAGGGGGAGGGGAGGAAGGCGCAGCCCCGCCGGCTCTGCGGCTCCGCTCCCTCCCCCGCTGCATTAACCCTCTCGGCGCCGCGGGGCAGCCTTTCACACCCACATTCCCACCCCCCCTTCCCCGCCCCGGTACCGGGCCGGGGAGAGGAAGGGGCTGCGCGGGGGGCTCATTTGCTTAATGGGATGCGCGTGAACTGCGCGTGACCCCGGCGGGGAGGGCTCACCTCAGGCTGACCCCCCGCAGCCCCCCGGGGGACGGGTGGCACCGCACGGAGGGGGGCAGAGCGTGTGCGTGTGGGTCTGCTCACGCGTGTGTCTGCTGCACGATGGGGTGGGTGGTGTTTGCATCCCAGCTGCAGAGGGGCCCACGCGCCCCCCCCCCCCCCACACTGCCTGTGTGCATGTGCACATGCGTGTGCAGGTGTGTTCACACACGTGTGTTCACGCGTGTTTCCACTGCATGACAGGGTGGGTGATGTTTGCATCCTCACTTGGAAGGGGCACGTGTGCTCCTATTGCATGTGTGTGTGCACATGTGTGCATGCGTTAGCATGTGCGTGTGCATGTATGTGTTAGCATGTGTGTTCCCCACCGCCTGACAGGGTATATGATATTTGCATCCCCACTGTGGAGGGGCCATGTGTGCCCCCGTTGTGTTTGTGTGCACCACGTGTGCAGGTGTGCTCACGCGTGTTCCCAGTGCCTGACAGGGTAGGTGATGTTTGCATCCTGACTGCAGAGGGGCCCATGTGAGCTCCCACTGCACGTGTGTGTCACACGTGTGTTCACATGTGTACCTGTTGCATGACAAGGTGTGTGCTTGCTTGCATACCTGTTGCAGAAAGGCCCATGCATTGTAGGGGGAGAGTATGTGCACATGTATGTGCATTCTTTCATGTGTGTAACACCGTGCCCCTACTGAGCACAGGAGCAGGTGAGCATGTGAACACGTTGTGTGTGTGCACAAGTCTGTATGCACACACATGTGTTCAAACACACGTGAATTCCTCGATGTATGTGACACCGCCCCCACCAAGCACAGGAGCAGCAGAGCATGTGAACACGTGTGTCCTCACTGTGCGTGTGCATTTGCACATGCCTCCTACACACGCGTGTGCTTGTGTGTGGCCCATGTAGGGCGTATCACTACACGCCACCCCTCCCCACCCGTGCACACAGGGCCCCACTGGAAGTGACACCCTAAACCTGTACCCTCCTGGGGCCACCCAAGAGGTGACGGCACTGCCCGCTCAGCCCAGCATCACCCCGCGCGACAGCCCCGCTGCCCACCCGCAGAGACGGATGGACACACGCCACGATGGCAGCCACACACTGGGCCCTGGCAGTGCCACCTCCCCAACACCCTGGCAACCTCCCCACCACACGGTTTCACCCACCCACCCTTGCTTCCTGCGGCACAGTCGCCCATGGGTGGGCTCCACAGTGGGCATGCGGCCTCTGCCCCCCCCAGGGTCCGCTCTGCCCCAGCCCCACGTTGTCCACCACACGTATGCCCTTGGAGGGTCCTGGCATGGGGAACACACGCGTGTGCATGGGTGGGTACTGATGGGAGGATGCGGGATCTGCTGCACATGCCAGCCCTGCACGGCCACACGCAGCAAGCATGGAATGTTCATGAGCAGATGTGCATGTGTGTGCACATGTGTATGTACACCCATGTTAGTATGTGCACACACGGCAGTATGCAAAGACACAGCTCAGTGCATGTGCACACACATGGCAGTATGAATACATGAGTGCAAACACACATCTGTACACACACACATAGAACAGTCTACGCACACGCATGGCAGCACATGCACCCACACACTATGCACACACAGGTCAGTACACACCTACACACACATGTCAGCGCACACACACACACCAGCATGAACACACAGCCCAGTATGTGCACACACACGCACCAGTACGTGCACACACACGCACCAGTACACACACACCAATACACACACACACCAGTACACGCGCACACCAGTACACGCGCACACCAGTACACGCGCACACCAGTACACGCGCACACCAGTACACGCGCACACATACCCCAGTATATACACACACACCAGAATGTGCGCACACACACCAGCACACACACACAGGCACCAGTACGTGCACACACGCACCAGTACATACACATACACCCCAGCAGGAGCACACACGTGCACCAGTATGTGCACACACCCCCCCTCGACACTGCAGGCACCCTCCCACCTCCACAACTGCTCTCCGCACACCCACGCACCCCAGTCCCGCACACGCCAGCCACCCCCCACCCCCACCCCAGCCCCAAAGTGAGCAGCGCTGTTATTCCCAACAAAGACAAAACGGGGCGGGCAGGGGGGGAGCAAAGCAGGGAGGAAGACAAGAAAGAATAAGAGAAAGGCCGGGAGGCGTGTGCATGTGTGTGCGTGTGCATGTGTGTGTGTGTGTGTGTGCGCGCGTGTGTGTGCTGCGCCTGTTTAAATAATAATAGAAAGTCAAAGGCTTTGCTTAGCCAGCAGGTTTCTGAACAAAAGCCCAGCGCTCCTCCAACTTCCTGCAGAGAACATGACAAATGTCTGCTTTGACTCATTTACCAGCGCTGGAAAGAATGTGGCTGCGACGGAGGGGACGGAGGGGACGCGGGCTGGTGGCACCGCACGGCTCGGCCATGGCACGGCTGTGCCATGCACGCACGCCGCCGCGCCAGCCTGCGCTTCCCGTCCCGCGCCGGCGGCAACAGGAAGAAACAGAGATTAAAAATAAAAAGCCAAAGGCTTCGCGCAGAAGCCAAGAGGAACTGGGTGAGGGGAGCGTCCCGCACGCAGCCCTGCGGTCCTGCCATGCACCGTGTCCCACCGTGCCACTGCCGCGTGCCACCAGCCCACCACCGTGTCCCACTGTCACGTCCCATCGCTACAACCCACTGTCCCACCACCCTGTCCCACCACCATACTACCACATCCCATCACCCCATCATCTTGTCCCACCATCACGGCCCATCGCCACCTCCTGCTGCCCTACCACCATGTCCCACCACCAGCCTGGAAACACCAGCAGGGCCAGAGTGGGAACCCCTCCCATGGCAGCACCCCTCGCTTCCTCCCATCCCCACTCGCAGAGGTGGTCGATGCTCCAAGAAGCACAAGTTGTGACCATAACAGAGACCCAACCCCAAAGCCCATGGGGGTCCCTGCATGGAGCAGGCGGATTTGGGGGGTGCAGGGTCACAGCCTGAGACACACCAGGGACCCTCAGACCCCCCCCTTCCACAAACCCCATCCAAGGGTTGGACTCGATGATCCTTCTGGGTCCCTTCCAACTCAGGACATTCTAAGATTCATCCCAATCCCAGGGTTTGGGGTGCCCTTCCCCCAAGCCCCACGGGGCCCCCCTCCCACCCGCCCACTTCAAAAGACCCCATTTATCCCCTTCAGCAGCTTTTGAGCGCGGCGGCGAATTCCCGGCTCCCCCCGGCCCCCCGTGACAGTGATAGAAAACCTCCGCCGTAATGGGCTTTCCCAGGCGCGGGGGCCCAGCATCCAGCCTGGAACCATCAATCTTCTCCAGGCGGGAACGAGGGGGGCCAGGGGGGTCCCCAGCATTGCACCCCTTAGGGTCACCCCAGTCCTTGTCCTAAACTGTCCCCCCACCCCCAGTCCTGTCACTACCCCGCCCCCCCCGCTCCTCGCGGCCCCCGGTCTGCCCAGAGCACGTTTTGCTCATTAATTTTTAAAAATTAATTAATTACGGGGCGCTGCGGGGGAGCGGCTGCGGAAACTGGAGCCAGCGGGTAGGGTGACAGCGGGGCCCCCCGTCCCGGCAGCCGAGAGCGGGGCTGGGGGGCCCGGCTGCAGGGGGAGGGGGACACACCGGGGTCCCATTCCTGCAGCCGGAGCTGGGAACCAGGGTGGACGGGGGGATCCTCAGGGGGGTGGAAGCCCTGGGAGCCCCTCCTGGCCACCTGAGACCCACTTGTGGGCCAGTGCTGGGTGAGAGGAGTGGACCCTTGGGATGAAGGCACAGGCAAAGCCCTGGCAGTGCACACTCACCAACATGTGTGCACACACGTGGCGTGGGGACACGGGTGGCTTCACACTGTGTGCACAGACAGGCACAGGCAGAGGGGGTGGGCATTGAAAACATGCGTGTGCACAGACACACACACACACAGGGGGCTGGGTACTGAACACACATGTGCACACACACACAGAGTACACGCGTGTGCACACAGGGACCAGCCCCAGCTGTGGGGTGCGGACACAGACACACACAACACCAGCAGTGACATGGGCATGCGTGCACACAGTTTGTACACAGGTGTGCACACGCACACACAGCCCTGGTGGTGCAAACACGGGTGTGCACTCACACACACAGAGCCCCAGCTGCATACACACGTGCACTGACACACACACATCCCCAGTGGCACACACGGGTGCGCACACACACAGCGGTGCACATGGGTGTGCACACACACAGCCCCAGCATTGCACACGGGTGTGCACACATCCAGCTCCACCAGTGCACACGGGTGTGCACACACACATGCAGGCACAGCTGGCAGGGCACAGCACCACAGGCGCATGTGCACACGCAGCCAGCTCCATGCACACGCAGATGCACACCCTCCTTGCACGGCATGCACACACATGCACATCCACTGTGCAAGCGCACACGTGCCCACACACAGCTCAGACCATGGAGAGGTCCCACACCCACCCTGGTGTCCCTTGCCACCGTCCCCTGCCCCACATCAGGGCCCAGTGTTGGGCAGGGGGGTCCCATAGCACTTGTGTTGAGGGAGGGCCCCAGCACCTCCCCTCGTGTCCCCTTTGGCAGGTGCTCTCGACTCATAGAATGTCCCTGGCTGAGACAGTGGCTCCCCAGGACACCCACCTCAGGCCTGGGGGTGCAACAGAACCCCCTGCACCCTCACTTGGGGAGGGGGCGAGCAGGGCAGCCCCAGTCCCACACGCAGTACTCGGCTGATCACATTTCCCAGCAATGGGGCAAAGCATGGAGCACCCTGGGGGGGTGCAGATCCAGCACCCCCTGCAGCCCCCACACCGCCGGACTCCCACCCAACATCCACAGAAAGACACCCGTCTGAACCCTGGGATGGGGGGAAATCTGCACCCCCAGGAGGGCCCAGCCGAATCGGCCCCAGGGCTGCACAGCTGCAGCACATCTGGCGAGAGCGGGCTGGCGGAGAGGCCGGACACGTGTGAGGAAGGGGTGGCTGCACCAGGCCCCTCCACGGCCCCCCAGACCCAGGTCCCCTCCCCTGGTTGCCCCCCAGCTGGGACACGGAGCCCGGAATTTCCCTGCCAACCACTCCACCAGGAGAACAGGGGTGCACCCCAAATTCTGTAAGACCTACACAAACACTGCACCCACCAGGCTGTACGAGTGCCACGGGGGGTGCAAACCTGGTGCCCCCACAACCTGAGACCCCTGGGTACCCCAGTGTAGAAGCCAAGGGGAAACTGAGGCACGGTTCACCCTGCTGCCACCACACCAGGGACCCTCCAGCCCTGCCCGCAGCCCCCATCCCCAGCATCAGAGAAGGGGGGGGATGACAGGCGTGTCCCCCCTGCTCCATCCAGCCTCGTTCCCACAATGCCACGCGGGAATGGCCCCAGAGCCAGCGCGGAGGAGGGGCCCCACCCGCCACCACCACCACCCAGTACCACCCAGTCGCTGAACTGGTCCCACTGGGTCCCACTGCCGCCGCCGGGGCGGTTCTGGCGGGGGACAGCGCCCCAGGGGTGGCCCTGCCTGGGCCTGTACCATCCCTGGGGGCCAGGGATGGGCTGGGGGGGTGCCCACCACACCTCAACTCACGGGTGCCGCAGGGCACCCAATGCCAAGGCGGCACGGGAACGGGCAAGGGCACCCATCCGCAGCAGTGCCAGCTATAGCAATGGGTCTGGCAGCTGCCCCATGGCACCCAGCAAGGGTTTGGGGAAACCGAGGCACACCAGGAGCTCAAAAGGTTGGGGTGATGTCACGGGGAGGACCCAGAGTGGGATCCCAGCACCCGCAGCTCCCAGCTGGCAGCGCGGCGGCGATTAGCAGGGGCCGTGATGGACGACCCTGTCAGGGGGAAATTGAATCAGGAGCAGACGTGATGATTGCCTTCATCGCCTCCCCCACGGGCGGCCCCCGCGCCGCCGGCGAACAAAGAGCCGCCGCGGGCACCCAGCGCGGCCCCCGCCACCACCGAGCCCCCCAACCCGGCCACGCTGGGTGCTGGGGACAGTGGCAGCCAGAGGCCACTAAGCAGGGCCAGCTGGGCCGTTAACAGCCGGGGCATAAACACACTATTAACGACGGCGGCCACACAGCAGCAATTAACGCACACGCAGCACACTGCCCACACCGTGCCTCAGTTTCCCCAGCTCCAGCACAAACTGGGACGCACTGGAGAAGCATCCGTACTTGCACCCCACTGGGCAAGGATCTGGAACCCCCACACACAGGTGATGTGGTGGCTGGGAGCAGGGAGACCCCTCCCTCAGTGGTGTTGGTTACGGATCAGGGCTGGAGTAGCAGCGTGGGGTTGGCACTCGTGTCCCCAGAGGCTGGCACAGAGGGGTCTCTATGCTCCCCGATGCTGGGGGTCCCACTCCTTCCCGTCTCCCAGCACTGGGGGTCCCTTCACCTCCTCACGGGGCCGCGGTACTCACTGGCAGGCGAGGGGGTGCTGTACCCGCTGACAGGCAGCTGGTGCTGGATGCCAGCGAGGGTGCTGGGTGGCGACAGCCCCCCCAGCATGTGGGGGAAGAAGAAGGCATAGGGGGGCACGGGGTAACCGTTGAGGTGCCCCCCTCCGGGCGTAGGGCAGGAGCTGCTGTTGCTGGCCATGGCGGGGGTCTCCGATGCAGAGGGGGGGCTCTCAGGAACGGGGTGCGGGCGCCGAGCAGAGCATGGGGCCCGCGGGCGACCCGCTGCCCGGTGGGTGTCCTCGCTGGCTCCTGTGATGCTGTGGGGGGAGCAGAGAAGGGGGGGGGTGTTAGCAGAAGGGTTGGGATGCCCAGTGCCCACCAGCTGTGCCTCAGTTTCCCCACCCCCCCACCCCAAAAGGGCCGCAACCCCTCCCAGCCCCGGGAGGGCGCAGCCGGGCGGGGGCACAGCGCACCCCGCGAGATTAACGACAATCCCCCCAGATTAACGACACCGCGGCCGGCGCGGCCGGCAGGCGCAGCTCGCTAATCCCAGCTTAGGGGGAGGGAGGGGGGGGGACAGGGGACGGTGTGGGGACACTGAGGCCCCACGGGGCACCCCCTTGGGCCATGCGATGGCCCCAAATCCGCTCCCCCAAAGCCTGGGAGCAGGGGTGCGGCAGGGCTGGGAGGGGGGTGCTCAGGGTGGTGGCACCCCCCCACCCCAGCACAGGGGTCTGTGAGGTAGATGGGGGGAGGGGGGGGGGGCACACAGGCACTCCGGGGTCCCCTGAGGACAGTGGCTCTGCTCCAGGCTGTCCCTGCTGTCACAGCCGCGCTGCCGCCAGCTCCGCTCACCCCACGCGTGCACAGAGCGGGAGGGGGCTCAACCAACCCATCCTGGGGCAAGAGGATGCCCCCCCACCACTTCAGGACAAGAAATTGGGGGGGGTTGTCACCTTCAGGGTTGGGTGCTGTCCACCGGGGTGCAGCCCCCCACCCTGTGTCAAGCCATGCCAACCTCCCAGGCCAGCCTATGTGCGGCACAGACCTCATGGGCCAGGCCAAACTGGGGGGCACAGTGCTGGGAAGGGGGGCAACGGCAGTGGGAAAGGGGTGCAATGGCAGGAAGGGGGGTACAATGGTGGGAATGGGGGGTTACAGTGTCAGGAAGGGGGACAACAGTGCTGGGAAGGGGGACAAAGGGGGGGACACACAGCAATGGCAAGGGGTGCACAAGTTGGTGGGAAAGGGGGATGCAATGGCAGCGGGAACGGGGTGCAATCATGGGGGGGTAATGGCGGTGGGGAGAGGGGTAACAGCTGTACAAAGGGGGGGCAACAATGGTGGGAAAGGGGGCCAAAGGTGGGAAAGGAAGGCAGAAGGCAATGGCAGAGTGTGTACAACAGCAGTGGGAAAGGGGGGCAACAGGGGGAAAGGAGTGGGAAAAGAGGGGGACTATGATGGAAGGGGGGGGCACAATGGTGGGAGGCACAAAGGTGGGAAGGAGGGGGCACGATGGTGGTGGGAAAGGGGGTGCAATGGTGGGAAAGGGGGGGGGGGCCTGGGCTTTCACAATCCCGGGTTGGCTGTTTATTTAAGTGTTGGCACAGAGCCTGGCGGGGGCTGTTTATTTGCCGAGAGTGCTGGCTCCTGGCCCCGCGGAGGCGGAAAAGGATCCAGAGGAACAAGGCTGGGCCGCCTGGCGAGGCGCTGGGCTGGGGCTGGGATGGGCACAGCCCTGTTTCCCACCACCCCCACCCCCCCCTCAGCACCCAACCGGGTGCACCCACTGGTGACAGGACCCCCCCACTCTCCCAGCGGCACCCACAGCTGCCTCCCACCCATGGGCACCCGCTGGAGCACCCATAGGGAAACCCACGCTCCAGTTGTCCCCAGGGTGGGCACTCGGGGGTGGGGGTCACACCCTCCCCCCAGCAGAGGGTGTTGCTGAAATCCCATGGGCACCACTGGCTATTCGTCCCAGCTCAGGGTTCCCAGGGAGGTGACAGCCCTTGCTCGGGGTGCAGCACCACAGGGACCGTCAGCCCCCCAATAAAGAGGGGTTGTTTGTACCCCCCACCCCCCCCCCCCCAAAGCCAGGCTGTGGTCCCCAAGCCGTGCTGGTCGGGGGAACTGGGGGGAGAGAGGCGCGGGAAGAACTGTTTATGTTTGTCAGTGCCAAGTGCTCGCCGGGCACCGCGCCAGCGGCACTGGGGCCCAATTACTCAACTCCGCTCCTGCCCCCTCTCCCTCCCCTACCCCACAAGCTGCCAGCCTGGGACCGAATGAGACCAGCACCACTGGGCACCCCGAAACCAGCTGCTGGCCCCCCCAGCCCCTTCCCAGTGCCCCATGGGGACCAGCAGTGGCCAACAAGATCCTTCCCAACACCCCATGGGACCAGTAGTGGCCAACAACGTCTGTCCCAGCACTTCATAGGACCAGCAGTGGCCAATAAGGTCCTTCCAAATGCCCCTTGGGACCAGCAGTGTTCAAAAAAGTCCTTCCCAACGTCCTTCCTACCAGTGGCCAGGAGGGTCCTCCCCAACATCCCATGGGACCACCAGTGGCCAGGAGAGTCCGGGGAGCCTGGCCAGCCCTGTTCCCATGGGGAGAAAGAGCTGTAGCCCAGAGGAGGCTCCATGGGTGCCTGTGCTGACACAGGCCCTGGGGTGTGGCTGCTCCCCAAATCGGGGGTCCTGGTTGTCCCAAATACAGGGTCCTGGGTGTCCCAAATGGGACGCCCTGAGCATCCCAAAAGGGGTTCCCTGGGTGTACGAAGCACAGGTTATGGGCGTCCCAAAAGGGGGTTCAGGGTGTCCTGGCCAGGCCCTGCTCCCAGAGGACCCCAGGCCAGCGCAATGGAACCAGGGGCCCTCGCTCGCCCTCCCCGGCGCCTTTTCCTCCAGTCCCGGGCAGGAGCTGGACGGGGCCTGGAGCTTCCTGGAATCCAGCGCCTCGTTCCAGCCTCGCGGAAAACACAGCCGTGGGGCCTGGGCCAAATCCCAGCCACGAGGAACCTCCCACCCAGGCCTGGGGTGGCCCCTGGAGCGGATGGACACACGGACGCTCAGCCCAGAGCCATTCCCAGGGTTGGTGGTGCCGTGGTTTGGAGTGACCACGGCTGCCCAAGCCACCCGTGACCTCAAAACGAGGCACAAAACCCACCTCATGCACCCAAACAAGCCAAGCAGCGCCAACACAACCCCCCCCAAGAGATCCCTTCCAAAAATGCAGCCCCCAGCTGTGACCCCAAACTGGATTCACTGCCCATATCTAGGGCAGGGTCACATCCTGCTCCCCTGTGCCTGGCACAGGACACCAGGCACACAAAGCACTGGGATGGCAGCAATGCAATACCCATCTCCCCATGCCACCCATCAGCTCCTCAGAGCTCCCCAACACCTCCCCAGTGCCACCCAACATCCCTTCAGTTTCCACCCCAGCCCTGGGTGGGGGTTATGGGCCAGGCAGCACCCTCCATCCCACTCCAGGGGCACCCTAGACCCCCTGACACAGGCAGCACCCCCAGCCCCGGCGCCCACATCACCCCACCAACCCCAGGTGCGTTTCCTGCCAGGGCACACCACGATGGCAGCGCCAGCGCCCGGATGTGACACGACAGTGAGCAGGGGCACCGCCCTGTGTCCCCCCCTCCATGGGCACTGCTTGTCCCCGCGGTGCCAGGGCTGCTCTGGGGTGCCTGGCAGTGACCGAGCCCTTCCTGTCATGCCTGCGGGCACCGCACTCCCGGCCGCAGCTTCCCCTTGCCACTCTCGATTCCCAGGCAATGAGGTTTCGGTTCAGTCATGGCCCCTGCTGTCACAGCCACCCTCGACCCTGTCACCAAGTTCCTATGCCACCCAGACCCCGTTACCATGGTGCCTTGCCACTGCAAACCCTGTCACCCTGCCCCTGTGCCACTCCGTCACCCATCACCTGCTCCCCTTGACACCCTGGACCCTGTCACCCTGCTACCCTGCCACCCCACACCCTGTCACCCTGCTCCTTGTGCCAACTTGGACCCTGTCACCCTGCTCCCATGCCAGCCTGAATGAACCTCACCACCGTGCCCCCATGCCACCCCAAATCTTGTCACCATACTTTCCTGTCACCCCAAACGGTGTCACCGTTCTCCCTGTGCCACCTCAGACTCTGTCACCCTGCCACCGTGCCCCCTGGCCACCCTGGACCCCATCACCATGCTCCCGTGCCACCCCAAACCCTGCCAATGTGCCCCCACACCACCCCAAACCCCGTCACCGCACTCCCGTGCCATCTCAGACACCGTCACCATGCTGCCCTGCCCCCTCCAATCCCTGTCACCGTGCCCCCCTGGACCTTGGCACCGTGCCCCCACACCACCTCAGACCCTGTCATCACCCCAGTGCCCACCACCCCAACCTCGTGCCAGCCCATTCTGCTCCCCAAACCTTTGCAGGGGTGGCTGCCACCCGCGCCCCCCATCCTCACCAGAACAGGTCATGGGGACATCGCGGTGCCAGGCCACCGCGTGTCACGCGTGCAGAGGGAGGGGGTGCCGTGCCCTGGCAGCACGGGGTGGTGGTGGGGGAGCAGGGTGGCCCCGCTCCCCTGGCAGCCTCCCGGGCAGGGCAGGAAGCGCCCGCGGAGCTGCTGTGCGGTCACAGCCTGCGGTTTCCTCGCTGCTGCCGGCACCCAGCCGGGGAAGCCTCACACGCGATGCCAAGGGCACAACCACCCCTGGCACCCCCGCGAGCCGGCCAGGGCTGTGCAGAGGGTGTGAAGTGCCCACTGGCAGGGCCGCCCAGCGAGACCCCCTCCTCGTACCCCCGAAGCGTCTCGCCCGTGAGTCACCGTCACGTTTCTCACGTCCCCGGGCAGGCGTGAATCATGTCCCAGCCCGGCAGCGGGGCCGGAGTCCGCGGCACGCGGAGCGGGAGCTGCCCCAGGGCCCCACGCAAGGGCATCTGGGGGTGCTGCGGCCGCCAGGAACCCCAGCACCCACATGCCAAGGGCTGGTGCTGCACACAGGTCAGTCCCACCCAAGGGTCCCTGGTGCCCACATGCCCTGGCACCCTGTGGGTCACCAGTAACCCCATGCCTTGGCACCCTGTGAGCCACCAGCAGCCCCATGCCAGGCCACCCCATGCCCTAGCAACCCTGTGGGCCACCAGCAACCCCATGCCAGGCCACCCCATGGGCCACCAGCAATCCATGTCCTGGCCACCCTTTGGGCCACTTGCAACCTATGCCCTGGCACCCACATGGGCCACCAGCAACCCATGTCAGGCCACCAGCAATCCATGTCCTGGCACCCATGTGGGCCACCAGCAACCCATGTCAGGCCACCCCATGGGCCACCAGCAATCCGTGTCCTGGCACCCATGTGGGCCACCAGCAACCCATGTCAGGCCACCCCATGGGCAACAAGCAATCCATGTCGTGGCCCACCCTGTGGGCCACCACCAACACACGCCCTGGCACCTCTGGGCCACCACCAACACAGGTCAGGCCACCACAGCTTCCACCAGCATGGACATGGTGACACCACACAAGCCAGCAGGGACAGTGCCCACGCAGCCTCCCCACCCCGTGAGGACACATGGTACCCCAGCCATCAGCCACTGTCCCCGCAGCACTGGTCCTCACCCTGGCACCCCCACATCCTGCTGCAGGGTGGGAGCCCCAAACTGAAATTCCACCTGTCCAGGCCGCGCCGGGTCCAGTTACGCCGGGAACGCGCCCGCTCCAGTTACACCTCCCGCATCCGCCGCCAGCCGCGCCATTCTTCTCGGGAACAGCTGCCCCAACCACCGCCACCATTGTGCCACCAGCAGCACCACCAGCACCGCTCCATCCTGGCCATCCCATGCGTGCCAGCTCACTGGATGCCCAGCAGTGCCCAAGCCAGACCCCCCAGCCTCCCAGCACTCTGGGGAAGCCCATCCCATCTTGGCCATCCCACGGGTGCCAGCTTCACTGGGGCCCAGAGGTGCCCAGACTAGATAGACCCACCAGCCCACAGTATCCTGGGACCCACACCCCAACACTGCCTGCCCACAGAGGGGGCACCCTTATGTCCAGCCTGGCCCAATCCTTTGGTGCAACCATTGGGACAAGCACTGGAACCCCAGCTCCAGCAGCCCTGTCCGCTGCTGGGGGGGGGTGTCACAGTCCCCCCCATATCAGTTGCCTCAGGCACCTGGGAAGCAACAGGATTACACCTCAGCACCCTGGGGACCCTCACCTGATCCTGGCTATTCCATGGGTGCTGGCTCACTGGGGGCCCAGAGGTGCCCAGGTCAGATGGAACCCACCAGCCCCTCACAATTCAGGACAGGCCCTCAGCACCCTGGGGACCTCCACCCACACCCTGACCTGGCCATCCCATGGGTGCCAGCTCACCAGAGACCCAGCAGTGGCCAAGTCAGCCCTACCCACCCAGCCCCACAGCACCCTGGGGACCCCCACCCACACCCCAACACTGCCTACCCACAGAGGGGGCACCCTCACGCCCAGCCTGGCCTCACCCTTTGGTGCAACCATTGGGACAAGCCCTGGGAATCCCAGCTCCTGCAGCCCTGCCCGCTGCCAGGCGGATGTCACGGTCCCTCCACCCTGGTGCCCCCCAGGAAGCAGCAGGATTGCACCCCAGCAGGTGCCCGCAGCAGCCCCCGGTTGTTTTTAGCCCTGGCTGCGGCGCGCAGCCGGCGCCCTGGGAATGGCGTGCCGGGAACAGCACGGCCCAGACAGCCCTTTCTGGCTGGGCGACAGCCGGCAGACAAGTGCAGCTGGCAGCACCCGCTTGGGACACTGCGCCCAGCGCCCGCGTGGGGGGACACAGCGGGCACGCGACACCCCCAGACACTGGGATTTGGTGGCACCGTACCCCATGCAGGCTCTGGGATGCAGGATTGGCGTAACTTGGGGGACAGGGGGGGTGGGTGGAGGGGCAAAGCACCCCATGGTGTAGGCACCACGACCCATCGTGTGGCAGTGCCGTGTCCCCTGTGGCAGCCTGGCAGCGCAGCCGGGGACAGCGGAGGGCAGAACGGGCGCACGCGGCCCCTCGCCAGGCCCTGCCACGAGCCACCCCCCCCCCCCGCTAAGCCGCCTCCAGCCGCAGGGAGATTAACCCATTTTCCGTAATCAGCACATGTGTCACCGCAGATATGATTGCAGCCCCCCGCCCCCCCCCCCCCCCACCTCCACGCCTGCCAACACCGCAGCCCTCCCCCGGAGCTGGCACTGCCATGGGGGGCACAGCAGTACCCCATGGCGTGGGGTGGCGAGGGTCCCTGTGTGCGTGCTGGCAGGGCCACGCAGCTCCACCAGACAAGGGGTCTCCAAAGCATCACATCAGCACCCTAAAAAGAGCCAGGGGACCTCAAAACCTCCACGCTGGCATCAACACTGGCATTGACGCTTACCATTCCTGGGGTGGGTGGCCCACAGCAAATGCTCTGCCCGCGCAGCTGAGCGTGGCACAGTGACATGCCAGAGCCTCCTGGTTATAAATAGAGCCTGAGCCGCCAAGCTGGTGAATCCCAGCGCCGCGGGGCAGGCGGTGGCACGGGCCCTCCCCAGTCTTGGTGGCCGCAACATCGGCATCGCTCCCGGCACAGGGACCGAGCGCTGGGGACACAGCGGGCATGCAAGGACACAGGAGAAGCCAGCATCCTGGCTGGGATGTGGCACTGGTGGGCACCGTGGGATGGGGCACAGGGTCCCCCCTCGCTGCCATCCCCGTGCCCACTGGCATCAGCCATGTCAGCTCACCAGCGGGCGGTGGGTGAAGGGACCAGGCAACCCCTGGTTTTGTGGGGGAGCGCGGGCACGAGCACCCACAGGGCCATGCATGTGCCCACGCTGCTGCAAGGTCACCCCCAAGGGCAGGGCGCGGGGCCCACGGGTGACATATGGCCCGGGAGCCGTGGCTGTGGGGCCGTTAAGCCACCCCGCCGTCACCCGCTAATCCCGGCACGGAGCCTCACGGAGCCTGGCAGCCAGGGCGCAGCACCCAGAGAGACTGGCTGGTGCCAGCCCAGCACCCTGGAGTGGGATGATGGGGGTGGAGCAGTGGGGGGTACTCATGTGCCCTCCCCAGCACCCAGAGCCACTGGTGCCAGCCCAGCAGCCTGGAGGAGGCTGGTGGGGAGCGGTGGGGGCACCAGGAAGTGCCCTTGACCCTCCCCCTCGCAGAACCCACTGGGCGGTTGGACAGCACCACTGCCCAATGGGTCAAAGGTCAAAGGCACAGATTTGGGGGGACTCTGTGGTTCCAGCAGGTGTGGGGGGGTCTGCCCTGCCACCCCCCCCCCCCCGTGGGGTTCCCCATACCCGTGGTGCAGCAGACTCCAGTGTTGCAGCCCCCCCCCCCCCCCCCCCCCAGCTACCGGGGACCCCACCATCCCCGGGGATGGCTGCAGGTTGGAGGGGCTCTGCCCTGTCGTCCCCCCTTGCCTCTCTCGGGGTCCTCTCCCCACCCTCGGTGGGGGAACTGGGGGACCCCCCAGTGGGGCTGTACCCCTTCTCCCCCCCAGCTACTGGGGACCTGCGGGGTGGGGCTCTGCCACTGCTAGGGATAGTTGGGGGGGCAGGGGGCTCTACCCTGTCCCCCCCTTCCCTGGGGGTTCTCCCTCCACTCTCGATGGGGTGGCTGGGGGAGCAGAGCAGCCCCCCCCAGCTGCCGGGAACAATTGAGGGGGTCTCTGCCCTGCCTCCCAACACCCTCTCCCGGGGGGGGTGGGGGGGTGGAAGGGGCCCCCCACTCTCGGTGAAGCAGCCGGGGAAGCCTTCTGAGGACAACCCCCCGCTGCTGGGGATAGCTACGGGCGGGGGTGTCTGCCCGGTCCCCCCCTCTCTCCCGGGGGTGTTCCCCCCACACCTTCGGTGGGGCAATCAGGGGAGGCCCCGGTGGGGCAGCCCCCAGCTGCTGGGGACCCCCACCTGCCCCTCCCACCGCCACCGGGGATCGCAGCTGAGGGGTGGGGGGAGGCTGCAGCCGTCGCCCCCCGCCCGGCCCCCCCCGCACCCCCCTACCCCCCCCCACCTCCCCCCCCCCCCCGCCGCGCCAGCGCCCTGTCAGCCGCGGAGAGCGATGGCTTCCTCCGCCCGGCGGCCAGGAAACGGCGCAGACAAACGCTGCCGCCCCCCTCGGGACCCCCCCCCCCCCGCCGCCCCCCCCGTCCCCACAGACCCCGGCCCCGCCATCCTCCGCCCTGAACCCCGAAAAGGGGAAGCGGCACTGGACCCACAAAACACTCCCCCGTTGTGTGTTTGGGGGGGGCACCGGATCACCTCGGGGTGGGAGAACCGGCTCAGCCGGGGAGGGGGACCCCAACACCAAGCTCCGTTACCGAGCGCCAAGCTCCGTTACCGTACCCCAGCCCCCCCGCCCCGAACCCCGAAAAGAGGAAGCAGCAAAGCGCCCCCACCCCCAGCCGTTCGGGGGCGGGGGCACCGGATCACGAAGCGCGGGGACCGGCTCAACCTGCGGGGGACCCCCCAACACCGAGCTCTGTTACCGTACCCCAGTATCCTCTCCGCACCCCGATGGGACAACGGATCTCCCCGCCATCGCCGCGGGGAGGGGAACCGGCTCACCCGGGGGAGGACCCGGGGTGGGGGGACACCACCTCACCCGGGGGGCCTACCGGCTCAGCTAGGGGGAACCCCAACACTGAATTCCGTTACCGTATCCCAGCACACCCCCCGTACCCCGAAAAGGAGAAGCATCACCAGACCCCCCCGCCGTGGAGGGCGCGGAGGGGGGGGACGACACCGTGCTGCGTGCACCGGCGACCGAGAGGGGGACACAACGCGTTCACCGGGGGGGACACCTCAACATCACGCTCCGTTACCGAGCACCCCCTCTGAACCCCGAAGAGGAGAAGCGGCAAAGGATCCCTCCCCCGCTGGGGGGGGGCGCGGACACACAGTGGCTCCGTGCACCGGCGACCCGGTGGGGGGACACTCCAATACCGAGCCTCCACTACCGCACCCCGGGGTGGGGGGGGACTGCACACACGGGCTCACCGTGGGGGGGACACCCCCAACACCGCTCTCCGTTACTGTAATCCAGCCCCCCCGCCGGGGGCGGTGGGGAGGGGGGCGACACCGTGGTCCCCCCCTCCCCCGCCGAGGGTATCCCAAGCCCTCACCGGGGTGCGAGGAGGGTAGCGCTACCCCTCAGGAGCACCCAGACAGCCAGTCCCGGGGGGGTGACCCCAGCCCCTGGTAACTGGGGGGGGGCAGCACCGCCAAACCCGGGTGAAGGAGGCGCAAATCTACGGTCTGGAAACGGGGGCGGGGGGCTCCCGGCCGCCTCAGCCGGGAGGGGCCCCTCACACACACCCCCTCGCAGGGACCCTCACTCACTGAGCCGGATAGAGGGGGATCCCCAGGATTCCCCCGGTACCGGCGGGGGATCCCCAGCGCCGCCTCCCGGTCCTCCTCCCCCCCCCCCCCCCCCCCCCCCACCGTCTTGGGACCCCCCCAGGACACCGCTTTCAGGACAAGACCCCAACAGCCCCTCCGGGGCGGGGACACCCCAGCATCCCGACCCAGGGGCATCAGAAAAGGTATGGGGGACACCGGAGGGGGCTACAGAGAAACGTACGGAGGGGGTTCTGGGAGGCAACGGGAGTGGATACGGGAGACACCGAGAGGGGATGAAACCCGGGGAGTGCGAGGGACACATGGGGGGGGGGGGGGGATATGGGAGACACCGGAGGGGATCACGGAGGATACGGGGCGGGGAAGGAAGCACGGGGGACATACTCGGGGGAGGGTGTACGAGGGATACCGCAGCGGACCCCCCCCCCCCGCCCCCCGAACCCCGAACAAGCCCCCCCCCACCATTACCTGAATCACTCCCCACCGAGATCTGTTAAACCTGGAAAGCTCCCGGTGGCGGCTGCATGGGTGGGCAAGGAGGCACGAGGGGAACACGGCTTAACGGGGGGGGGGACAGGAATGAACCGGGAGGAGCGGAGCCGATGGAGGGAGGGGGGGGGGAGAGGCTTAACGAGCGGCGGCCGCGGCCATTGCGAGTCATGTGCTCGCGGGGAAACTTTACCGGGCGGCGGCGGCGGGCGGAGGCCACGCCCCCTCTCGCTAGCCACGCCCCTCTCGGACCCGCCTACGCGAGCGCCAGCCCCGCCTACGCCCCGCCCCGCCAGCCAATGGGGCGCCGCCTCCGCGGCGCCCCATTGGCTGGCGGGGCGGGGCGTAGGCGGGGCCAGTGCTGAGCGGTAGAAGGCGGAAGTGGGAGAGAGTGCGGTGCGCGCGCCGCGCGTTGTGGGGGGGGCTCTTAAAGGGGCCGTTGCCCCGTTGCCTCGCAGACCTCCCCCGCTTGAGTTTATGGGGCGGGGAAGGGTGGAGAAGGAGGATTAAGACCACTCGGGGGGGGGGGGGTAACAGGGGTGGGGGTGTCTGATTATCACGCAACAGGATTGGGGGAACAGGGTGTACCCCCAAGGAAGGAGGAGATGAGGTGGAAGTGGGAGAGCGGGGACCACCCAGGGACCCCTAAGGAGGGGGGAGGGGGTCAAGGAGGATGGGGAGGAGTCAGGGTTGGGGGTCCCTGAGCATCATCTAGGGTGGGGGGGGATCAGGATTAGAAAGGGGAGAGTTGGGACCACCTAGGTGCCCCTGGGGGGGGGGGGGGTTAAGCAGGATGGGGAGGGTCCTTGAGCATCCTTTGGGGTGGGGGCTCAAGCTCGGAGGGGGAACCCCCCTGGAGCTGTAGGGTGCCTGTACTCAGGGTGGGGAGAACGTCCCTGGTGACCCCAGGGATGGGGACAAGGATACAGACTCCTGTCAACCACACTGTTGTGTCTGTGGTGCCCCCCACCAACATCCCCAGCACCCCTTGTTCCCTACAGCACTCCAGCACCCCTCCCACGCCAAGCCCACTCAGGGCACGTGAGGGAATAAATCAGTTTTACTGTGAAAAAGGGAAGAAAAAGGAGAACTGCAGCTGGGGTAGGACTGGCACAGCCCCACAGGGACAGGAGCCCCCCTAGAGTCAGGGTGAGCAGAGCCCCCTCCTCACCTGCGTGTGGATGCCAGGGGAAACTGAGGCAGAAGGGGAGCCAGGCCTGGCATGGGGGAAGCCAGAAGTGGCACCCAGGACCCCCAAGCCACCATAGCACGAGGGGGTGGGACAGTGGGACAGACACTGCCCTGGCAAAACACACGTGTGAGGAGCCTGGGCAGCCTCAACACACATCACATGGGGGTCCCACTGCACCTCGAGGTGCCCAAGAGCCCCACAGCACCCATACCAGTAGGGCTGTGCCCACCGTGCCCCCCTGCAGCGCTCTTGTGCCTCAGTTTCCCTTCAGTACAAGACAGGACACCCCAGGATGGTTGGGGGGCAGTGATGCCTGGGCACCCCCAGCCCTGCGCAGCCCCCCTCCCCAGCATGGCGGCGCGAGGCCCGGCCGCCGGCGTGTGCTCAGCCCAGAGGAATGCGCCAAATCACTCCCAGATGTGCGCCCCGAGCAGCCCCCCCACCCCTCTGCGGCCCCACCGGGGCGGCCGACGGGCACCGGGGTCCCCACACTGCCCCGCCGTGGGGCTGGACCCACTGAACCCAGTGAACACACTGATGGCCGCATCCTGCCCAGTGCAGTGCCCATCCCGTGGCATTGGGGTGCTGAGGTCCAGCATAGGAAGGACAATGGGGTGTTGGGGGAGCAGCTGATGGGCATCAGCCCATCATAATGCCCTGCCCTGGGGTCGAACACACTCGTGGACACATCCTGCCCGGTGCAGCGCCCGTGGTATCAGGGTGCCAAGGTCCAGCAGGGGCAGGATAGCGGGTGTCGAGGTGCGGCCTGGAGGTGCCAAGGGGCACCGCTGTGTCCCCGCTGTCCCCATCCCACCGAGGCCCCTCAGCCGTCGTGGGGCGTGGTGCTGGCACAGCAGGGTCGCGCGGGGTCCTGCCCAGCACCCCCGACCCCGGTGCCCGGCAGGAGCGCAGCCGAGCGGAACGGGGCTGTCAGATGGAATCTGGGTGCTGGCGGTGACGGGAGGGGGCCGTGCCCGCCACGTGGCCGCTTATGTAAGGAGAGGGCACGGGAGGACAGGGAGACAGCCGGGGCGCTGGGGACACCGACGAGGGGACACCGGGCCCCGCCACGCGCGCGGCCGGACACGCACACCGGGCGATGCCCGCGGCACGGCCAGCACTGGGCAGCCCCGTGGGCACGGCACGTGTGTGCCATAGCGAGGGGCCGTGGGCACATGTGTGCCAGAGCACGGGGACATCGCTGCCAGCCAGGGCCTGGCTGTCCTGGGGTGTCCTGAGGTGTCCCAGGGCCAGCAGAGATGTCCCCAAGCTGCAGTGCTCCCACCGTGGGCATGGGACATCTGTGCCAGAGCGAGTGGCCATGGACACACATGTGGCAGAGCACAGGGACATCTCTGCCATCCAGAATCTGGGTGCCCTGGGGTGTCCTGAGGTGCCCCAGCGCCAGCAGGGATGTCCCCAACCTGCAGTTCTCCCACTGTGGCACTGCCAGCCCTCTGGGCATGGCATGTGCGTGTTGGAGCAAGGGGCCATGGGCACATGTGTGCCAGAACACTGGGACACCTCCACCAGCCAGAATCTGGGTGTCCTGGGGTGTCCCAGGACCAGCAGAGACGTCCCCAAGCTACGGTGGGTGGGCACGGGACGTGTGGGAGCCATGGGCGCACAGGGGGCACAGCACGGGGACGTCGCTGCCAGCCAGGGCCTGGGTGTCCTGAGGTGTCCCAGGGTCAGCAGTGATGTCCCCGAGTGGCGCCGCTCCCGCCGTGGCACTGCCAGCCCCTCTCGGAGCGGTGATGAACGGCCCCGGCGGGAGCTCTGCCACCCGCGCCGCTCAATCCGTCTGCGCCATCGATTTTTCATCCACTGCGGCAGAGCTGAGCTAGGGCTGGCGCGGCCCCGCGGGCACCTCGGCGGGTGGGCACGGCCCCTCCCTAACTGTCCCCCAAACCCACCCGCACAGCCGTGCCACCCCGGGCACAGCGCCAGGACTGGGGGGACCCTCCAGCTGTGCCACGGGGTGTCCAGTATGGCCAGTCTGACCCAGGTGCGGGGTTGCCCCCTGTGCCCTGCTCACGCTTTGCATGCAGTGCCCAGGTGGGCACACGGAGGGGAGTGGGGCTGAGGCAGGTGGGGGGGGTGCACATGGGGTGCAGGGGGGTTGAGGGGGGGATAGGGGTGCAGGGGGGGGGGATAGAGCAGCGAGGGGGACAAATGGGGAGCGGGGGGGGGCTGGAGCAGCTGTTGAGGGGGCTGTGATGTGGGGAGCATGGGGGGGCCAGGGCATAGGGTGCAGGGGCACCGTGGTGCCCACCCGCATCACCGCTGCGTCACCGCGGTCACAGACACTGCCACTCGCTTCCTTCCGCACACGGGGCATCGTAGGGCTGCGTCACCACCCCGGGGCTGGTGCAGGGCAGGATGTGACCACTGTCACCCAGGGGGTACCCTGGCAACCTGTGCCCACCCCAGCTTTGCCCACAGCTGGGGGGGATGCCAGCTCAACCCCACGACGTGGCGGCAGTGCCATGGTGTGGTCAGGTGACAATGACCCCCGCCCTGAGGTCCCCGGGGTGGCGAGGACACAGGGATGAGGAGCAAAGTGGGCACAGCCTGGCATGAACCCGCTGCCCCCCCTGTGCCATCGCACACGTCCCACACATGGCGGCTCTGGCTATAAATAACCACAGCCGTGATGCGCTGAGCGGCGCGCGGGGCCCCGCTGGGGCTGCTGGCCCGCCCCACCGCCCCTGCCTCAGTTTCCCCTGGGGCTGGGGTCTGCCCTGTCCCCAAGGTGACCCCGTGGGGTGGGACAGGGGGGGCCTGCACCAGTTTGCCCAGTTCAACATCCAGCGGCCTTGCCAGCCTCCGCTTCGGCACTGGGTGCCCAGGGCAAGGACACAGCGGGTGGCCCCGCGTCCCACGGAGCGAGGAGGGGGGGTGTCACCCCCCACGGAACCCCTGCCCCAACATGGCCAGGGGAAACTGAGGCACAGTGGGGACCCCAGACACCTCACTCTGCCCCTCACACCCCATCTCCATCCCGGGGGCTGCCGCGGGGTGGCCCTGGGTGCTGGGAGGGGGCACAGTGGTTGGATATGGGGCAGGGATCCAGTGCCAGCCCCCCCCCACCTCCCCCCTCACCCCCCTGCCCAGGGAAGCTGCAAAATTAGGTCAAAACGTCTATTATTTAACACAAGCAGAGGAGCTGGGGGGGGAGGGGGAGAAGCAGGAAGGAGGGGTTCTGGGGGGGGGCAGGGATGGCCCCCCCAAGCCCTGGAGGAGGATGGGAATGGGGTGGGGGTTGGCAAGAGCCAGTGCTGGACCAGAACCACTTTATTAATGCCAAGAAGAAGGGGTCCCCCCTGCCCCCCAACCCTGGCACAGCCTGGAGCCAGAGGGGGCTTGGTGGGGGGGTGGAAATGAAAGGCTCCAAACATTCCCAGGTCATGGATCAGATATGCCAGGGTGGGAGCCCTGTGCAGCAAAGGAGTTGGGGTGTGTGCCAGCCCCCACCTGGGCTCCAGCCCCACAATAACAGGAATAATAATTAATGTTATTAATAAAATTAATAAAACTGCCCCAGATCAACATCCCTCAACAGCGGCCAAAGCCTCAGGGAGCTGTTTCCCTGCTCCCACCAACAGTCCAGTCAAACCACACAGGCACCGGAATCCCAACTGGGGCAGCGTCCACGTGGGGAGGGGTTAACCCAGTCCCTGGGCCAGGACGGTGCCCACCAGGGTCGCATCCTGCAGCGCGTGCTGCACCGCTGCCTCGTCCATCTTCAGGGAGACCTGCGGGGGGAGAGAAGAGAGGCTCAGGACCGGTGCTGGACCCCATCCTGCTGCTGGACGTGGACACTCCCCCTCCTCACTGCTGGACCCAGACACTGCCCCACTGCCAGACCTGGACCCAGACCCCTGCCCCACTGCCAGACCCAGACCCCTGCCCCACCGTACCTTGGCCAGCCGGGCCTCCTTGGCCTTCTTCAGCTTGAGGATGCCCCGGGACTCCAAGAGGGTGACGAGGGACAGGCACTCAGCCTGGTCGACAGCCGGGAGCTGCTGCCGCCGGCACACCTGGCTGTAGGTGTCATGGAGCTGGGGAATCACAGAATCATGAAATGGTTTGGGTTGGAAGAGAACTCAAAGCCCATCCGGTTCCAAACCCCCCTGCCATGGGCAGGGACACCTCCCACTGGATCAGGGGGCTCCGAGCCCCATCCAACCTGGCCTTGAACACCTCCAGGGATGGGGCAGCCACCACTGCTCTGGGCAACCTGGGCCAGGGCCTCCCCACCCTCACAGCAAAACATTTCTCCCTAAGATCTCATCTCAATCTCCCCTCTTTCAGCTCAAAACCATTCCCCTCATCCTATCCCTGCACTCCCTGATCAAGAGCCCCTCCCCAGCTTTCCTGGAGCCCCTTTCAGTCCTGGGAGGCTGCTCTAAGGTCTCCCCAGAGCCTTCTCTTCTCCAGGCTGAACAACTCCAACTCTCTCAGCCTGTCCTCACACAGCCCTCAGATCACCTTTGTAGCCTCCTCTGGACCTGTTCCAACAGTTCCATATCCCTTATCCAGAACTGGGCACAGGACTGCAGGTGGGAAGGCAGAGTGGGCATTACACGGCAGCACCACACCAGAGGGGTACCATGGGGATACCAACCCACTCCCCAAACGCCGGGGGGTCCCGGCGCCACTCACCTGCCCCAGTGTCACCTCCTGGGTGCGCAGGCGGCGGGCGAGCAGCAGCAGGGAGCAGAGCAGCACCTTCTGCTGCAGTGGGAAGGTGTCACGTGACCCTCCCGCCATCCGGTCTCCAAACACCTCCGAGATGACACGGGAGATGTGCAGCAGCCCCACGCGCTTGGGGACGGGGGACACTGGGGAGTCACCTGTGGGACAGACAGTAGGAAAGCTCAGAAATGGGGGGGTGGGGGGGGGTGGCAGTGCAGAGCCAGAAGGGGACAACCCACAGGTGCCACCTCGCAGGGTTTTGGCTCTGGCACCAGCAACTCACCTCCGGGCAGCGGCTTGAGCAGGGTTTGACTCCGCACCTCCAGTTCCACCACCTCCACCGCACGCCTGAGGAGAGACAGCGCTGAGCACCGGGCAGAGCGGGCACCCCGGCACGGGCACCCCAAGTGCAGGGGCTCACAGGGGCCACACCAGCCCTGGCACCAATGGGTTTTGGAGCAAGCACCGACCTGCAGACATCCAGGGCCTTGCGAGCATCGCCGGAGACAGCAGAGACCTTGCGGGCGCAGAACTGGAGCGCGGCCGCGTCCAGGACAGGGTCACCAGGCACCTGCAGAGGCACCGCGCGCCGTCAGTGCTGCTGGTGTGGGCAAAGAGCCCCCCCGTGTGCCCCCTACCTGTGTCCCCCACATCCCTACCTGTCCCAGCCGCTCCTGCAGGATCGCTGTGAGCTGCTCCCGGGTGTAGGGTGGGAAGTGGAGCAGCTGGGGGCCACCGGCCGGGCAAGCGCGGAGCCTGGCCAGGCTGCGGTGCGTCAAGTCCAGCGCGTTGGCCAACCCTGCGGTGAGGGAGGGAGGCAAAGGGGAACCCCCCATCAGCCCCCTAGAAATGAGGGTCACAGAATCATGGAATGGTTTGGGTTGGAAAGAACCTCAAAGCCCATCCAGTTCCACCACTCTGCCATGGGCAGGGACACCTCCTGCTGGATCTGGTTGCACAAAGCCCCATCCAACCTGGCCTTGAACACCTCCAGGGATGGGGCAGCCACCACTTCTCTGGGCAACCTGGGCCAGGGCCTCCCCACCCTCATCATGAAGAATTTCTTCCTAATGTCTAATCTAAATCTTCCCCCTTCCAATTTAATTCCACTCCCCTCAACCTGTCGCTCCATGTTCTTATAAGAAGTCCCTCCTCAGCTTTCCTGGAGCCCCTTCAGATACTGGAAGGCCACCAGAAGGGTCATTTGGCTCCCACAGCCGTGCACTCACCCACGAGGACGAGCCTGGAGCCAGGCAGCTGGGGCCACTCGAAGAGGGTGTAGAGCACGTCCTGCCCTTTGCTTTCCAACTGGTCCAGCTCATCCAGCACCAGGAGGCTGTGGAGGTGAAATCCGGATCAGTTCCATCCCTACCCACACCCCCCTGCACAGAGAGGCTGCCAGGGCTGCCTCGAGGTGTTGAGGGGGGTCCCCACACCATCCCCACAGGGCAAGGAACTCACACCATGGGTCCCCGAGCCGTCAGGTGCTTCTCCAGCCTCCGCAGCCCCTCCCGGCCGCTGGCAGCGGGCAGGCCCAGCTGCTGTGCCATGGCAGGGAAGATGCCCTGCGGGCTGCCCAGTGACATGCAGTTCAGGACAAGGGTTTTGCTCCTGGAGAGCTCATCCTGGTGAGGACAGGAGCGTTACAGCGGCCACAACCTGCTGCCATATTCCCTGAGCGCGTGGTGCTGGGCTCCTCCTTCCATTTCCCTCCCAATTTGCTCCACCAGCACCCCCAAAACAGGCACCTCCACCCTTAGAGAGGTCCATAGAATCATAGAAACATTACGGTTGGACAAGACCTCCAAGATCAGCCAGTCCAACCATCAAGACAACCTCATTGTGCCTGCTAAACCATGTCCCAAAGTGCTATGTCCACATATTTTTTGAACTTTTCCAGGGATGGAGACTCCCCCCTGCCCTGGGCAGCCTCTGCCAGAGCTCCACCTCTTTTTCAGCAAAGAAATTTGTCCCAATATCCAACCTAAATCTCTCCAGGTGCAACTTGAGGCCATTTCCTCTCATCCCATCACTTGTTACTTGGAAGAAGAGACCAGCACCCACCCCGCTCATCGCAACCTCCTTTCCAGGAGCTGTAGAGAACGATGAGGTCTCCCCTCAGCCTCCCCCTCTCCAGGCTAAACCCCCAGGTCCCTCAGCAGCTCCCAAAGCCCCTGTGCCTCCCATCTCCATCCTCAGCTGCTGCCAGAACCCCTGTGCCTCAGCCCCCCACGCCAGGATGCCCAGGTGCAGCACACCTTGCAGTTGAGCAGGATGTGGCTCACAACAGCCGTTTTCCCCGTCCCAGGAGCTCCAGAGATGTAGAGGCTGCCAGGCTGGTGCCCGCAGACGTGTTCCCGCAGGAACTGCCGGATGATGCCTGTCTCCTTCTCCCTGCCATGAAGGCAATCGGGCACGGCCGCGTGCAGCACCCGCTTCACCTGCTGGTAGCAAGAACCTGTGCCAGGGAGAGAGGGAAGGGGGCTCAGGGGGGGCTGTGGTGACACTGAGACCCCATTCCCCCCACCTCCCCAACCACACTCACCTTCCTGCCGGAAAAGCCGGGTGCGCACAGGCTGCCCCCGTCGCTCCTCGCTCCGAGGGGTCTCCTGCCCCCTGCACCGTGGGGATGGTCCTGGGGTGGGGGGCTTCTCGGGGGAGGCAGGGGGGTCCCCAAAAAGCAAGCGGCGCCCCTGATTCTCCTTGCTGCGCTTCGCTGGGGAGCAGGGTAGGGCGTGGGGGATGTTGCAGAGGTTGTCATCACCTATGGGGAGAAGGATCAGTGGAGCAGCTCAAGATGCTGGTTGCAACCCAAAATCGTTCTCCCCTGGGGGAGGCTTCGTGTTTCCGCCCCCCACGGGGCAGATCTGGGCCCCCCAGGAGCAGGTTCTCTTCCTGAATCTGGGGGGGGGGGAAGCTGCAAACACAGCTGCGTGAGGCTGTTGGGTGGAGGCCTCAGCCCCACAGCAGCTTTGGGGTGCTTTCCCAGGGGAGGGGGCAGCAGGACTCACCCAGGCGCTTGCAGGGGCTCAGGGGCAGTGGTTTGGTGCAGGTTGAGCGTGTGGCCAAGGCTGCCCGGCCGGGCTCGGCGGGGGCCAAGGTGGTGGGACGAGGCGAGAGCGGTGGTGTAAGGGGTTTGGGGTCACTCTTGGCCAGGGGGGCAGCGAGGCAGCGGGTGCTCCGGCGGCGGGGGAAGGGGATGGCGGGCTGGTGCTGCGAGCTGCTGCTGGCCATGGTGGAGGGGCTGTGGATGAAGAGGGGACAGCAGTTAGGCGGGCGGGCAGGGGGGAAACACACATGGCTGAGGGGTAGAGACACCGGTCAGCTCGGGGGAGACCCCAGCCCCATGGCTTCTGGCTGCCCTTTCTTCAGCATCCCCACTCCCATTATGGTTCTGCTTTGCCCTTCCCGTCCCATCCTACATCTCCACTGTAACCCCCACCCCCAAAGCTCCCTACCCCATGGCTCCTGGCCACCCTTTGCCCTTCCTGTCCCATCCTACATCTCCACTGTAACCCCCACCCCCAAAGCCCCCTGCCCACCCTTTGCCCTCCCCCTCCCTACAATATCACCGTGTTCTGCCCCCCCGCCCCGAGTCCATATCCCACATAACGGCCCCCCTTGTCCTATCCCACACCTCCGCTTCCCAACCCCCTGCCCCATGGCTCGCGCCTGCTCTTTGCCCCCCCTCCCCGCAATATCCCCCTCTTCTACCCCGCCCTGGCGTGACACCCCCCACCCCAAACCCCCTGCCCCACGGCTCCCAGCTGCCCTTCCCCCCCCTCCCGCCCCGCAATATCACCCTGTTCTGACCCCCCCCCCGTCCCATCCCACGTCTCCGGTATGACACTCTCCATCCCAAGCCCCCTACCCCATGCTCCCCCCCGCTATTATCGTCCTGTTTTGCCTCCCCCCACTTCCCAAACCCCCTGCCCCCCTATTTTCCATCTCCCCCCATCCCACTTCCCAAGCCCTCTCCACACCACGCACCTTCTCGCGCCAACTCAGCCCCCGGCTCCGCACTTCCCGCCACCAGGCCGGACTGTCCCCGCCCCCGCCGCCCCATTGGCCGAGCCTCCCGCCGCCGCAGCCAATCGCGAAGTCCCGCGCCAAAAGCGGAGGCGGGAGAAAGGGGCGCGCGGGTCTGCCGGGAGGCGCGGGGCACGCTGGGAGCTGGAGTCTGAGGGGAGGGGGCGGTGCGCCCGCATCCCGCCGCCCCCGACACCCACCCTGCTCCCCCGGCTCCCAGTGCACCCCCCCAGTTCTACCTCCACCCCACCTCCTCCCTGCCCCCCAAATTCTGCCTTCTGCCACAGCTCCCAGTGCTCCCCCAATACTGACCCCACCCTACCCCTCCCAGCGCTCCCCCAGTCCTATCTCCGCATCACTCCCAGTGCTACCCCGCTCCTGCTTTCCCCACACTCTCCCTGCCCCCATCCACCTCCCCCCATCCACCTCCCCCCTGCCCCCCAACTCACACTGTTATCCCAATCCCACTTTCCCCACACCCTCTGTGCCCCCAGCTTCCACCTTCCCTACAGACAGAGCCCTGGATCCCCTGCATTCATCATCCCCCAAAACAGAGAGGGACTCTGGAGAAACACAGAGCCCCCAGCCCCCTCCCTAGACACTGCCCTCGAAGAGTCCAGTATCTTTATTCCTTTTATTTAAATGCAATTCCAAGCTCCTCGGTTTTATTCCGTTCTCTTTAAAAGAGCCCCTCGCGCCCCGGGGAGGAGCAGTCAGCACATAGGGAGAACCATTTTAACCTTTATTTAACCCAAACAACAGCACTGGGAAGGGGGACACACTCTGTCCTCCAGAGAAACCCCCCCAAGTGTCCCTTGCACTGCCTCACTCTGGCCTGGACCGGGAAAGCTCCCATCTTCATAGAAAAAAAAAAAAAACAAAAAAAAAACCCCAAACCAACCCCAAAACCGTTAAGAGGGGAGGGTTCAGAGCCCCCTCTCCTCTTGTTGTACAAGTGTTTTAGAACGTACACGTGGATCTGTGACTACGGTTAATGCCAGCCCCCCCGGACTGCGTGGGAATAGGGGATCCCACCCGATGCCAGTGGTGGGACAGGGCGGTGTGTAAGGCAAAACGTCTGCTGGACCCCCTGGCACAGGGGCTGCAGCCCCAGGTCCCTCCCCATGCTCCCCCCGCAACATAAGAGACATAAATGCCACCCCCTCCCCGGTTTCCTCCACAGATAATTAGTGTTTTGCCGTTAAAATGCTTTAGTTTGGTAATTTAGCCTTAAATGCTGGGCTACTGTCGCTGCTGGGTGCCTCCTCACCCCATCGGAGCCCAGCGGGGTGCGATGCTGGTGGGTGGCAACGGGAATGTCCCGTGTGCCCCCCCAGTAGAAGCAGATCCCTCCCCTGCCCCCTCAGGCTCTTCTTGGAGGGTCCTGCTTGCCCCTGACTCCTCCACTGGTTCCTGTGCAAAAAGGCAATCGGTTGTGCCGGGATAAGAAGGCTCTGCCGGCCTCTCCCAGCTCCCCTGGCGATCGCGCAACGTGTCCGGCTCCTGTCCTAGCGCAGCTCCCCGCTCTGCCCCGAGGAATCAGGCACTGGGCCACCTTCAGTCCCAACAAGCCGGCCACGCACGGCTCGGTGTCTGCCCCAAGTCCTCGTGCCTGGCTTCCAGGCTGTGGCTGAATGTGGGATTCCAGGCCTGATCTGGAATCTGCGACGAGGGAGGAGGAAGGGACACGTCCGGGTTTGCAGGCACGGGCAGTGAGTCCTGGGGGAGATGCATAGATGGGGGTGGGCTGGCAGAGAGTGCTGGGCTGGGGACATCTGCTCGTCCTGGCACAGCTGGGAAAACCAAGGACGCCGGGAGGTTCTCATGCAGGATCCGGGGGGCAGGGAGGTGGGGAGGGTCCATCGGAGGAAGGGAAAGGAGGTCCGTATCTCTGCTCAGGAACAATCCACCCAGGCAGCCCGTTTTCACCTGGGGATGGGGGGCAGAGGGGGGGCCCCACGCATTGCTGTAAGACAAGAAGGCTGTTTGAAACCACAATCTGTGTGGAGAAGGTGCTCCACGCCAAATTGGCTGCTCCCCAGCCACAGCAGCACCAGCTCAGAGCATCACTGCCCCGGCGCTCTGCAGAGCAGGATCCGGCACTCCTGCTTTCCCTCCTCCACCCTCTCTGCGCAAGCATTTCCCCCCCCCCCCCTCCCCGCAGAGATCTGGAGCCTGGGATTTGCGACTTGAAGCAGCCGCTGCAGCACGCATGGAAAGCTCAGGGCTTTTCAAATCTACATTAAACATTCATAGGTCTAAAAATAAACGAGCATCCCATTCTCCCCGGAGTCTCCTCCGGGATCCGCAGGGCTGACGCGCGGCAGCGGCGCAGCAAGGGCACCGTGCGCTGGGCTGGCAGTGCTGGGTCCCAGCGTCACCACTCAGGGCCCCAGGGCCAGGCTCATCCTGTGATACACAGCAGGGGTTTGCCCTCAGCCCCTCTGGACACCGGGTTCAGCCATGAGGGAGGCTGCTGCGATCCTTTTGTAGCCCATTTCAGAGCCAAATCCAGGCAGGAACAAGCCCTGCGGCATTTCTCTGCGCAGGCTCAGCAGGCAAAAGAGCAGGCAGGCGGGATGGGACAGCCCAAATCTCTGGGGTCTCGCCGAGTGCCACAGGCTGCCCTCGGGGCTCAGCACCCTGGGGAGTGTGTGCAGGCCCCAGGGCAATGCTGCTGCACAGAGCAGGATGTGGAGCAGGAGCCCCAGGCGGCTCACGGCAGCCACTGCTTGCTGCAGCTGGAGTGGGGACAAACAGGACAGCGGGCGGCTGCGCTGCTGTCACCTCCTGCCAGGCTCTGGAGCGCAGCGGGAAGCCTCTGCCCTTACCTCTGTTTGTTTTGCTGGGGTAGATTCTCTGGAAGTATTTATATTCTTCTGGGGCTGGGAAGTCTTCAACGGGATGAAAGGAGTATTTGGATTCGAAGTCATCTGCAGAGAAGAGGGAAAACAGGCGGATCAGGGAGGAGCACGGCTGAAGCCGAAGGGCTTGGCTCCACACCAGGGCTCACGCCAGCTCCAGCCCCCAGGAGCTGGAGGCCCCACTCACCCAGGAATGCTCTGACGGTGGAGATGGAGTCCCGGTGCCCATTCCGCACGGGTGGAGGTGGTGGTGGTGGCCCAGCCGGTGTCCTGGTGGGTGGTGGTGGGGGTTTCCCTCGGCTCGGGGGCTCAGCAGAGCCGTGCAGTCTGTAGGGGGGCGGGGGTGGGGGGGCGTCGCGCCCCCCATTTCGCAGCATCGGCGGAGGGGGTGGTGGGGCTGCAAGGAGAGTGGGGTCAGGGCCCACCACAGCCTGCTCGGGCGCAGCATCCCCAGGGCAAACCCTCCCTCCAGCAGCAGGGCCAAGGCCATCCTCCCGAGGTAGCGTTCCAGGCCAGCTGCGGAGCCAGACCGCGCCCAGGGATGCTCCTACACACGCCCTGAGATTTCCTGCTGGCTCCCAACATCTGCATTCCTCCTCAACATCTGCATTCCTCCTCATCAGCCACGGCAGAGGGGACCAGCCTGCCTGCTCACTGGGCAGTCCCAGTGGGGCTTCTTCGGCCCCTAGGCCATCCTTTACATGAAAGGGGATCTACAGAGTGGCTACAATCCCGCACACACGAGGGACTGAGGGCAGCAGCTCCACATGGATGGAAAACACTGCCTGTCCCGGATAGGAAGCCACATCCATGCTGCCACCGAGGTGGCAACAGGACCCACAGCCCCCGTGACCCACCTCTCGCTCCTACCCAGCCTCCCACAGATGCACAGTGGCAGTTCAAGCTCCTCATTAAGCTAATTACAGACAGACTAACAGAGCAGATCCCCAGCCGTAGCTCAAAGGAGGGATTCTGGCACGGCCGGAAGGACAGAGCGGCTTGGCAGCGGACCAGGCGGGAGCTGCGGTCTGGACACAGAGCCCAGGAGTACACGGGGGGGGGGAGGCAAGGGGGCAAAGCCATTGCCATTCCCTGCAGCCAGGACACACTGGCACCCAGCTCTGCGTGCACGGGAGGAACCGTGAGCGGTTTTCACCAGGCCACGCCTTCACAGGGTGCCCGACACCAAAACCTCTGCACCAGCACCTATAGAGCCTTCATCACCAGCTGTGCTCTGAAGCACGCAGCCCTGAAACCAGCCCAGAGTCAGCAGGATGGTTTCTGGGGGCTGACCGTGCATGACTGCCTGTGCTGCTGAGGGAAAAGCTTTTCCCTGCACTGCAACAGCCTTTTATCACCACCCTGGTGACATTCAGGAAGCTCAGTGGAGCAGCCACAACGTACACAAGCTACAGCTCCACCACGTTCTCACCTCCCACCCCAGGAGGAAACACAAACCTCACAGTGGGAGCTGCTGAGCCACAACCCAGTGCCAACATCAGGTGTGGAAGGAGATAAACAGCACACAGGACCAGGGACGTGTATTGAAGGCGACAGTCCAGCCACTGCCCCTGGCTCCATGTGCAGAACCCTTGCTGTGCCTCAGTGCAGACTGTTCCCCTGGCATCTCCTACCAGCTCCCAAACACCCCACAGGCTGGTGGCTGCATCCTGACCCAGCACAGCTGCTCTGGGCCTCGAAAGAGCTGGAATTGGCAGTGCAAACGGTTCCTACCTGCTCCCCGGCTGGGGGGGTCTCGTGCCGGCGGAGGGGGGCGACTGCTCTGGAGAGATGGGGAGGCTGAAGCGGGCGGCGGCGGTGCCAAACCCCGCAAAGGGCCCGGGGTCTTCCTGTGCAAGGAGTTGTGTCTCTGCGGTAGCTCCGGGGCGGACTCGTTGACGGGGCTGGAAGGGCCGTTGGGGACACTGGGTGGCTGCCGATAAGGGGGTGGGGGGGGGGCGAGAGACTGGCCCTGTGCCCCTGATCCCGTTCGGATACTGACTGGGGAGGGAGGGGGCTTGATGGGTGGCGGGGCTGGGGGTCCGTCCCGGCTCACGGGCAGTCGCTGTCCCGGGGTGGGCGGCAGGGGCTTCTCCCGGTTGTAGGAAGCCACCTTGGCGCCGTGTGCCGGAGGAGGAGCAGGAGGTGCGGCCGCGCGGCGTCCTGGCGGCGGGGGCGGTGGGGCAGATGAGCTGTGCTTCATGCCAGTGCCACCAGCTGTGTTGGGCCGGGAAAGATCTGGCAAGGAGGGCCTCTGCGTGCGCGGCAGCTCCGGAGGAGAGCCCCGGCTGTTGTCGGCATCATCTTGAGGTCGGGTGTTGCTGGCTGGCACCGGGGGCCTGGGAGCGGCGGCTCTGGAGCCAGGGACTTGCAGGGTTTGCTTACTGGAGCTGTCTGTGGAGAAGAAAAGTGGAGTGAGTGGCCAAGCGTGGGCTGGGAGTCAGCAGGAGCGACGTGCAGTGTCCTCGAGCCTGCGCAGGGCAGGCTGCCCGCTCGGCCGAGGAGGGCCAGACCGCAGGGAACGCTGTCTGGCACAGGCGGGGAGCTGGCACTGCACTCAGCCACACACGGCTCCTCTCTCACCACTGCTGTTCACTCTCTGGCCTGCTGGAAGGCAGGTTGCCACAGAAAATAGCAGAGAGAAACGTTCAGTAACACATGCGACTCGTGGTCTCTCCAAGGAGGTTTGTGTCCTCGGATACTGTGGCAGGGAGAGCGCACAGCTCGCCTGCAGAGCCACACGTGGGTGTTGATTTGGAGTCCCTGCCCTCTATCCAGCCGAAATCCCCAGGCAAACACTGCAAGATCCTCACCCCTCTTCCTGCACAGGACCTCCCTGGGGAACCCCCACGCAAACACAGTCAGAGGACCATTACCTGAACTCTCCTTCGCTCCCACGGGTCTGAGCTTGGGCACACCGCCCTGGAAGAGGCCGCCCTTCGGCTGGATCGCAGCCGAGCCGGAGCCGTAGCTTCCACCGCCGCTGCCCTTGGGCTCTGAAAGGAGAGAGGAAGAGAGGTTAAGCCTGGTATTATCAGCTCCTCCAACTGGAAACCAGATGGGCGAGCGCCCAGAAGCCACGCTGAAGGGCACAGCGGCGCCCAGGGTGGGGTTGAGCGCCTCACGGGGACAGCCCAGGCAGGTACTCACTCTCGAGGATTGGTGCGCTCCGGTCATTGATTTGTGTCACTTTCTTTAGCTTGGTCCCTTTGCAGATGTCCTGTAGGAGGGCCCCGCGGCCCCGCTGCTCCTCTCGGCTCAGTTTTGGCGGCTCCGTGTTTGCCTGGAGACAAGAAGCAGCTCAGCAGGAGCCCGCCCGTGCACATGGACACCCCGATCTGCAGAGCAGGCACAGCCCAACTCCTCCACCTTCCCACTTCTCCTCTGCTCAGAGGGTTCCCCACCCTCTGCCAGCAAACAGCCTTCTCCAGGGGGTCTTTTCCAGAAGGATCAAAAGGGCTGCCTCAGGAGGCTACACTGTCGTTCCATGGGGTGAAGCTGAGACCCCGTCCTACCTAGACCTGAGGCACAGCTCAGTTACAGCTACAAGAAAGATCCCTTTCTCACCCCCCTGTGCTGTCACGGAGCAGAGGACACGAATGCAAAGAAAAGCCACATGCAGCTTCCTCCTGAGCTGCAAGGGAAGCTGAGGCACAGCCCAGGGGACACACGAAGCTCTCACAACCTGGACTTGAGGAGAGCTGGAGACAGCAGAGGGGCCCCAGCCAGTAGCACTGTGCGTGGCCAGGCCAGCGGGCAGCGAGAAGACCCCTACCTGGTTGAAGGTGGGAGGAGGCGGGGGGCCCGGCGGCGGCGGGGGAGGAGGGATCGGCATCCTGGCCTGGCTCCCGGTGGCTCCGGCTGCTCAGTGCTGGGAGCAAACCTGGTCACTCATGCCTGCGGGAGGGAGGAAGTGGTCAGGGACTGGAGGGGAAAGCTGGTGACCCAGACATGGAGAAATATGGCCCCGGGCTGGCGTGCTAGTGCCCCATGACCGGGCAGAGGCTGGGGCTGTCCTCTCCCTGGTTCTTCCAACACCCCGAAGCCTCACACCCCAGAGATGGGAGCCAGCACAACCCCCACCCCAAATCACCAGGGCGCCCACCCCAGCACAGAGCCTGTCATTGAAACCCAGGGTGTTTTCACACAACTGCCTTGCTCAGCAGAGAAAACCCAGCCAAGCTAATCCTGCACCATCAATCCAGCTCCTTTATCTGCAGCTGGAGGCTGCTCACGTGGAAGTGCGACAGGAGCTCAAGAGCCTCCAGCCCGTCAGCAGGCACCGCGGCTGGCCCCGGCACGCGGCCCCAGCAGGGCCCTCCGGCCACCAGCACCATCACCTCAGCCAGATGGATCACCGAGCAGGAGGCAGACAAAGCAGCACGGTGCTGTCCCGGGGCTCGCGCGAGGAGAGACGCTCCGGTCCCTGACCAGTCGTGACAGATCAGCCTGATTGTCCAAACCACTTGGATCCTACATTGATAAACTACCAACACTATAAGGGTTGCCTGAGCCCCGCTCTGTTTCCACACCTCCAAAGCCTCCAACTCCACTTCCACGCCTCCAGAGGCCCCTAAATCCATTTCCACAGGCAGGAAAACACTGTCCCAACATCAACCCGGTTACATTTCAATCCATCTCATCACGAGCCCAGAATGAATCTGTCCCACACCACAGCTTACCAGGAACGGCTCTCAGCACTTCTCTGATGAGGCTGCACAGAGCCTGGCTGCTCATGAAGGAAGTGGGGACAGGAAGAGGAGCCTGAATCACCTGGGATCACAGGATGGATCCCTGGCAAGCTCGTGCCTCTGACAGCAGCGCAGGTAGGGCCATCTCAGAGCACCGGCTCAGGGAATAGGAATGTGATGACTGGAGGCCTCGCTCCAGCTCAGGAGTTTCGGGTGCTTGGGGCAGACTGAGAGGCAGGGGATAAAGGCCCCTCTCTGAGCTGCAGATGCATTCCCCCCAGAATAACCTGTTCCTTATCCATCAAATAGGACCTGAGCACCAACACCAGGTAAGAACAGGACAGTTTCACACCTGAAGCTTCCTGCTTCCAATCCCTGACCTCCAGGGCACGTGACCAGAGAGGTCACGGACACATCCACCACAAGGGTGAATGTTTCTTTAGAACCCAGGTATGGAAACTCAGGCACCCACAGCCTCTGGAGCGGTTTGTATCAGCAATTACAATGCAGATCCATCCTAAGGCTCACCTGCCACCAGATAAACTACAGTTTACTGACAGCACGGTACACGGAGGCCTGAGCAAGGCCAGGTCCATCCTCACAGGTCAGACATTCCCACTCCCTGTCACAGCAGAGGACTGGGAGCAGGGAGAACGGACCAGCAGCATCGCTCCTCTGCCCTCAAGCAAACCAACAGTCTCTCTGCGGTTCAGGAAAACAAGTAAATGAAGTGCCTTTTAATTAAAAGCAGCCCTTCTACCAAGTGAGAAACTCCTCAGCTACAGACACCCTCCCTGGGAAGATGCTCCTCTGTCTTCTGGTGTTTTCTAGGCCACTCAAGATCTCAGGTTCCCTGGTGGCACCTGCCAAACCTCCACGGAGCCGGGGAACAGCACGAGCTTGGACTCGCACTGACTCAACACATCCTCATCCACCTCACCAGGGAAGCCACCTCACTCCCGCCTCTTGGAAAAGCACCTTCCTGGTGTCACTCTGCTCCAGATTGAGCTCAAGCACGGCACAGGAGAGCCAACATCTGGTGATTCCTCCTTCAGCCCCACCAACCTGGGCCGCTCCGCAGACTGGAATGAATCCCAACAAACCCATTTGGCCTGTACCTTTCCCACCGAAGCAAGATCAGAGACGGCTCATAATGTGCTTGTCTGGGACCTGCTGGTGCTGCCAGGACGTGTTGCAACAGGAGTGCTGCTCCCCAGTGCTCCTTCCCACCCTGCAGCAGGATCGCGGGGCTGGGATAGGGCAAGCTGCTGCCAGGGCAGAGCATGACATCAGGGGGACACTGGGACAGCATCGCGGCACAACCAGCAGGAGGGGATGGGCAAGAGAGCCCCAGCCTTGTTTGAACACCAGCAGCTGGAGGTAATTAGCAGAGATAGAGCAGAGAAACGTGCCAGGTAATGAGACTCCTGACTCGCTCTCATGTGTCACAGGCCTGAGCCAGCACGGGAGCAGTGCCAGCACTGCAGGCCGTCACCTCCGCTCCGGACCTGTGGGAACAGAAGCACCCACAGCACCTCCCCGTTATGCTCCTGCTCCAGTTCAGTACTCGCAGGGTGACACCTCCCATACAGCTCTGGAGTGGGTGCCACAGGAACCCCTTCCAATGCTCTGGTGACATGGACACACTGCCTCAGATATCCCGGGGACACAGTGCCTCACCGTACACAGATCACAGAACCCTGGAATGGTTTGGATTAGAAGAGACCTCAAAGCCCATCCAGTTCCAATCCCACTGCCATGGGCAGTCACACCTCCCACTGGATCAGGGGGCTCAAAGCTCCATCCAACCTGGCCTTCAACATCTCCAGGGATGAGGCAGCCACCACTTCTCTGGGCAAACTTTACCAGTGCCCCCTAACCCTCACAGGAAAACATTTCCTCCTCACATCTTATCTCAATCTCCCTTCTATCAGCTTAGATGGATGGACAAGGCTTTGTTTATTGTCAGAAAACAAGGTAGTGCCACGTTCGCAAAGGCAGCTCGCTGCTCAGGTCCCTCCTCTTGCCCTGCTGCCCCTCACGTAAGCCCTGCAGCAGGCGGAGCTGCTAGGGACAATCCCACTGCAACGTTCCCTCCTGTAGCCACAGCCCAGGAAGAAAGGGGTATTTCTACAAAGAAAACCATGACTCATTATCTCCTGGTATCTCAGATGCCCTTAAAATGAGTGCTGCACCGAAATCCGCATTCCGATAAAGGCTCTGACCTAGAAGAGCGAGAGCAGGGGAGCGAAGAGTTTAAGCTAAAGCAGCTTGAGGATAAACTGGAGCTGAATTCCTGAGAAACAGGTCATTTCGTTTCAGCACACGGCCTCATTCAGGTTGTGGATTAACAGCAAAGGTCACATTGAAAACCCAAAATGAAGAGGCACCGAACTCGGTGCGTGGTGCCCGCTGGTTGTTTCAAGCCATGAGAAAAGCCGAGAGCTCTGGGTAGGAATGCTGGAGCGATCTGTATCTGCCTTTAAAAGAAAGCCTCGATCTGTAATGCTCATGAAGAGAGACACAGCTGATAAGGATTAGGGAGAGGGAAGCTAAATCCTTCTGGGGGGTTCTCCCAGTGCTGCTTCCCCACCCCTTAATGTCTGGCGTATGCTGTACGGAAACCGTGCCCTTTGAAACAATGCTGCTCCTGCAGCCACTTCTCTGCATTTCTTCCCCTTTGTTCTTCGTTACCAGGGCTCCTTTCACCAAGCCAAACCTGAGTCTTTTAGAGCTCCATATGCCGTGCTCACAGGGAAAGTGGTTTGCAAGCCCAGAATCGGGGCAGAGAGAGAAAAAGAGAGAGAGAGAGACAGCCGCCAGATCAAAGCATGAAGGAGAGCTCATCTTCGGTTAAGCCAGGAGAGGCAGGTTTGCACGGTAGCTTTCCTTTTAAGATAAAAAGCAAAGCTCAAGAAAGCTGTGAGAAAACCAGGAGGGAAGCAAAGTGTGAGAACTGATCCCTTTGGAGGGGAGAGCACACTGAAATTGAGGTGACTCTGCAGAAAGCTGCTTCAAGAGGTGACCCCACCATCACTCACCACAGCACCAATTCCAAGACAGTCCTGCAGTGTTCCAAACCCTTATAGGAGCATTCCAGTACCCACAGAGCAGCCTCCCAGTACTGATAGGGGCTCCAGGAAAGCTGGGAAGGGGGTCTTGATCAGGAAGTGCAGGGACAGGATGAGGGGGAAAGATTTTCAGCTGAAAGAAGGGAGACTGAGATGAGATTTTAGGTAGATATGTTCTCCTGTGAGGGTGGGGAGGCCCTGGCCCAGGTAGCCCAGGGAAGTGGTGGCTGCCCCATCCCTGGAGGTGTTCAAGGGCAGGCTGGATGGGGCTTGGAGCACCCCAATCCAGTGGGAGGTGTCCCTGCCCATGGGGTTGGAACTGATGGGCTTTTGAGTTCCCTTCCAATCCAAACCATTCCATGATTCTAGGAATCACCCTCCCTGACAACCCCAGGTTCAAAACACTATTAGAACCCCAGGAACGTTGCACTCCGCAGTTCCTTCTCCTCCCATAAAACAGCTGAATTAGCCAGATCTGCCTTGGACAGGATGACACGCCACGTTTTTCAAGTCCCCATTTGCTGTGAAGGGAAATGAAATGCCTTCTCCAGGCGGCAGCCCTGGATTCTGCTCATCCCGGGGCGGGGATGCGGGGGGAGTGGGTTTGCTTTTTTAGCAGGCCGGGCAGCAGTGACCTTCAGACGTGTTTCCTCCCTTCGCAGGGGGATTTGGGCGCCGTGGCAGATTTGTATTTCACAGCTCCTCTAGCGAGCCTGCATTTGCAAACCCGAGATGAAGCGCTTCATCCTCAGGGAGGCAGCGGCTTTGAACTGCAGATCAAGAGGAATTTCCAACCCTCTGATGTCAGGCTGCAGAATGCGGCTGCACCGGTTTGGGGACAACTTCCAAGGCTGGACTTCTCAAACACCCTCCCCTCCCCGCCCCCGCTTCACAGGGTGCCTTCATCTTCCACCTCTTCCCATCCAAAACCCCAGTTCCTTGTTACCCTGAGCGAAGCCCTTCCCAATTCAGAGCCTGTCCTGCAAAGCCTGACATTTCTGCCCGTTCCCGAGGAGCGCGGGCTTGTGCGGCACTGAAGATGCGACATAAATAATTTATCCTAAAAGACAGCCATCGCAGGATTTAAGGTCATTCAGGCTTTTAAAATCGTATCAGCATGCTTTAAGAGAGTGAGCTGCCATCTCGATTTGGAGCGTCTCAAAGAGCTGGTGCATCTCTGCGTGCAGACAGACAGACACACTCCAGCCCCGCGGGACTCAGACGCTCACAGTGAATTATTAACAACCCACGGTCACTGACAATGCATTTTTAACAAAACCCTGAATACAAAAGTTTCTAATGCCTCGGGGCCAAATTCCACAGCCCCGACATCCCCATCCTGACATCCCTATCCTCAACACCCCTATCCCCAAATTCCACAGCTCCAACATCCCGGTCCCAGACACCCCTGAATTCCACAGCCCCAATATCTCCAACTTCGACATCCCCATCCCTGAATTCCACAGCTTCAACAACCCTATCCTCAACATTCCTGTCCCTGAATTCCACAGCCCCAACATCCCCATCCTCAACACCCCTATCCCCAAATTCCACAGCCCCAACATCCCCATCCTCAACACCCCTATCCCCAAATTCCACAGCTCCAACACCCTGGCCCCAGACACCCCTGGCCCTGATATCACTGGCCCTGAATTCCACAGCCCCGCTATCCCCAACCTCGATATCCCCATCCCTGAATTCCACAGCTTCAACATCCCTGTCCCTGAATTCCACAGCCCCAACATCCCTATCCCCATCCCCAACATCCCTTGCCCCAACACCCCCATCCTTGAAATCTCTGGCCCTGAATTCCACAGCCCCAACATCCCCTTCTCCAAAATCCACAGCCCAAACATTCCCGTCCCTGAATTCTACAGCCTCAGCATCCCTGCCTGAATTCCACATCCCTGAATTCCACAGCTCCAATATCCCTGTCGCCGACATCCCCGTAGCTGAATTCCACAACCCTGAAATCCCTGTCCCTGAATTCCACATCCCCAATATCCCCAACCACGGGACCCCAGCGCCAGGCTGTCCGTTAGCAGCTTTCTCCGAACTCAGCTCGGTTCCCTTGGCAGAGGAAACCTTTAATCAGAAGTGAGGAATCGTGTCCTGCCATTAGGCAGTAGCAAAGGGAAGAGCAGGAAAAGCCCATCCCAGGAGGGCCCACAGACTTCCCTGCCTCTCCCCACCCCATGTGCCAGGAGAGAAGGGAAAGGAAGCCTGGAAGGGAGAGGTGGCACACGAGGGGAGGGGGCAGGAACAGCTCTGAAGCGCCGCTCTCCCCAGCGGACACCTCTGACTGCTCCAGCGGGAGGAAGCGGCGCAAGACGCAGGGACTTCCTGGCTGCTTCAACAGTGACCCAGAGCTGGGAATAACGTGCTGCATGGCCCATGCCTCCCGGAGAACAATACATATCCACGGGATGGAAAGCAGCTCCTGAGCCCAGCAGTGTTGGCATTCAGATATAAACACCTTTTTATCACCCACCAGCGATGCGCCGGCCCCTCACCGTGGGCTCCAACACGATCTGCACAAAGCCTGTGTGCTGGAGCTGACGGAGCTCCTGAGGGGAAACACTGGTGGCCTCATGCTGCTCCACGCAGGACAGGGAGTAGAGAAGGGCTCCAGCCACCTCTGAGAGCCTTTTAGAGGCTCCAAGGCCACATGCACTGAGCTCGTTTAGAGGCTGGTGCTAACGAGCCTGTGTCTCAAGCTTTGCCATGGCCATCTTTGGTCTCTGCCAGGCTGCGGCTGACGCGCTACCAGCGAAGAGCAAGGAACGCCGCAGGAACTCGCGGCTCTTCCCACCGTCACGCAAAACTGATGGTGTAAAACAGCAGCAGGCGCTGCGCGGCGCAGAGCTTACGGCACTGGCAGCTTTCCACGGGAGCTGCATCCCGTCTCCAGCTCCAGCCTGCCACCCTGAGTTGACGGACAACACAGGGCTGAGTCACCAGGCAGGGACAGCAAAATGCCCAGGTGGGAATTCTCTGCCAAAAAAAAAAGGCACATTAATCGCACCAACTGACGGCCGCGCTTCCAAACCAAACCCCTGTGCCAGGCTTTTCTCCCAGACTCACCCCAATATCCCAGCAGTTGGCAACAAATCAACCCACGCACTTGGCGAAGCGATGCCAGGCCAAGTGCTCAAGGTCAGATATTCCTGGGTCTTTCTTGTCTGCCCTCAGGGATTGACAGCTCTGCCCACCTCTCCCCAAGAGGACACTGCACTGGGAAAGCAAGAGGGCTGTGCTTAGGGAGAAGCCTGCCCAGTCCCAACGGAGAGGAGCTGTGCCTTAAAACACCACAGGGTCGGCTCCAGCCTAAATCTCCTTACCAGCCTCTGCCTGTGCTTAAACACTCAGTTTAAATATGCCAGGGACCCCAAATGTTCATCTTAAACACACTGGAGACCCTCAAACGCCCAGCTTAAACACACCAGAGAACTCAAATGCTTGGCTCAAACACGCCAAGGAGCCAAAATGCTCAGCTCAAACACACCAAGGAGCCAAAATGGTCAGCTTACACTGGGCTTTCAGCTCAAACACACTGGAGAGCCCTAAATGCTTGGCTTCAACACACCAGAGTGCCCACTGCGCCCATCCTCCTTCAGACAGTAACCAGGGCTGGCTTGGCCTCCCTTGCCTGTCCAGGAGCCCCCAGGAGGGCCAACCCTCTTTGTGACCTCCAATCTCCTGCCAGGTATCCTTGATGCTTCCTCCCTCCTCCTCTGCTGATGGTGTTTTTCAAGGTCCCTTTTGGCAACCCTCTCTTGCAGGCCAGAGGTGCTGGGGCTCCTACTCACCAGCCTCCTGTGCCAACTCCTCCTCAGGAGTTGGAAGCAGCCCTGAAGGCAATGAACTAGAGCCAGGCTGGAGCACAAGCTCTCCTGCTGCTCCACAAACCCCAGCCAAGTCCTCTGAGGGTTTTCCTAGGCCAAGGCCAAGCAGTGATGCACCAATTTGCAAGGCAAGGGACCGAGGCCAGGTGCGAGGCAGTGGGTGCCATCAGGAGGTGCTGGCTGGAAGAGCACAGTCCTTGTCATGGAATAAAGTCACCTCAAAACACCCCAAAGCCTGGGGCCTCACAGAAAGGAAGAAGCTGCTCAGAAAACTGACTGCCACTAGAGATGTAATTGGCTAAAGAAAGGCATCTTTCCTCTAATGAGTTTCAGAGTCATTAGGATAAAATGTACAGGCTACCGTGGAACACCCAGCACTGGAGCATTGTTTTGGGACACTAAAGCTACACAACCTCACAAGCAGGGCTGATCCAGGCTGCAGGACTGACTGGATGGTTTATAGAGCCCGTGCTGGACACAAGGGTGAAGGTGGCAAGGGCCTGGCGACAGCCGCAGAGGTGTGAGAGTGCAAGGGAAGTGCCTGTGCCAACAACAAGAGGAAACGGAGCCAAGTGCCGTCGGAGCAAGTTCTCCGCGCAGCGAGGTCTACGCTCGGCTGCTTCTCAGGTTGGAAGGTGCCAAGAACAGGCTGTGAATTCACTGCCAGCGTAGAGGGAGAGGAGGGTTTGATCTGGTAAAGGGGTGTGACAGACAGAGAGACTCGGCCACAGGGCCAGACGGTCCTGGCAGATGTAGTCATAGAATCATGGAACGGTTTGGGTTGGAAAGGATCTCAAAGCCCATCCAGTCCCACCCGCCTGCCACAGGCAGCGACACCTCCCACTGGATCAGGGAGCTCCAAGCCCGATCCAACCTGGCCTTGAACACCTCCAGGGATGGGGCAGCCACCACTGCTCTGGGCAACCTGGGCCAGGGCCTCCCCACACTCACAGGAAAACATTTCTTCCTAAGACCTCATCTCAATCTCCCCTCTTTCAGCTGAAAACCATTCCCCTCATCCTATCCCTGCACTCCCTGATCAAGAGCCCCTCCCCAGCTTTCCTGGAGCCCCTTTCAGTCCCGAGAGGCTGCTCTAAGGTATCCCCGCAGCCTTCTCTTCTCCAGACTGAACAACCCCAACTCTCTCAGCCTGTCCTCACACAGGAAGTGCTCCAGCCTCCTCTGGACTCGCTCCAACAGATCCTTGTCCTTCCTGTGCTGAGGATATAGAACTGAATGCAGGGCTCCAGGTGAGGCCTCACCAGAGCGGAGGGGCAGAATCCCCTCCCTCATCCTGATGAACAATCCTGTCACTCTCAGATCCCAGGCAAATCCAGGAACAACCTGGCCACCACCCCAGCTTCCAACCAAGGCGAGAGAAGATTTAAGCCCCATGAAGGCAGGAGAAAACACTGCTGGCCAAACAGAGAAGATGCCCAGCTGCTTTGGCAAAAGCAGGTCAGGCCCTGGGCATGAGCAGGTGCTGTGAGCATTGCTGTGGGAGTGCCATGGCAACAGGTCAGACCCAACAAGGACACACGAGCACGGCAGCTCCGAATCCCAGCACGACACCCACGTCTCCGCGGGGCCCAGACTGGCCGGGGGCCACGTCACCAGCCAGCCCTGCTGAGCAGCATTTACAACTCACCTCACCTGCTCCCACCGGAAAGGGGAAAGCAGAGCAACCTGCAAAGCTCTGCACCCGCCCGACAGCTTCTCCCCTTTCCCTGGGAGCATCCCTCTGCCCCGCGGCTGCCACGGCTCCGGTTGGTGCAGCCGGTCCTGCCGAGCAGCAGGAATTTCTACGGTTCTGCTCTGGGATGTGGGAGACTGCAGAGGAAGGAAGGGGAACAGGGATGGGCCAAAGGATGCAGAGAGGCTCTGAAGACACCATGCCAGGGCACAGCATTCCGTAGCCTCAGCACTGCGACAGACCCCGCAGCTCCCAGTTCTGCAGCCCCTGGCGACGGAGAAGTTGGCTCCGCTCTGGAAAATGCCATTTAATCTTTGAACCGTAACATCAGAGCGAGGAGCAAACCCTGGGAGCTGCATCAGTGCCAGAGCTGCCCTGGCAAAGCCAACAGGAGAAACCCAACGCGCTCAGCCCCTCGTTCAGAGGGCACCTTCCCCACCCCTGCTCCCTCCTCCCACCTTTGCTTCCCAGCAGGAAAGCTACTTCTTTGGCAGAGCAAATCTGCCTTCCTTCCAAGCAGCCAGATGTAAGTAAGTAGGTCAGACAAGGACCAGAGCGCCTCGACAAGAGCACTTTGAAGCAAAGCAAAGTGGGAAGCCAGACCTGACCTCGAACGTGCCCCGTCACCTTCGTGCTGGCGGATTGGGGGGGCCTGGAATGCCTCATCCCGGAGGCAGAGCAGAAAAACCAACAGCAGTGACTTTTGTGTCTGAAAGCTTTGCAGCCTCACGTGCTTGTGGCACCAGCAGAGACACAGACCTACTTTTTAGTGGCAAAATCACCTCAAATAGACCCTGCAGTGGTGGGGAAGGTGGCACCAGGGAGCTGTGCTCCGCTCCATCCCACGCTCCAGATGGCAGTGGCTTGGCACGGCGGGGCCAGCAGTTCCCATTTGTTGGCTTCGGGACGAAGCCGAGCCTTCCCTCACCCCTCGTGGCACAAAGAGGGGTCTGTGCTCCCAGCCCAGCCATGGGAAAATAAAGCTCTGCCTTTGCATTCCAGCAACAACGCGGCACTGCGAGCACGAGGGCCGCCGTGCCGGCGCCTGGCAGCCCCACACGAGGTGTGGAGAGGGGACATCTCCCCAGGGAGCTCGGCCAAAACACTTTGGAGATACAACCCGCTGGATAAGCTGAGAGAGGTGGGAAAAAGGCTTTTGCCAAGTAGCTCTGCACTGGAGGGAATGTCCGAGTCGAAGCCAGGTGGATTCACACCTCATCTGCACACCGAGCCGGCTCCTTCAGCAGTGGAGAGAGGAGTCAGGTGAGATCAGATCCTCTCTGGGCGCTGTCGGTGGCGCAGCAACGCTCCACAGCACAGATCTGGCCAGGCCAGAGCAGCCCAGGCGGACACTCATCCGCAGCCAAGTCTGCCAAAGGTAAAAGGAGGTGGATTTAGGATGGTGGCACCACTCCAAGGGCTCCTGCTCGGGCTGCCGTGCACTGGAATGACTTTCATGCAAAATCTCTGCCTCTGCCTGGCACGAGGACGCTGCCGCACCGGCTCCTCGTTGTCACACTGAGCCCTCGCTGCCACAGCAGCTCCTCCTTGCTACACCGACTCCTTGCTGCCGCTTTCCCACCGACCAGGGCTGTCCCAGCCTCCAGATCCTGATCTGCCTGCATGGTGGGATGTGGAAACCCAGAGCACAGCAGTCACGAGGTGCTCAGCATCTCATGTCCACCCGTCAGCTGAGGGTCAGGAGGCAGGCAGCGCCTAAGAGAAGGCTCCGGGGGGACCTGACAGCAGCCTTTCAGTACCTGAAAGGGTTCCAGGAAAGCTGGGGAGGGACTTTTTACAAGGGAATGTAGTGAAAGGATGAGGGGAACAGCTTTAAACTGGAAGGGGAAAATTTAGATTAGACATTGGGAAGAAATGTTTTGCTGTGAGGGTGGGGAGGCCCTGGCTCAGGTTGCCCAGAGAAGTCCTGGCTGCTCCATCCCTGGAGGTGTTCAAGGCAAGGCTGGATGGGGCTTTGAGCCCCCTGATCCAGTGGGAGGTGTCCCTGCCCATGGCAGGGGTGGAACTGGATGGGCTTTGAGATCCCTTCCAACCCAAACCATTCCAAGATTCTATCTCCTCTGCATCCAGTCTGGAAACATGGCCTAATCCAAGCAGAGGCGGGGGGGAGATAGAGCCACGGACAAACACAATCAAGACCAGGAGGTAAAATCCTAAAATAACCCTCTCCAAGCAGTGGTGGGAGAACAAGGTGTTCTGGAAAACACTGTGTGGCACTGGGTTCACTGGGGCCCTGGCCTGCACTGCCCTGAATCCACACCGACCTCTGCCTCCCAGCTCTGGGTTCTCACCAGGGAAGGAGGAGGAGCAGGCACTGATCTCTTCTCTCTGGTGATCAATGACAGGACCCGAGGGTATGGCAGGAAAATGCACCAGGGGAGGGTTAGGTTGGACACCAGGAAAAGGTTCTTCACCCAGGGGGTGGTGGAGCACTGGAATAACTCCCCAGGGAAGCAGTCACAGCCTGACAATATTCCAGAAGCATTTGACCAATGCCCTCAGACTCAGTGTGAATGTTGGGTTTGTCCTGTGCAGGGACAGGAGTTGGACTTGATGGGTCCCTTCCAACTCAGGTCTTTCTGTGATTCTTCATCATGGAAACCAGCGCCATCGTGATGGGAGCAGAGCCCCGAGGAGGGACAGCTCGTGTCAGGATGAGTCCCACGTACACAAACACCACAGCCTCAACCCACCCTGTGTCACAGCTGAGGACACCAAGGCACACAGCAAATCCTGCGTCCAGAGAGCCAGGATGGGCAAGAGCTGCTCACCAGAGCCAGCACCAACCACAGCGACTCCGCTGAGTCCTCCCCGGGAGGGGAAAGGCTGCGGCTGCTTGACCTCCTCCATCCCAAAGGACACCCGGAAACCAATCAGCTACTTATTTTGTTTGCTTACAGCTCTGGAGGGGTGCGGAGCACAAAGCCACAGCAGGAATTCAGTCCTGGCCAGGGCCAGGCACTGCCATACAGCTGCGTGGGTGGGGAGGGAGCACCCAGAGATGTTTACCCAGAGCAGCTCCCGGGGCACTCGCGGCAGTCGTAATGCTCAGCTCTTCATGGGGAGCCCAGGCCTGGGCTGGGAACATCGTGTGTCCCCCCAAGCAGGTCACCAAAATCACCCACGGGAGAGCACAGGACAGAGCAGGAGTAGGAAGGGAGAGGGGTGAGGGAAGAATGCAGGGGAAACCCTTCTGTGATAGGGGGGCAGTGAATTTGGGGAGGGGGGAGCAGATTTGGGGGGGCAAAACCAGCACATTGGAAGGCAAGCGGCGTATTTGTTTTGGGAAGCAGTAGATCGGAGGGCAAGCTGCAGATTTTTGGGGGAGCAGCAGTTTTCAGGGAGCAAAAGCAGCAGATTTTAGGTGGGGAGTGGCAGATTGGAGGGCAAGCTGCAGATTTTGGGGAGAATAGCTGATTTGGAGGGAAAAGATGATTTGGGGAGGGGGAGCAGCAGATTTGAGGGGGAAGCAGCAGATTTCGGGGAGGGGAGAGGCACATTTGGGGGGGAAAGCATTATTGGGGAGAGGGAGCCCCACACAGGCCCCTCACGTGCCCCAGCACATCACAGCCCCCCTCCTGCACCCCAAAATGGCCTAAACACCTCCTCCTCCCCCCCCAGCCCTTCTCCTGCCCAAAAGGGGCTCCACACAGACCCCAGCCTGCCTTCTACCCCCCGAAACAGCCCAGACACCTCCTCCTGCACCCCAAAACAGCCCAGACACCCCCTCCTACCCGAAAGAGGCCTCACACAGCTCTGTCACCCTCTTGCACCCCAAAAGAGCCCAGACACCCCCTCCTCCCCCCTCCAGGCCCAATACAGGCCCCGACCACCCTCCTGCCCCCCAAAACAGCCCAGACACCCCCTCCTTCCACACAGAGGCCCCACACAACCCTATCACCCTCCTACACTCTGAAACAGCCCAGACCCCCCCTCCTGCATCCCAGAACACCTCAAGCACCCCTCCCTTCGACAAAGATGATCATACACCACCCCCCGCACCCCACACAGCCCAGACACTCCCTCCTCCCTCACACAGGCCCCACCGCACTCCCAGCCCCCGCGGCCCCGGGCTCCTCGCGGCCCCCACATGCCTCCCCTTGAACCCCCAACCCCTCCGGGCCTCCTCCTCCCCCCGGCCCCGCGCTCACCCGCCGCCCGCGGCCTCTTCCTCCTCCTCCTCCCGCCGCACCCGGAACCGCGGCGCCGCCAAACAAAATGGCGGCCCGCGCTCTTCCTGCGCATGCGCAGCCGGGACCGGATGTAGACGGAGCCGGTGGGGCCGAGGAGCCATGTTGGGGAGGTCGGGTAGCCATGGTTGGGAAGGGCGCTGCCGTCGCCATATTGGGGAGGTCATACTAGAGCCTGGTTCTGCGGGAGGGGAGAGAGCGGCGTCTCCGAGGATGGATTCCCCGCTCCAAGCCGGCCCCGGAGGAGCCACTTCCAAATCCAGCTACCTCTTCCACCTCCGTCCCTCCTCCGGACATGTTGAAAAGGTCTCGCGGAGCCCTGGTCGCCGCCATATTGGGAAGGGTCACTATGGGCCGAACCCCTCCTTGCCGCCGCCATATTGGAAAGGTCACGGCGGTGACCTCAGCAGCGCCGCCATCTTGGGAAGGTCGAGGCTCCAGTCCCCCCTCGCCCCCCCCCCCCCCCCCCCCCCCGCGCCTCCCCGAAGCCACTAACGGGATCGGTCCCCTCCGGTCCAGGCGTGACGTCACTCCCCAGCATCACATCACCAGACGGGTGCCAGGACAGCCTTTTATTGGAGCCAACTTTTATCGGGGCTCCACGACCCCCGGGGCTCTGTTTTTTTATCATTTTTTTTGTGTTTTGTTTTGTTTGTTTTTTTTTTACCGTTTTCCTCCTTTTTTTCTTAAAAAATAAATGTACAATTCCAGACAGCGGCTCGGTACAAAATATACACGTCTGGGGGGGGGGGGAGGTGGCGCGGGGGCATGTACAAAAATAGAGGGGGGGGGCCCAGCAGGTCTTTCTCCCCCCACCCCCCCACCAGGGACCCCAGGCAGGGCAGGGGTCGAGGGGGGGGGGGGGCGTGGCAGTGGGTGCTGGGGGGGGGAGGGTGCACCCCCCAACCCCCCCCCCTCCAATCTTCCTCCCCCCCTGGCCAAAGTGCATCAGTGCTGGGGGGACAGAGCCCCCTTGGCAGGTGGGGTCACACCCTCGCCTCCCCAGGGTGGGGGGTCCCCAGGGTGGGGGGGGGTGGTCCCCAGGGTGGGGGGGGGGGGGCCCTCACTGGCTGCCGGCTCCAGTTTGTAGGAGAGCTCGAAGAGCAGGTTCTGGTTGTCGATGACGCGGAGCTGCCGCACGTAGGCCTTGGTCTGCAGCTGCGTGGGGGAGGCCTCCAGCTCCAAGCCTGGGGGGGAGGGGGGGGTCAGGGTGGGGAGAGGGGGGGGCAGTGCCAGGCAACCCCCCCGGGGTGGGGCTGGGATGCAGAGATGGGGAGGGTGGGGATGCAGGGATGGGATGAAGGGATGGGGATGATGGAGATGAAGGGATGGGGATGATGGGGGATGAAGGGATGGGGACGATGGGGATGAAGGGATGGGGATGATGGGGGATGCAGGGATGGGATGAAGGGATGGGATGAAGGGATGGGGATGATGGAGATGAAGGGATGAGGATGATGGAGATGAAGGGATGGGGGGATGATGGGGATGCTAGGGATGGGATGAAGGGATGGGGATGCAGGGATGGGATGAAGAGATTGGGATGATGGGGATGCAGGGATGGGGATGATGGGGATGCAGGGATGGGGATGATGGGGATGCAGGGATGGGGATGATGGGGATGCAGGGATGGGATGAAGGGATGGGGATGATGGAGGATGAAGGGATGGGGATGATGGGGATGAAGGGATGGGGGACGATGGGGATGAAGGGATGGGGGATGATGGGGATGCAGGGATGGGATGAAGGGATGGGGATGAAGGGATGGGGATGATGGAGATGAAGGGATGAGGATGATGGAGATGAAGGGATGGGGATGATGGGATGCAGGGATGGGGATGATGGGGATGCAGGGATGGGATGAAGAGACGGGGATGAAGGGATGGGGACAGGGATGGGGACACAGGGATGATGTGGATGGGGATGCAAGGAAGTTGGGATGAAGGGATAGGGACACAGATGATGGAGATGCAGAGATGACAGGTATGGGTGGATGCAGGGATGGGGATGATGGGGATAGGAATGCAGGAATGAGAATGCAGGGATGGGGGGGATGAGGGGGATGATGATTCAGGGACAGGGATGAAGGGATGCAGGGACAGGGATGTGGGTCCAGACACGTTCCCAACGCCGTGGCGCCAGCACTGGGGGTGGTGGGGCCGTGCCTGTCCCCCACCATGCGAGGTCGCCCCCTCCCACCGTGCCGCCCCTCACCCCTGGCCGGGGCTCGGAGGGGGGGTCCCGGCCCCGCCCCGTTACTCACAGAGAGGGCGGCTCCGGTACTTCCGAATGGTCCTCACTTTCTCAGCGATGCCGTGCTGGGCAGAGACCCTCGGTCAGCGCCCCCCCGGGACCCTGGGGGCTGTTCCCCCCCGCCCAGGATCCTCCTGCACACCCTGGAACATCCCCTTCACCAGGGACCCCCCCACCCACGCCTCACTCCCCTGCCCTGACCCCTCCTGGGAGTTCGTGACTCCCACCAGGTGCTCCCTGACCCACCGTGGATTCTCCTGACCCCTCTTGGGTTCTTTTGACCCACCCCCAGGTTCACCTCACCCCTCCTGGGAACTCCTGACACCCCCCGGCTTTTTCTGCCCCCCCCTCAGGTGCCCAGTGGCCCCCCACCCCCAGGTTCTCCTCACCTCCCTCAGGTGTTCCCCGATTCTCTCTAGCCTCTCCCTGACCCCCCCTGGATTCTCCTGATCACCCCAGGGTGCTCCCTGACACCCCCCCCCAGATGTTCCCTGCCCCCTCAGGTGCTCCCAGGTCCCCCCTGGTTACTCCTGACCCCTTTCCTACCAGTTTCTCCATGTTGACCAGTCCATCCAGGAGGGTCTTGCTGCCTTCGTGCAGGAAGGTCAGATCTGGGAGGGGCAGAACGTGATGGGGGGGGGGGGGTTGCAGTGGAACCCCAACCCACCGTGGGGGTGCAGGTGGCCCCTGTGGCCCCCTCACCTTTGAGGATCAGCGGCACGAAGGGGATGAGGGGGGGTTTCATCTTGGCCAGCACCTCCCGGTAGCTCTTGTGGTTCCTGCAGGGGTCCTGGGGGTGGGGTGGGGTGGGTGGTGTCAGATCTGGGGGGGTGGGAGCTCCCCATGGATTGAGAACTCCCATCTCCATCATCCCTGTACCCCCATCACCCTGCCCTGAGCCCCCCCCCCCCCAACAGGCACAAGGTCATGGCCATTGCTGGTGGTCTCGGGGAGGAGGGGGTTAAGGACACCCTGGGGTGATGTGGGAATGTCCCCTGTCCCCCCTCCCATCCCCAAATACCCCCCCCCAGGGCACCTCTCACCGTCAGGTTCTCAAACTTCCGAAAGAGGTTCTTGAATTTTCCTGGGAGCTTCTGCAAGGCAAGGGGGGGGGGGGGGGACCATGAGCACCTGAGTGGGGAGAGGGCTGGGAGAACCTGGGGGGGTCTGGGAGCACCTGGGGGTGAACTGGGGCAACCTGGGGGGGGGTCTGGAGCACCTAGGACAGGAGTTAGGAGAACCTGAGGGGGGTCGGGAGCTCCCAGGTGGGGTCAAGGAGCACCTGGGTGGGGGTCAGGAGCACCTGGGGGGGAAGACTGGGAGAACCTGGGGGGGTCAGGAGATCTCAGGCAGGGTCAAGGAGCACCTAGGGGGAACCTGGGGCAACCTGGGAGTGTCAGAAGATCCCGGGGGGGGGGTCAAGGAGCTCCTGGGGGGGGTCAGGAGAATCCAGGAGGGGTCAAGGAGCACCTAGGGGGAACCTGGGGCAACCTGGGGGTGTCAGAAGCTCCCATGGGGGGTCTGGGAACACCTGGGGTGAACCTGGGATAACCTGGGGGTCACAGGAGCTCCCCGAGGGGGTCAGGAGCTCCCAGGGGAGGTCAGGAAGCACCTGGGGGGAATCTGGGGGTCACAGGAGCTCCCAGGGGAGGACAGGGAGCACCTGGGGGGAACCTGGAAGAACCTGGGGGTCACAGGAGCTCCCGGAGGGAGGCCAGGGAGCACCTGGGGCAAGCAAGGAGAACCTGGGGGTCTCAGGAGGGGTCAAGAATCACCTCGAGGGGGTGAGTCCAGGACACTCTCCCCCCCTTTACCTCCCAGGTGAGGCGCAGGCGGCTGATGGCAGCGTTGTTGAGTCCAATGACGATGGCGTAGAAGGACAACATGTCCTGGTTCTGCTTGCACCTGGGGGCACGGAGGGTGAGAAGTGGGGGGGACAGGGACACCCCCAGCCCACCCCACGCCCCCCTTTTCCTTCCTCGCTCACCTGGCAGCGATCTTGATGAGCTTCTTGAGGAGGTGGGCGCGGCGGCCCAGGGCGGGGCAGAGCAGGAGCTCGGTGCCCACCCAGTGCTGCAGCTCCGAGCAGCGCTGCAGCAGCAGCTCCAGGTTCGCCGTCTCCCGGCGCCCCCGCTCCCCGTGGAACACGTAATCCACGAACTCCACCTGCCGGAGGGGACAGGGACACCGTCACGGGGCACCGTCAGGGTCCCAACGGTGCAAGGAGAGGCTCAGAGGACCATCAGTACAAGGAGAACATCATCGGGGTCCCATCAACGTATGGGACACCATTTATGGTCCCACCAATGCATGGAGAACATTATCAGGGTCCCACCAACACATGGACACCATCAAGGTCCCACCAAAGCATGGAGGGCACCACCAGTGCATGGGCACCATCATGGTCCCACCAATGCATGGACACCGTAAGGGTCCCACCAAAGTATGCACATCATCATGGTCCCACCAATGCAAGAACATCATCAGGGTCCCACCAACACATGGACACCATCAAGGTCCCACCAAAGCATGGCCATCATCAGAGTCCCACCATAAGGGTCCCACCAATGCATGGACACCATCATGGTCCCATCAGTGCATGGGCACCATCAAGGTCCCACCAAAGCGAGGGCATCGTTAGAGTCCCACCATAAGGGTCCCACCAACTTATGGACACCATAAAGGTCCCACTAACATATGGACACCATCATCAGGGTCCCACCAACACATGGAGAACACCATCATGGTCCCACCAACACATGGGCACAGTCATGGTCCCACCAATCAGGGTCCCACCAATGCACGGACACCATCGTGGTCCCACCAACGTATGGACACCATCATCAGGGTCCCAACAAAGCATGGAGAACATCATCAGGGTCCCACTAGTACAGAGATACCAGTATGGTCCCATCAATACATGGAAACACTTAGGGTCCCACCAATGCAAGGAGAATATCATCAGGGTCCCATCAATGTATGGGGCATCAACATGGTCCCAACAATCAGGGTCCCACCAATGTATGGAGACACTCAGGGTCCCATCAACACGTGGACATTGTCACAGTCCCACCAACACACGGTCACCTCCAGGGTCCCCCAGCCCCCAACTCCCCCCCCCACACCTCATGGACGCAGCGGAAGAGCTCCCAGTGGAAGGCTGTGAGGTGGTTGGCGATGTCCTCTGGCTCCACGCGATGGATCTCCGTGTCCCCCGGCACCACCTGGATCTCCTCAGGCAGCGGCACCTGCAGGGGGATGCCCAGAGGGTGCTGGAGTGTGGGGGGCCCACAGGTGCCCCCTCTTCTACCCAGGGGTCACCACAGCCCCAGGGCTGGGGGTCCTACAGGAGGGTCCCCCAGTTCTGCCCAGGTGTCCCCACACCCCAGGGCTGGTTGAAGGGTCCTGCAGGAGGGTCCCCCGGTTCTTCCCAGGTGTTCCCACACCCAGGGCTGGTTGGGGTGAGGGTCCCACAGGAGGGTCCCCCAGTTCTACCCTGGTGCCCAACAGGAGGATCACCTCTCTTCAGTCCAAGGGTCCCACAGGAGGGTGCCCCACCTTCTGTCCAAGTGTCCCCATAACCCCAGGGTTGGGTGGAGGGGGTCCTGCCAGCAGGGTCACCCCTCTTCAGCCCAGGGGTTCCACAGGAGGATCCTCCCTCTTTCTACCCAAGTGCCCCACAGGAGGGTCCCCCAGTTCTACCCAGGAGTCCCACTGGAAGGTCCTACAGTTCTACCCAGGTGTCCCCACACCCCGGGGCTGGTCAGGGCGGGTCACCCAGTTCTACCCAGGTGTCCCCACACCCCGGGGCGGGTCAGGGGGTCCCAGTGCTCACCAAGGAGTCGAAGGTGTCCTTGGTGCAGGCGAAGAGGTGGCTGTTGATGCCCAGGGTGGTGAAGACGCACTCCTCGCTGGGCTGCAGCACGGCCTTCTCTGCGGGCAGGGGGGTTCAGTTCCAACTGGAACCACCCCCTCCCCACCAACCCCCTGCCCCCAGCCCACCCCCAGCCCCACGGGCACCTCCGGATGAGGCCATGGTGACCAGGAGGAGGGTGTCCTCGCGGGTGCTCTGCTCCTCTGAGTACTGGAGCTTCTCCGTGACCGAGGCCAGGATGTCCTGCACCGAGGCCGAGAGGCGGCTGCGGATGGTGACGTACGAGTGGTCCGGCAGGTACACACGGCAGAAAACTGGGGGGGCACCAGGGGGTCAGGGGTGTCTTGGACCCTGGGCACCTCCAGGTGGCACGGCGAGAGGGGAAACTGAGGCACGGAGTGGGCACGGCCACCTGCAGCCACTGGTGGGACAGGGAGGGGAGCCTGGAACCCAGCATCTACCCTGGTACCCAGCACCCGTCCTGGCACCCAGCACCCACCCTGGTACCCGTCCATCCAGCATCCATCGTGGTATCCAGTACCCACCCTGGTACCCATTCTGGCACCCAGCACCCATCCTGGCACCCAGCATCCACCCTGGCACCCCTCTCACCTACCACCTATCCTGGTACCCACCTCATCCAGCCTCCACCATGGAACCCATCCTGGCACCCAGCATCCACCCTGGAACCCATCTCATCCAGCACCCATCCTGGTGCTCATCCTCACACCCAGCACCCACCCTGGTACCCATCTCACCCAGCACCCATCCTGGCACCCAGCACCCACCCAGGTACCCATCTCACCCAGCATCCATCCTGGTACCCATCCTGGACACCCAGCACCCACCATAGAAGCCATCCTGGTACCCATCCTGCCACCCCAGCGACCATCTCAGCACCCAGCACCCACCCTGGCACCCAGCACCCACCCTAGAAACCTGGTGGGACAGAGAGGGGTTGGAGCACGTTGGACCCTGTGCCCGTTAAGTGGGGAAACTGAGGCACGGAGCGGGCACGGCCACTTTGCAGCCACGAGTGGGCCAGGGAGGGGACCTGACACCTGGCACCCGGCACCCACCCTGGCACCCAGCAGTCACCCTGCCCCCCGCCCACTGTCTCTCACTCTCGTCGGAGCCCCTGAAGGCCACCCGTGTCTGCAGGCAGGAGTCGATGCGGCGGAAGTGCCTGAAGAGCGGCTTCACCTGCTTGTTCGGGGGGGGCGTCTCCTCGGCCACCCTGTGACACCAGCAGGGGGTCAGCGAGGGGCTTCGGCACCACCCAAGGGTGCTGCACCCCAAACCCTGCCAGGGTCCTCAGGGGTGGTTTAGTAGGACGGGTATGGTTGGACTCGATGATCTCCAGGTCTTCTCCTTGCTCGTTACCTCATGACCCAACCCCACCCCAAGCTCCTGAACATCCTCAAGGACCACAACCCCCCTTCTCATGGACCCTCTGCCCCATAGGGACCCCCTGCCCCATAGGGACCCCCCACCCTCCCCACAGAGCCCCCCCTACCCCCCAACTCACTTGAGCTCCACAGTCTCCACGAGCTGGTGGAGCTTGAGGATCTCATCCTCCAGGTCCTGGTAGAGGGATGTGTCCTTCATGATGAGCAGGTAGAGCTCCTGGAGGGGCGAGAGGGGATCAGGGTGGGGCACGTGGGGGGACTTTGAGGGGTGACAAGGAGGGGGACCCCCACCTTGATGACCTTCCCGGCGCTCTCCTCCTCCTGCAGGAGCCCCTTGTAGGTGTCGAGGAAATGCAGCAGCACGGCCAGCACCGCCCTCTTGCGCCCCAGCACGGCCCCCTCCTCCCAGCGTGCCGGGGGGGTGCCCGCTGCCAGCACGAAGGTGGCACCGTCAAGGAGGGACCACGATCTGCAGGGTTCCGTGCCCACCCTGGTGGCATCCCCGCTGCCCACCCTGTGCCCAAAGCCCTGCCCCCTGCGCACCCACACGCTCACCCTCTTGCCACCCCAATGCCCACCGTCACGGCACCCCCACGCCCACCCTCTTGGTGACCCATTGCCCGCCCTCACTGCACCCCAATGCCCATACTGGTAGCACCCCACTCCCACCCTTACCATATCCCCATGCCCACCCTCACCGCACCCAATACCCACCCCCATGGAACCCACATGCCCACCCTGGTGGCACCCCAATTCCCTCCCTATTTCTCCCATGTCCCCCCACATGGCACCCTTTTTGTGCCCTCCTCTATGTCCCCCTCTTCTGTCACCCTCATGGCACTTTCATGCCCACCCTGATGCCCTCCTGGTTGCATCTTAGTGTTCACCCTTGTACCACCCTCATGTCCAACCGCAGACCCCTCCCCATCACAACCTCATGCCCACCCTCCTGCCACCTTCACGGCGCCCTCACACACACCCTCACTGCACCCCAGGTGCCCTCCTCATGCCCAGCCTTGGACCCCTCCCCATTGCGCCCTTGCACCCACCCCCATTGCATCCCAGTGCCCTCCTTGTGCCCGACCTCGGACCTCTGCCCACTGCACCCTCGTGCCCACCCTTGTAACACCCCGACGCCCTCCTCATGCCCAATCTCAGACCCCCTCCTCATTGCAACCTCATGCCCACCCTCATTGCACTCCAGTGCCCTCTTTGTGCCCAATCCTGGACCCCTGCCCACTGCACCCTCGTGGCACCCCAATGCCCTCCTCCATGCCCCCTATGATGCCCCCCAAGGATATTGCTGGTGCAGCTGCTGCAGGAAGCGCTCGGTGGGCAGGAAAAGCGAGTGGGTGAGCACGATGTCGTCCAGCAGTGACTCTGGGGGTGACACGAGGGGGGCAGGCGTGGGCACCCTGCCCCACACAGTCCCCCCAACACTGACCCCTCCGGAGGCCTCGTGCCCGGTGAAGGGGAGCGATGCCAGTTCCCGGGGTGACACCGCGAGACGCCGAGCCCCACGTTGACTCAGGGCCCCACTCCCAGCGCCGCGGGGCAGCCGGCTCGGCGTGGCTGGCACAGGGAAGGACGTGAGCCGCGACGCCCTGGCACGCCCGTCAGTGCCCGCCTGCAGCCAACCCGGGACGCGGCACCACGCGACAGGGAAACTGAGGCACGCAGCGAGGGCAGGCGGCCACGCTCAGGGCACCCCGCGCCAGCCGGTGCCCACGGTGAGGGACAGCCCTGGTACTGGGGAAGGTGTTTTGGCTCGGCATAGTCAGGTGAACCTGTGCCAGCAGCCAGCACCCACCAGTGCGACCTTTGGACGGGCACCGCTCCCTCATCCAGCCCTGGGAAAGCAGCCCTCGACCCGGGCAAGCAAATCTTGGCTCTGGCAAGCAGCCCTCAGCCCTGGGCAAGCAAATCTCAGCCCTGGGCAAGCAGCCCTCGACCCCGGGCAAGCAAATTTCAACCCCTTGCAAGCAAACCTCGACCCTGGGCAAGCAACCCTCGGCCTTGGGCTCTCAGCAAGTCCCTGGCCATAGGGATGCCCAGGGTGCTGTGCCCGGGCACTCCAGGGATACCAGGGCTGCACCAGGGACTCCCAAGAGGTTTCCAGAGGGTCTGTGCCCAGCAACCCCCCTGGCTCCTGCCCGCTAACCCAGCCATGGATCTGTGCCAGCCGCAGGCAGAGGGTTCCCTGGCAGCACAGTGCCAGGCACAGCACCCACAGGGGACGAGACAAAAGCGGGACACGGCGGGTTGGGGCGCAGGCTGAACCCCCCCCATCCAGGATCCTACACACACGTTGGGGTGAGCAAGGGGACCAGCAGCGTAGGGGGGACCCCGGGGTGGGTACACGGCCCCCCCTCCTTCAAGTGCAGCCCCCCAGGATCCACCCGTGGGGGGCAAAAGAAGCCTAACAGCCCCCAAACACAGATGGCACGCAGACCCCTCCCGCCCTGCCTCAGTTTCCCCATCCCTCTGCAGCACCCACAGTGCTCCCCAAAGCCACAGGGACCACGAGCGGTCACAGGGACACCCCAAGACCCCCCTACCGGCTCCCACCTCCCCCCTCACCTGCTCCCTGCCAGCCCTGGCACCGCAGGGCTGGGCCTGGCAGCGTGTTGGTGCAGGCAGAGCCTGGCACTGTCAGCCCCATCGTGCTCCTACCCGAAAGGCTCCCTCGTGTCGGTGCGCCCCACCCTGCCGCCAGCAACCCTGGCACGCGGGGCTGGTGATGGGGTGGGGTCCTCCTGCCCCCCAAGTGCCCCCCAGCAGCCAAGAGGGTTCGCCCAGAACAAGGATCCCTGCATTCAGACCTTGGCACAGGTTGCCCAGAGCAGCTGTGGCTGCCCCATCCCTGGAGGTGTTCAAGGCCAGGTTGGATGGGGCTCGGAGCCCCCTGATCCAGGTGGTGGTGTCCCTGCCCATGGCATGGGGTGGAACTGGATGGGTTTTAAGGTCGCTTCCAACCCAAACCATTCTCAGGAGCGTTCCCAGCCCACCTGTGCCCAACCTGGCTTCCACCCCGCTCCACACACCCAAACCCACCCCAGCACCTCGGCACAGGGATGGCATCGCGGGCACCGGGGAGGGAGGGGGCATCTGCTCGGCCTCCCCCCGCTGCAACTCCCATCCGGGCTAATTTTAGCACCGGGAAAATGTTAAAGATTAACCGGGAGCTGCTGTCTCGGCGCTGCGGCAGCAGCCAGTGCCCAGCCACCCTCTGCCAGGCCTGGTGCTGCGGCCGAGCTCGCTGCCACACTGAGCCCCGTGCCCCCTGCCCAGCCCCTCCGCTGCAGCATCGTGCCAGGCAGCCCCGTGGGACCCCCTCCCTCCCCGCAGTGCCCACCCTGCTGACACAGGTGCTTTGAGCTGGGGGGCAGACCCAGCCTGACCTTGCCACCCCAAGCGGGCACCCGTCTGTGCCCTTCGTGGTGCCACCCGCCTCGCCGGGCACCCAGCGTCTCCCACCTCGGTGTCTCTCAACCTGGCGTCTCTCACCCCGACATCACCCACCCCGGTGTTCCCAACCCCGACATTTCCCAACCTGGCGTCCCCTACCCTGGCATCTCCCACCCTGCTGTCTCTAGCCCAGGTGTCTCCCACCCTGGCATCTCTCCCCGCATCCCCGGCGCAGCACCCGGGTGCACCTCCGGCTCCCCCCCAGCATCTCCCCCGCAGAACCGCCTCAGCGTCCCCCTCCCCTCCGCTGCTCCCGGGGGTCCCGCCGCGCTCCCCCCTACCCCGGTACCTGCTGGGCAGCACCTGCCGTGCGCCCCCCCCCCTCCACAAGCATCCCCCCCCCAGCATCCCCCCCCCCAACATTCCCCCCCTCGGGACCTACCGAGCATCTTCCGCCGTGCACACACACCACCCCCAAAACACCCCTCCCCGGTACCTGTCAGACAACACCTGTCGTGCACCCCCCGCCCCCAGCATCGCCCCCCCAGCACCCCCCCCCCCGTACCTGCCGGGCAGCCCCCTCCGTGTGCCCCCCCCGCCGGGAGCCGCTCGAGCAGCGCCGCCAGGAGCCGCTCGGGGGGGGCGGGGGGGGCGGCGGCGCCGCAGCAGCAGCAGCACCGGGGGGAGGCGGCGGCGGGAGGTGGTGTGGGGGGCTCGGGGCTCGGTGCCTCCCGGTCCTGCTCCCCCCCCGCCAGTGCCGGCTCCTCCGGGGAGCGCAGCGGTGGCTCGGGGGGGCGCAGCTCCAGCCAGCGGCTCTGCCCCCCCGCCGGTTCCTCGGGGGAGCGGGGGTGGCTCTGCCGCCGCGGGGCCGGGGCCGGTACCGGGGGGCGGGGGGGCAGGTGCGAGCCCGGCTTCTTCAGCAACTTCTCCAGCGGCTTCATGGCCGGGGTTGGGGGGGGCTCAGGGGGCCATGGCAGCCGGTGGTGGCGGCGGGGGGGGGCTCCGTTCGGCTCCGCTCGGGCCCCGGCAGCCGCTGCTGCCCCGCCCGCACAGCGCCCCGCCCCGCCCCGCCCCGCGCCCCCGCCCCCGGCACCGGCACCGGGAACGGGAAGGGGGGGGCAGCAGCGAAGGGGGAGAGCGGGGGGGGCGGCACCCGCAACGAGCACGCACCGGGGGATGCGGGTCCCACCCCCGCGGGACTGTACAGGTGAAGCGCTGCCCAACCCTGGACCCCCCCGCAGTACCAGGGCATGCGATTGACCACCCCAGAGCAGTCCCGAACCCCCCCGCAGCCCTGTACAGGTGATTCGCTGCAGCCCCTGCACCCCCCTGCAGCACTGGGGATGCGGGTCCTAACCCCCCCCCAGCAGTCCCGGACCCCCCCCCGTAGCCCCGGGGATGCGGTTCACCACCCCCGAACAGTCCCGCCCCCTCCCCGCAGCCCAGTATAGGTGATGCACTGCCGCGCTCGGTACCCCTCTGCAGCTCCAGGGATGCGGTTCGCCCTCATGGACCACCCCCGCAGCACCCCATGTCCAGAGGCGCGGGATCCCCCCCAGCCCAGCTCTCTGCACCCCGTCGCAGCGTGGGAAAAGCCCCGGGGGGGCTGTCGGACCCCCCACCCCGGCGCGGGCACCCCCTGAGGCAGGGGAGGCCCTGCGGGCAGGGCTGGGCAGGTTGGGGTGCCTGCCAGCCCCCCGCACCCTGCCAGGCTGGGAACAGGCCCTGCCAGGCCGGCAAGCCAGGGCACGAGCCAGGGCAGGGCAGGGTGGGACACGGCGCCTGCCGGGGGCAAAGCCATCGTGCCCCCAGTCCGCTTGGGTGCTGAGCACCTACCATGCCCTGCTTGGTGCTGAGCACTCATCCTGCCTTGTTCCCACAGCCTGCGAGCGGCTGGGGAGGCACCAGGGCTGCATCCCACCCTGCATCCCTCTGGGCATGGCCGTGGTGGGGACAGCATGGGCACAGACCCCATGTCCCCCCAGTTTCCATCATCCAGGGTTAGCTCCCTGCAGACCCACAGTGTCAGGGTGGGATGGTGGCAATGGCCAGGGGTCACAGCGAGTGATCCCATAGGCTCCAGGAGATTTTAGGGAAGGATAGTGGGACAGGGGTCCTGACGGCTCCTGCTTTGTTGCTGCTTCGCCTCCACCCAGCAGTTGCTTGGCAACTCCATCCATGTGGCCAGGGAAAGCAGCAAAATGTGTTCCTGCATCCCCATCCCTGGCTGCACGGGACCATGGCAGGGTGGGATGGGAAGGTATGGAATGAATTGGGATAGGATGAAATGGGATGGGATGAAATGGGATGAAATGAAATTCAGTGGGATGGGATGGAATGGAATGGCACAGCCATCCTCAGCCCCACGGCACCTCCTTCTGCCCTCCCAGATACAGCACTCAGAACGCCCTCATCCCACCCAAGACTCCAAAACACTCCTGCCCTGCCGAGCTCCTCCATCCCCTCTGCCTGGAGTGGCCATTGAGGGTGTCCAGCCCCAGGTGCCAAGAGGGCACTCTGGCCAGGCTGCAGCCACACACAGAGGGGCTTCTGACAGCAGAGGCTGGAAGGGAAACTGAGGCACAGAGAGGCCGTGCTCTCCAGTGGCAGCAGGGCTGCAGCTGGGCCACGTGGGTGGGAAGGATCCAGAGCACCGCGCCGTGCCAAGGGCCATGGTCACCCCTGGGAAACGCGCCCCAGATCCAGGCCTGTCAGTTCAGCATGGATGGGGGCACTGCTGGCGCAGAGCAAGCTATTAGCTTAATTAATTTGCTGTTATTTCTCCTAATGAGCTGGGATCTGGAGCAAGCACTTCCCTCCCAAAGCCTTGCGCCTCCATTTGCAGCCGCGTTGCGTTCTCCCGCCCCGGCAGCCGAGCGGGGGGTGCGAAGCCTCCAGGCACTGCTGAAAACAGACCTTGTGTAGGAGGGAAAAATTACACCGAGGGAAAAATCCCTCCCCGAGCTGGCGCCTTAACCCACTTCCCAGCTGCGGCACTGGGACGCGGGATCTCAGCATTTGGGGAAGGGGAGAGATTCCCACGTCTTCTCACTCAGTAGCTTCTTCATGAGATCCCTGTGATGGTCTGAGCGGGCTCTGGGACTGGGCTCAGCCCTGAAGCCTCTACCAGGAAGGGAAACTGAGGCAGAGGTGCTGTTGAGGGAAGAGGCAGCACAGCCGTGCTCACAGCCCAGGTGGGGTGGGAGGCTCTGGGACCCCAATCCTGCTGCCAGGAGTGAGGGAAGGGGAAGGAGGCTCTGGAAATTCAACCCTGCTGCCAGCAGCCAGGGTAGAGGCTGGGAAAATCTGCAGGGAATGAAGGAAAGGGGCAGGATGCCACAGGGGGCAGCTGAGAGCCCCCCCAAGCCTCACATTGGCACTGCCAGGCACTGCCTGTGCTCTTTTTCCTCTTCATGCAACCATGCCCAGCCCAGGGCTGGCAGGAGGGCAGACCTTGCAGCAGGGCTCACTTGACATCCTGGGGATTGGGGTGTACCAGGAGGGTCCAGGAGGGGGGTCTGTGCCACCCACCCCCCCGTTTGCCGTGGGAGGCCGGGCTGCGGCGCTGAGGCAGAGGAAGGCAGCGTGGCACAGGAGCGCGCAGGCGGCAGCTCCCGCACCACCTACACACCAGTTGTTCCTTCCCCTGTGAGCAAGAGGCTGCAGGGAGAGGATGGAGCTCATTCTACGCCGAGCTTTGCTGTGGGGCAGAGCTGGGGAGCGGCTGCAGCGGCTCCCGGGACCGCGGGGGCGAGGGCGGCTGGCGCCGGCGCAGGAGCTGCTCTTCCAGTCCCACCAGGAGCTCTTGGAAAGGGAAGAGCAGCTCCCAGCGCACGGCCGAGCTCCCTGGCAGCGAGGTGGAACACGCACAGTGTCCCTGCAGGGCTCAGCCCAAGGAAAGAGAGACAGAGAGCTGGCTGCTTTGGGAAATGTATTCTCATCCATGTGCTGGTTACAAACGTGCACTCCTAAGGGACAGGATCCAAACAGACAACCAAAAAACCCATCACAGTGCTGCAAGGTCCAGGACTTCAGTCATGCGACCGATATGTTAAAAATACATTTCAGCCTTAAGGCAGAGAACAGTTACATTTAAAACACACGGATTTTCTGCTTTCAAAACGTCACCAACATCTGAAATCAGGTACAAAAGGTCATCGAGTTACAAACAACAAACAAAGAAGGTATTTCTGCTGGAGAGCCAGGCATGCGTGAGGAGATCCCCACCAGGGAAGGGGCAGGTGGGCCGCCGGGCACCCCCTCCCTCGCTGCAGATGGGGACGCGGAGGCCAGGAGGCCGTTTGCTCGGAGCTGCCTGCGCCGGCAGCGGGCACTGCCCCCACGCTGCCCAGCTCGTGCCTGGGCCGGGCAGCAGGAATTGGCCTGCTTTGCCAAGTTTCCTAAATGCAATTTGCAAACGGCTGCGGGGACAGAGCCAAAGCCGGAGCCGCGGTGCCGGCGGGATGCGCGCTGCAGGGAGGCAGCGCTGCGGCGTTGAGGGAGCCAGCGCAGCCTGGCCTGGCACGCGCGGCGCTGCGGTGCCCGTCACCCCGGCACATCCAAATGGGGGAAACAAGGGTGCTGCATCCCTTGGAATGCTTGGTTTATGTGGTGGCAGGAGCAGGGCTGAAGCGCTTCCTCCTAGGGATGGGAGCCCAGGCTGGATGTGCCGGGGCGGGTTACGACACCCCCTTCCACTTCCACAGCAGCAACACCCAAGCGCCAGGAGCGAATCACTCCCCTGCTTGCCCTGTCAGGCTGGTTTGGCTGCTGGCAGGGCTGTCCTGGCAGCGTCGAGGTGCCTGGACGCCCATAAACCTCCCCTCTCTGCCTCTGATTTCAGGAGGTGGGTGGAAATCTCCCCCTGCTCCCCAAGGTGGGCCTGTGGCAGAGGGGAAGGGGGTCATGCACGTGGATTCCCACCTGATGTGAGTTGAGAGCTTGCGCGCACACACAAGGAGAGAAACTGCCAACAAGACAAGTTACCAACAGGGCTTGTTTGGAAAAAGAACAGGAGGAGCTTCTAAATTAAGTGGTGACTGCACAGCCTGACAAGGCTCCCATTGCTCAGCTGCCCTTTCCAGGCTTAAACAATGGCAGAAATAAATCTGCTAATTTAAAAAGAGAATCAAAACGAAAAATTACCTTATCGTCTGTCTCCACAGGGGGCAGGGGATGTTACGTTCTGGTTAGGCAAGACAGACAAATTCAAACCACCCAAAAGAAACTTACTGAAGGAGCTGGTTCATTTCTTAAATAAAAACAAGAGATCACAATCCAACCAGCTGAACGTTCTAGAGAGGGAAAAGGGCAGGAGTTTATTAAAAGAGAGAAGCTGCAAGAACTTGTGGCCAAGGCCCGACTCTGGGGGCGATTCCTCAGTGACCTCTGTGAGTCAGGGAGGGAGGGGGAAGAAGGGCAGATCGGCAGCAGAGAGATGGTTTTCAGGAGGGCACCAGACAGGGAAGTTGCCTGGCCCTGAGCACAAGACCGTGCAGCTGGTTTCGTTCCGCTGCCTCATCTACGCCCAGGGAAGGAGCCTTTCCCGAGAAGGAGCTTCCTCCTTGCTGACGTGACGGGTCTGGCGTTGGGATTCCCACGACCACATCCCTACGTGTTGCTCCTCTCCTTTGATTTTTCACATTTGTTGTCCTGGTGGGGAAAAGAGCAGCAAAGGCTTAAGGCTGCCCCACCACAAACCCCAGGCGGTGGTGGCAGGGCTGTCGCCAGGGTCCTGCGAGCAAACGCCCTCCACACCCAGGTGGTCACAACGCGCCCACCCACGCCACCGGCTTCCTCTGTGCCCACTCAGCACCGCCCCTCGTCGTTAAACACTTTGCCACAGCAAGGCCTTTCAAAAGACACCTCAATCAGATGGTCTGGGTGGTGGATTTGCAATCGCTGCCTGTTTCCCAGCCCTCTGTGCCACCTCCCCACGTACAGGGAAACAACCGGCACACACCTGCCCGGGTCTGGGCTTGCCGCGATTCAGCCTCGCTCAGCTCCCACCTGCTAAGCAAGGTATTAAAAAGGAAACCAAACACACACGTGGCACTCTGGCACACACACAGAGCTCACAGTGCTGGAGCAAGGAAGCTGTTCCCAGAGCAGAGAAATGCCTCTCACCTCCAGAAAGCCTTAAGTCTCTTGCTTGAATTATCTACTGCTAAGGTCTCCAGAGCTATTCTTCCAGGGAAGTCACTGCCTCCTAGCTTAGTACTGGATTTTTCTCTCTCTAAAGCGTTCTGGTTTCTACTCTGAGTAAATAGAGAAACAGAGCAAGAGCCAACTTCAGACTTACTTTTCACCTGGGTTTAGTTTTAAAGTGTTAAGAAATTCAAATTAACTGGAGCCCTGCTTGTCACCTGCAACGAGAAGCTGAGGTTTGGGATATGTCAAAGATTGGGCAGTTTAAGGTTTCCTTGGAATAATGTATTTTTGGTATGGGAGAAAAAGACTGCAGCATCACACACGCACACCCCACAGCATCACACACACCCCACAGCATCACCCAGGCACCAACTCACACCGAGGGGTGACCGGTACCTCAGGAGGTGGTGGCTTGATGGTCACAGGCTGGGATGTCCTTCGAGGCGGAGAAGGCTTGGGCTGCACTTGCTGCTGGACAGTGTTGTAGTAGGTGACCCCTCCATACACCTGGGACTGGGCCTGCATTCCCCAGGGAGCAGAAGGGTCAGCACTCTTCGCTGCATGGGGTGCAGAAAGCTGCATCCCCTGCAAGAGCAGCACATGTCACAGACAGCCTTTATGGCACACGACTAGGCTGTGAGGAGATACCACCACTCGGGCAAGCAGTCAGAGGGGATGGGGGGCTGATTTGCAATGCTGTTCCCCAAGGATACAAAGAACAGCAGCACTTAAAAACTCCCAGGGCGCCCTTGCCCAGCCCTGCCCCTCACCAGGGCCTCCCTGCTCGGCAGCTCCAGGCTGCAGCGATCCGCAGCCACGCCAGACTGAAGGTTGTGGCAGATGGGTTTCCTCCACCCTGTGGAGTTTCCCAACTGCCACATAATGCCTGTGCTTTGCAACAGCAGCAGCTACCGTTTGCTGCAAAGACAAGGCAAGTACCAGCTCCCTCTCACATCGAGAGCTTCTCCGGCTGCCCAGGGGTTCGGGATCTGTCCCAAAAGCAAGGTGATTCCTCAGCAGTGCAGCTGGGATCAGCCCAGGGCAGCAGGGAAGGTCGGAGAGGTTGCAGGGCTCAGGGAAGGTGCACATCTCTCGCTTGCCACTGCGTGTCAGCCGTGCGCCGCTTGCCAGGCGGCCACGGGGTCAGCATCGATGCCCACGGGGATCTCTCTCCTCACTGCCCTGCGGCTGCGGCGGGCACCGAGGTCGAGGTCGGACACCGAGCACACCCGTCACACCACGGGCTTTCCCAGGCAGAGCCAAAGAACAGCATCAGCCAGATCCCAGCCTCCCGCCTCCACCTCAAACAGAAAGGACTTCCAAAGCAATTTTCAAGGTGTCCTTGGCTTAGCAGGGACCTGCAGGGGATGCAACGGCTCACAGGCTCCCGGTGGGCTGTTTCCCTGTTCTCAGACCTCGATTCTGAGATCCACCAATGCAGATATTTCATCCACCAGACCCTAAACCCAGGGCAGCTGCACAGCAGACATGGGAGTAGTCCCTTTCCGTCACTCGCCCCAAGCAGAGAGAGGGATGAAAGTAAACAACCTCCCACCACGGAGCAGCTCTGCTACTCCACATCCTCCCTCAGGAAGCCTGGGAGAACAGACCCACACACCACAGGATCCCATCTGCTCTCGACGGCTCCTGCTCAGGGAGGAGACGTGGAGTGCCCCAGCTTACCTGTGTGTTGGAATAGAGATCAGGAGGGGGCGGAGCAGGCAGTGCTCCTGGGGGGTAGGGGTAGCCAGGATTCCCAAAATTCATGACTCCAGGAGGGGAGAAGTAAGTTGGCGCAAGCAGCTGCTGTGGTGGCGGCTGGCCCGGGGGCATAGAGACCGGCGGAGAATACAGCCCAGGGTTTGCCATGGGAGCTGGTGTCTGATGGGGATGTAAACCTGGGAAGTGACAGAAATAAGCTGTCACCATCATGTGTAAAGCCAGCGTGTCCTGAGGAGGGTGGGGGCTGCAAGGATGGCAGCAGGTCAGCACATCTACGCCTTCCCGCTGCAGCAGGAAGGAGAAGCGCTTTGCCCAAAGGCTTTTCCTGCAGCTACAAGACCTCAGCTTCTGTGCTGGAGAGGCAAAAAGGGAAGCATCTCTCAGCACAGCAGAGCTGATGCCGGGGTCCCAATTCACTGGAACTGGCCACGGTTCCAGTCAGCACATCCACTTCAGGAAGCAGTTTTAGTGGGCAAGGCAGAGAATGTGCCAATTCAACATCTCTCAGTTCTGTTTTTCTGCAAGGATGGAAGGACCAGCCTGGCACAACAGCTGGCAGAGCCAAGTACCCTGCTGAAGGGGAAGCAGCCCAGCCAAGAGGATCTGCACAGAGCCTGCAGACATCCAGCTGGAGGCTGCCAAAGCAGTCAGATCGACTTGGCCCTGTGCTGGCTGCAAGGGCCAGAAATGCCTGTCTGTCCTTCCTTAATCTCTTCCATGTTGTAAAAATAAGGAAAATGGATTCCCCTGATGACAGAGGCTGTGTGAAACACAAGCTATCTGCTCCCCAGCACAGGTTGAGCCTCCCCAGGGCATAATAACAACGTTGGTACCAGTTCCCCACTGCCCCACTGGGGAGCCAGCTGCTCACCTGGATGAGGGAGGTGCATTTCTGGCTGAACGATCATCCCTTGGGGTGGCAGCGGGGCTGGATTCTCACTGTGGGTGTAGATTGGTCCCTGGAATTGTACTGCAACAAACAACAGTTGGTAAGGAAAAGCTCCATCGAGTTTTATTCTACTGCAGCGAGTCACATGCGCAGCAACAGGACTGGAACGCAGTGCTGCAAGCTACATTCCATCAGCACAAGCAGCCTACCAGGCTCACAGATGCTGCACACTCTCAACAGAAGAGCCTCCTACTCCCATTATAAAGCAGAATACTAGGGGAATTTCTTCTCTAGCACTTTTCCTTCCCTACGAGGACAGGCTGAGAGTGTTGGGGTTGTTCAGCCTGGAGAAGAGAAGGCTCCGGGGAGACCTTAGAGCAGCCTCCCAGGACTGAAAGGGTCTCCAGGAAAGCTGGGGAGGGGCTCTTGATCAGGGGGTGCAGGGATAGCACAAGAAGGAATGGTTTTCAGCTGAAAGAGGGGAGATTTAGAAGAGCTCTTAGGAAGAAATGTTTTCCAATGGGCACAGGTTGCCCAGAGAAGTGGTGGCTGCCCCATCCCTGGAGGTGTTCAAGGCCAGACTGGATGGGGCTTTGAGCCCCCTGATCCAGTGGGAGGTGTCCCTGCCCATGGCAGGGGAATGCAGCTGGATAGGCTTTTAGATCTCTTCCAATCCAAACCATTCCATGATTCTATGAAATGCTGGAATAAATTCCTAATCCATCCTCAGTCTTGTTCTGTAATTCTCCTCGCTCTGAAACGTTGAAGATTTTGCTCTGACTTAAAGTTAATTTTAAATCCCAGCTCTCATGAAGAACAGCAGTGTCCTAGAGAGCCCTGGCACTGGGATGGGAGGTGGTAACACTGATTTTATATTTCAGGGAATTAAACACCAACCAAGGAGGCTCAGAGCAGATTTTCAGTTACTGCATGAGATGACACAGCAATACTATTTACAAAGGAAAGAGAAGGCGAAGCCCCACATCTGCCTGATCCTCATACGACTGAAGGGACTCCAGCTCCAGCTGCTCAGGCCTGAGCATGGACAGAACCCCAGGAGAGGGAGGGAAACACTCACGTGGGCCATAGTAGTGCCCTTCCATGATGCTGATGTGCATGGGTGGAGCAGGCTCTGGCACCGGCGGTCTCTGCCGCTGCGACGAGTAGCGTTTCACACGGGCCCCCTGCACCGCCTGCAAGAGTTTCAAGGCATTGGGAAGGGTCATTGTGGGAAGCAGGAGCCCTCCTGCCAGCCCCTGCCGACCTCTGTCTGGGTCACCCAGTAAAAACCATCAACATCCACAAAAGGGAAAGGCTGAGGTGTCAGAGGTAGCCTCTAATTACAACCCAGAAACAAAATACACGCTCGGCTTCCAGCCTTCTAAAAGCAAGAGTCACACTCCACGCGCAGTGCTTTACCATTTCCTCCATCCTGTTAAACTGAGGCGGTGGCCCAGTTCCCACGTGCATATGGTTAGGGATACCTGAGGAAGAAGCAAACTGGTTATTATGGTTTGCATTTGTTCCCAGTAAAGAGCTGCCTCACCCTCCAAGGGCGCTGCCAGGAGGCGCCCAGAGGACATTATTGTACTACAAACAGGCACAGCGATCGCTTCCGTGACAAGAAACCCAACAGCTTCATCTCTTGGGTTATAATTCTGACTATTTCAGTACAAATTAGAAACTATGTGCTGCTGTACAATCATCCACACTGCTCTACAACCTTGCTAAATAAAAGAAAGTCCTCAGCTCAAAATCCAGGTCCTGATCCAAGCTCTGTTTGTGCAAGGACAAGGAATAGAAACAAGGATCCGCGTGGGACTGGGTGAGTTGCAGTTTAAATTCCATGCAGGGCGTAACCACTCCTTTCATGGGCTCCTTTTAACTCAAACAACAAAGATACAGCACACATTTAAAACCACAGCGTCAATCTGATCACAGGTGATCCCAGGGGAGTGAAAGTGGATGAAACAAATACTGCAAGGGCCCATGGATCACAGATATTGCAAATACCCACACAGGTGTACACTCTGTACACAGGGAACCAGCCAGTGCCTGGTGCCTCTGCCCAAACGCCTCCCAGAGGTGACTCTGACCTTCTCTGCTAGGAAAAAAACAAAGGGGCAGTAGAGCAATCCATCCTTCTCACAGACAGTGCTCTCCTCTCTGCAGTCCTGAGCTGTCTCATGGTGAATTTGTTAAGATGCTTTAAGCATCCAAAAAGAAAAGTACACAGCCTCAGCTGCAAACCCCAGCGTTTCTGAACTCTCATTCCATTTACAGCCTATCTCCTCACCCCTGCAGCCAAGACCAAGGGTCTGTTTACACAAAGGTTTGACCAGTCACACTGGTGCAAGATGACTTATGGTTTAATGACCTAAACCTCAAAGAGATGCTTATGGAAGCAGCACGTCGCTTTCTTCTCCTTGCTCCAGTTCTATTCCCCTCGGGAAGGACTCTAACTCTCTCCAAAGAGGACTCTAATTCTGCAAAAATAATTATACCTGAACGACCTCTGGCATGGATACTCAAGTAGAACTCAGCTCACACTGGGGTAACTCTGCCACAAATCCCTCCCTCAGCTGCCTGCTCACAGCTTCCTCCTATCAGGCACACACAGATTTGCCAATTCCACTCAGGCTTTAGCTAGCGGCAAACAAATCCCAATTATAGGAAATGAGTTGTCAGAGGGAGGAAAATTCCCTCCCATCCCTAGCAGGACATTACAGGAGCCCAATTATTCATTACCTTTCCTCACGTGCCAGCTGAGCACAACCCTTTGTATCTCCTGAACTCTGACTCCTGCTGCAGGAGTCGATTGCACCATGATTCACACCTTGATTCACACCATACAAAGTCCCTCCTGCCCGTCCCACACAAACAGGCCTTCAGCTTCACTGAACCATCCCTATTCTCAAGGGCAGAAACAGGCAAAGGACCTACTTTTATGTCTTTCCTGGCCCTAATTCAATTAACCTGCAGCAGAAGGTTTAATTTCCCCTTTTCCTGTTCCGTTTTGTCCCCTCTAACCACCTCCACTGGAATTTCTCAACAGCACGCGTTTCCACACCAAGGTGGGGCTAAGGCAGAGACAGTTTGGCTCTGATTGACTACACAAACGTGGAATTGCACTGGGCTGGGGCTCCAGTAGAAACCCAACAGGCTGCATCCACTTACCCCTCAGCTCCCGGGGTGGAATGAACTGAGACTGCCCCGGAGTCCAGTTCTGCTCAGCGAGATTCATTTGGGTCATTTCTTGCTCGAGTCCATCCAAGTTGGATTCTACTGGTGACTCCCAGTTACTGCTCTTGGCTGGAGGGGGGGATGTTTCAGCTTGTGTAGGTTTTGCAGGCACAGGAGTCAGCCCTTCCGAAGCGGGCACTTCATCTGCCAGCTTCCCTGCATCCCCAGCTTTGATTCTGGTCCTTCTTGCCCGGGAATAAGACTTCTTTTCAATTGGTCTGTCTGGTGGTGGTTGTGCAGCATCAGCAGTCGTGGCTTGGTTTTCCAAAGCAACCTCCTCCTTCACAGGGCTGCTGTGGACGTGTCCTGCTTCAGTCTCAGGTGATTCATCTCTCGGTGAGGTTTGCTCCGCACGCTTTGCTCGATAGCTGCTCTCTTGTTTCACTTGGTCACCGTTTCGAGACAGATGTTGGACACTTGCTTCTGCAGCTCGGTAGCCCGGACGGCTCTCTTTGTAGCCACCACCCCTCGGGTAGTTCCTAGGTGGTGGCATCCTCCCCGTCCCTGCAGAGTTCCTGTTGGTGAAGGTTCGCGGAGGAGCCGAAGTGCTTTCTGCACCTTGGTGCCTTGGGGGTTTGTTTGGCCTCTCGTTGGGCCAGTTTGGGTCTCGCTGAGGACTCCCAAACCTGAGGGAGAAAAACAGTACAAACGACTGGGAAGAAATCCCTGGGTGAGAGGAACCACAGAACCAGGAAACCCTTCCCTGAGGGTGGTGAGACACTGGCACAGGCTGCCCAGGGAAGTTGTGGCTGCCCCACCCCTGGAGGTGTTCAAGACCAGGTTGGATGGAGTCTTGAGCAGTCCAGTCTAGTGGGAGGTGTCCCTGCCCATGGCAGGGGGGTTGGAACTGAATGATCTTTAAGGTCCCTTCCAAGCAAAACCATTCTGAGATTTTCTGGATGCTGTGTCTAGAAATCCCAGAACCAAGGTTCTACCGTGAAGCCAAAGCCAACAAGAGGGCTTCCCCTCCTCAAGGCTTCAAAGCAGTCTCCCACTGGGACCAGCCAGGCTCTAGTTTGGCCTTGCTGCTCACCTGGGTTTGCGCATCCTCCTCGGCTTGATGTCATCAGGGTTGCGAGCTGATCGGATGTCGTAGCCATAAAGGGCGATCAGCTCCTGCCTGGTCTTGGGGGCCTGCTCATCCTCCCGGAATTTGTCGTGCTCCCAGCGGCCCTCGTCCTTCCACAGCTTCCTCTGACGACCTTTAGGCCTGGAACAGTTACACAGGAAGGACTAAGAGGTTGTTGCAAAGCCAGAGATGTGGCAGCCTCAACCAGCCCCAGAGAACTGGGCATTTCTAGGGCATGGTGGACTCAGGAGTCAGCGAACTCTTCCTCCTGCTCCTCCTGCCCAGAAGCTGCTACTTCTAAAAGGACGTGGATCTGGTGAAGCAAGTCCAGAGGTGGCCACGGAGATGATCCAAGGGCTGGAGCACCTCCTGTATGAGGACAGGCTGAGAGAGTTGGGGTTGTTCAGCCTGGAGAAGAGAAGGCTCCATGGATACCTTCGAGCAGCCTCCCAGTACTGAAAGGGACTCCAGGAAAGCTGGGGAGGGACTATTGATCAGGGAGTGCAGGGACAAAATAAGGGGAAATGGTTTTCAGCTGAAAGAGGGGAGATCTAGATGAAATCTTTGAAGAAATATTTTCCTGTGAGGGTGGGGAGGCCCTGGCCCAGGTTGCCCAGAGCAGTGGTGGCTGCCCCATCCCTGGAGGTGTTCGAGGCCAGGCTTGATGGGGCTTGGAGCCCCCTGATCCAGTAGAAGCTGTCTCTGCCTGTTGCAGGAGGCTGGAACTGGATGGGCTTTAACGTCCCTTCCAACCCAAAGTATTCTATTCTATAAAAGCAGCAAGAAGGGTCACTGCTCAGTGACAAGAGGCTTTCCTTGTGGCTTTTTTTGCTCCACCCTCAACCTCTCCTTCAAAATAAAGAGCCAAAATGTCCTGGCAGGACACTGCAAGCAGGCAGCTGAAGCACAGACAAATCCTCCTTGCTGATCCCTTCCCAGTGCTTCACACTGAAGCAAGGAACCACACTGCCAAACACCGGCCTGGGAGCTGGCCTCAACCTGCCAAGGGAAGGCAGTGCTGTGGGGGATGCTGACATACCTGACCTCCTCCTCCTGTGTCTGCCCTCGCAGGTCATGCTCAAAGAAGAGCCCTTTGCGTGGGATGTAAGCCGGGTTCTTCCGGTCCTCATCGTCGTCCAGGTGCTTGGGAACCTTTTTCCCCTTTTTCTCAGCAGGCTCAGTGCTCTCCTGTCAAAACCAGCCAGCTCTCACCTCTGGAGCTGCAGTTCCTCTGCGAGGAGCTCCCCGTGGCCCAGAGAACACACGGTGAACACCTACCTGCCCGTCGCCGCTTTGTCGCTCACCGGTCACCACGCCTTTGGAGTCCGGTTTCTCATCCCCTTTCTCTGCTTTTGCTGCTGACTCACAGGAACCATTGCTATCCTGCTTCAGTTCCACCTTGGCACTTTCTTCCTCGCTGGAATCCTCTTCCTCAGCCTGAAAGAGCCCTGGTTACTCAAACACACACCTTCGGTAGCGGATCCCCCAGGAATTTCCCCACGCAAATCCCCAAATCTGGAGTTAGATCCCTGTTCCAGCTGTTAGGGACCTGACTGCTCCAAAGCAAAAGATAAACTCTCAAAGTCCTTCCTATCCCTGTATTTTTAGGAAAAAAGCAGTGACTTAAACCCAGCACCTCTCCCCACAAACCCCCACCAGTGACATCCATCTTTCCAGAACAGAGCCGGGACCAGCTCCAGCACAAAGCCACAGCCTCTGACCGCTCTGAAAGGAAAGGGCTCTCACACAAGCCAGGGAGACCAGCAACAAGGGCCCTTCAGAGCATCCCTTCCTTCCCACACTGAGGGCCCGGATCCAGCCAGCGCTGTGTTTCCAAATTCCCTGGAGTTACTCAGCTGACTCACTCAGAGCACTTTGCTCGCAGGAGCATGACCTCATTTCACCCCCCAGGAGCCTGCAAGCCCTGCTTAGGCTGGAACCACCACTATAAATAGCTCTGTGTGATTAACAAAAAGACTGCTCTATTTTTTTCTTTCAACACAGCGTATTTGCACATCAACTGCTCCTTTTGTTTATGTTGGGGAAACCCAGACGTGGCATTATTTTTAGGCACAGGAACAGAGTCATCCTGGCATGTCAGTGACGCAATAGCCCTGCTGCTCCAACAGTGCTGCTCTGCTTCCACACTCTCCCAGCCTCCACGGAGCCTCCATGCAGCCTTCCAGGAGGAATAGCTGCTCCATGGTGAACACAGGGAGCTGGACCTACCCTCCACGCTCCTTCCTCATCCGTGACAGACATTAATTCACAAATTAACAGCCCCTACGAGCTTTGACTGCATCTGCCTTGTTGTTTCGTGCTTTCTCTGACTGCTGCCCTCCTCAAGATCCCCAAAATATCTGTCTCAAGAAGCATTTTCACTACAAAACCTTCACTGCAATCATTAGGACCCGAAACTTATCATCATAGAGTCATGGAATGGTTTGGGTTGGAAGGGAACTCAAAGCCCATCCAGTTCCAGCCTCCTGCAACAGGCAGAGACACCTCCCACTGGATCAGGGGCTCCAAGCCCCATCCAACCTGGCCTTGAACACCTTCAGGGATGGGGCAGCCACCACTGCTCTGGGCAACCTGGGCCAGGGCCTCCCCACCCTCACAGGAAAATATTTCTCCCTAAAATCTCACCTCAATCTCCCCTCTTTCATCTCAAAATGATGCCCTCTCGTCCTGCCCCTGCACTCCCTGATCAAGAGCCCCTCCCCAGCTTTCTTGGAGCCCCTTTCAGTACTGGGAGGCTGCTCTAAGGTCTCCCCGCAGCCTTCTCCAGGCTGAACAACCCCAACTCTCTCAGCCTGTCCTTGTCTGGGAGGTGCTTCAGCCCTTGGATCATTTCCAAGGCCCTCCATCTCTAAACTTCATTGAAATATTAAATTTACAGCTCTGAACTACTAATCCAGGGAAGCCTGCCCCTCCCTGGTGCGGGCAGCAGAGGTGGAATTTCCTCAGCACACACCCTGTGCAGAGCTGCCAGCTCTCAGGGGCTGCGTTACCCCTGCTGCGGGCAGCAGACAGGGTTGCTGCTGGGGATGCTTCCAACCCAGCACTTAAGCTTTTTAATTTAAACTAATTAAAGCACAACAAGCATCCCACACTTCCTTCCACACCCTCCTTGGCCAAGGCAAACCCCGCTCCCTGTATCTAGTGTCTGAGGAACCAGGTGCTTTTCCCCGTGTGGATACTGGCTCTGTGTCTGCCCCCACAGCAGCTTCTCCCCAGGGTTGGACCCCACCAGAGCTCCCAGTACACAAGTGAAGTGCCCTGACTGGGAAAGGCCACTTTCCTTGGCAGCAGGAATGCCTACGCTGCGGCACAGCTCACATCAAGTCCCTGCAGGGCTGGTGCAAAGCCCACGAGGCGGTATCTTGAGACAAAGAAAATCACTGCCAACAGGGTCAGTGGAAGAGAATGAAGGACATAAACTGGGTTTTGTGCCAGAATTATGAGAGGTGCAGTCACTCAACAGAATCCTTTAAGCACCAAGACAGACTCCTCTTACCTCCGAGTCTTCGGCGCTTTCGTAATCGGAGAGCACAGCTGTGGGGAGAGAAAGGAGTTTGGAGTCAGGGCAGGAGCAGAAAGGCAGCTCCTCTCTGAGCATCACAGGGCGGCCGTGGGCAGGGAGAAGCCCCTCCAAGGGGAAGTCAGGGCCAGAACCAGAGGATCCCTGGCAGATTCCACTGCCAGCACATGTTAGGGGGATGCAAAGGCACGTCTGGGGTACACTGTTGCCTAGAAGCTCATATTTGGATGACAACAACCACAGGACTATTGAAAAAGGCATTTTGTCTGGGTTTTACTTTCTGCAGTTGCAATACTAGAAAGTTGTTACTCACCATCTCCTTCAATGCCATCCTCGCTTTCCTGCAGAGAGAGGGAGAAAAAGGTGTATTAGCAGGGGAAAAGGTCAGTAGCCGGGTCCCTGTAGCATCCTACAACCCCAGACACAGCCACAACAAGGTTTGGTCCTGCTCCTATCACATCCGGCCTTGGAAGAGCTTCAGCGACCGAGAAAGAAGAAACAAAGTCAGGGCTCCCAGGATCTTTCTCTAAGATGCTTTCAGAGTGAGCTATGCTGGGGCAAAGCCTCTCAAGAAGATAAAGCACAGGCTGTGTTAACATTGGGGGTCTCTGGGGGGAAATGAGGGACATGGACAGGCAAGCCAGGCTCCCCTCCTTCATCATGAAGACCCAGAGAGCTCACTCAGGAAGAAGAGAAGAATTAGTTAAAGCAGGTGCCTAGGAATAAAGAAGAGGTGCCAGCAGGACTGAGTTCAGGCAGACAAAAGACTCCAGTGACAGAAACACAACCCTGCACCTGAGAGGAGATGCCAGATGAACTGGAAGAGCTCAGCCTAGGGGAAGTTAGGAGTGAAAGAACAGTCTGATAGAGCTGAGCAGTAAAAACAACTCAGATCAAAAATACAACCAGCCAACGCATCCACAAGATAAACCCAAACATCAAAACAATCCAGCAGAAACACAGTAAGGTTTGGGAGGGCCTTGAAATCACACATGGCACGATGGTATCAGACCTGGCTGTGCACTGGCAGAGGAGAAGAACCCTGCAGGGGTGAGGGACAAAACCCCCAAACCCCTCGTGAAGGACCTTTAATGCCCTCAATAAAAATAAAAAGATGCTTGGGGGTCACAGAGAGGTGAACAGACCTGAGTTGGGCAGCACAACCCTGCCCACACCCTGCCACAGACCCCAGCCCAGGGGATAGGATCCCGCAGTGGGGAGCAGCCCTGGGGAACCTCCCTGCCTGGTACTGGGGGGCTGCCGAGCCCAGATCTCCCCGTGGGACAACCCCTGCCCTGCTCCCCCCCACACACATCAGGGAGACCCAGCCCGGTTCTTGGTTCCCCAGTCTGGAGATCCCTCAGTCCCACATCCCCGCTGTACCTCCGTGACCTCCCACACCCCAACACCACCTCACTACCCCAACTCCAAGCCCTTCAACTGCTCCCCAATTCCCCCAGACCACCCTCCAACCCCCTTACTCGCCATGGTGCCTCCGTAACCCCATATATCCCCAGTCCCTTCAGTCTCCAGGCCCCCCCTACATCCTTGTCCTCACCCAACACCCCCAGACTCCCATTCCACCCCACCCCTACAGCTCCAAAGCCCCTTCCCGCTCCCCTGTCCCCCCCAACCCTCAATATCCCCCCACCAGACTCCCATCCTGCCCCATCCCCACAGCTCCAAGGCCCCCCACCCCTATGTCCCACCCACATCCCTCCCAAACCCCATTGTGTGTCCCCCTCAAAGACTCTATTCCCACCCCATCCTCCTTCTCTCCCCCAGCCCCTTCACTCCCCCAGGCTCCCCCTACACCCCTGTGACCCCCCAGGCCCCAACGTGTCACCCCTGGACTCTCATCTCCTCCCAGTCCCTGGCTCCCCCATTCCCCTCACTCTCCAGAAGCCCCCGCACTACTGCACCCCCAAAATCCCCCCACACCCCCACCCTCACTCACACACTCGGCAGCGCTCTTGGCCGCTCCCCCGGCCTCCTCATTCCCAGGTCCCCCCCTCTACACCCTTGTCTGCTCCCCCCTCACTCCCCAGGCCCATCTTGCACCCCTGCCCCCCAACCCACCCTCACATTCCTCACTCCACCACCCATCACACCCTCGGACTCAGCCGTGCTCTTGGCCGCCCTTCCACTTCCCCTCACTCCCCAACCCCCCCCTCACTCCTGCCCCCCCCAAAGCCCCACAGAACCCCCTCTCACATCCCTCACCCCCCACCCCCTCAGACTCGGCCACGCTCTTGGCCGCCCTCCCACTCCCCACCACCCCCCTCATTCCTGTCCCCCCTCCAAGCCCCACAGCCCCCCCCCCGGCATCCCTCACCCCCCCACACACACACACTCGGACTTGGCCGCGCTTTTGGCCGCCCTCCCACTCCCCTCACTCCCCAGCCCCCCCCTCACTCCTGCCCCCCCAAGCCCCACAGACACCCCCCCCCCCCACGAACACACTCAGACTGGGCCACGCTCTTGGCCGCCCTCCCACTCCCCTCACTCCTGCCCCCCCCAAGCCCCATAGAACCCCCTCTCACATCCCTCACCCCCCCCGGACTCGGCCGCGCTTTTGGCCGCCCTCTCACTCCCCAGCCCCCCCCCTCACTCCTGCCCCCCCCAAGCCCCACAGACCCCCC